>JBBPBP010000002.1:9889902-9918105 GCA_037974735.1 Cicer chorassanicum
TAAGATTTTATGTTTAAATATGTCTTTGGTCTCTGCAAATAAACCACTTTTTGATTTTACTCCTTGTAAGTTTTTTTTTTAGTCCCCGTAAAATCAAAACAATCGGTTTTGATCCCTAAAAAAGAGTTGATAAACTGTCATGACACGTAGGTCTATAAATACACACCAACACATCATCTTTTATGATATATTAAAAATTAAAATGTTTTATATCATTAATTAATAAATTTATTTATTGATCATTTAATAATTAGTGTTATTTTATAAAGAAAATATGAATAGAAATTAAAAGAAGAGTTTAGGGGGTTTTTGAAAACTCTTCATTCTTTTAATGTTGATTAAACGTTATAGACCAAATTCGATCGTCTCTGATTTTACAAGGACTAAATCCTAACAAAAAACATTACAAGGGCTAAAATCAAAAAGTGGTATATTTGCAGAGATTGAATACATATTTAAACCAAAATTTTATCAAAGTTTTAATTATTATTATAAAATATGATAATTTAATCCTCAGATAAAAGGATCGTTTAATTTATATTTATTGTGAGTATGAAGATTTTTTATCTGGTCAGTAAATCATTACGGTCACATTATTAAAAATGTTTTATTTTAACTACATCTATAGTTACACATATAATAATTTACTATGATTTGTTGACAATGCAATTTTTTTTAGATTGATAGTGTATCAAAATTAAACTCTAGTGGTATCATCTAACATTGATATATTTCAGTATACAATTATTTTTGTTTTTTGACAGGTTCCTAAAGAAAAATACATTTATAATTCAGAGTTCGACTTCAAAAAAAGTAATGTTTGATCAATAATAATTGTAATAAAATGATATTATTTTGTTAATACTGTATAGTAAAAAATAAATAACAGTTTATAGAAAAGTATGAACAAAGTTTAAATTTTACAGATTTTGTTGATTAATATGGCCGTACATTAAATTTTATTATGAAGTTACTTATATTTTCATGATATTATTTTTTTTTATTAAATTTAAAATAAAAATCAACTCTTATTTTCAATATAATATTCTTATTAAATAAGATATTATTTAAAATTGATTTTATTTTGTCTCTAATATTCACAATGTTAGATAATATTATTATATATTAGTAATAACGGTATTTTAAACTTTTCAATTCTCTTGTATATATATTAATTGCAACTCTATTACATTTACCTTTTGTTCATTTTGATTATGAAACCCTAGTAGGTTCTTTCTCTTCATCCTCTCCTCTCCTCCCTCCTTTATATGTTTATGTTTGTTTATCATTGTTAACGTGGGCAAAGTTCACTTTTGAATTAGAACCATTTGAAAATTGAACCGAACTGGTTTTCAGTTTGAAAAAACTGAACCGAACCAATTTTCAGTTTAAAAAACCAAACCGAACTATTTTATAAACTGGTGAACCGGTTTATTACTTTGAACCGAACCGAACTGGTTTAACATTTTTTTTGTTCATATAGGCCAAATTTTACATAATTAACCCTAATTACTTCTAAAAAAAATTCGGTTCTAGTTTTTTCGAACTAAAAACTGGTTCGGTTCAGTTTTTTTGAACTGAAAACCAGTTCGGTTCGGTTTTTTTGAACTGAAAACCGGTTCGTTTCGGTTCTAGCTTAAAAAAATCAATTCGAAAACAGTTTGGTTCTCAATTTTTATAAATCAGTTCAGTTCGAAAAACAGTTTGGTTCAGTTCAGTTCAACAATTTGGTTCAGTTTTTGGTTTTTTTGAACACCCATACTAACATGATATCAAAAAGGTTTGGTAGATTTTGGGATATAACAGTTGATTTTGTACAACCCGTTTTGCAATAGGTACCGATTTCATCCCTCCGTTTTCGATCTAATTATGCCTCTTTATTTCCCACGCGACTTTGCTCTTATTTATTCAACATAGTTCTGCTCTTCAGTTTTTGGCACGATTTTGTTTGATTCCTAATTGACTCTCTTATTGATAGGCTATCCTTAATTTATTTTGTCTTAGTGATTGTGTTTGTTGTATTTTTCTGTCATTATTTGTTACGGCTGACGCTAAGAATGATTTTCTTCAAGTTGTTAGTGTCCACCTCAATGGACATAATTACTCTTATTGGAGTTATGTGATGAAAAAAAATTTGATTGAAAAAGATATGTGGGGTTATGTTGATGGAACTTCTGTTAAGCCTACAGATAAAAAGGATGAAGCTAAATATGCAAAAGATTTGAAAACATGGAATGTTAGTAATTCAAAAATCATTACTTGGATTAATAATTCTGTTAAGCTGTTTATAGGTGTGCAACTAGTAAAATATGATACTGCTAAAGAGATTTGGGATCACATGAAATGTTTGTATGTTCAGTCTAATTTTGCAAAACGGTATCAATTGAAAAGTGATATTAGGATCCTTAAGCAGAACAATATGACCATTAAGGAATTCTATTTGGCAATGACTAACTTGTGAGATCAATTGACTATTATGGAATCAACTGAGTTAAAAGCTGTCAAAACGTACATTGATCGGAGAGAGTAGAGCAGCATCTGGTTTGGTTTCTGATGGCTCTTCGTGATGATTTTGAGGGCTTTCGTGGGGGTATTTTTGCATTGTTCTCATCTTTCTACTATTGAACCAATAATTAATGAATTGTTGGCAGAAGAAATTAGACTAAGACCCACTTCGTTGTGTCAGATAAGGGAATTCTCTCAACTCCTCTATTTGTTTTTGTTGCTCTTATTCAAAAAGGAAAATCTCAAGGGAGAGTTGGGCTTGGTAATGATGAATGTGCTTTTTGCAAAGAAAAAGGTCATTGGAAAACACATTATTCGAAATTTGGGAGAGCACATAAGAAGAATTTTTGGGGGCCATCGTCCAATGTTGTTGCTTCTGCTCCTCCTACCATTGGCTCTAGTTATGGTTTTGTATACTCATCTGAGATTGCTTTCCAGATATCTGATATTGCAGAACAACTTCTTGCCACTCAATCACATGTCATATTTGCCTCATCTACTAAAGGTTTGAACTCCTCTAGTCTGTCAGGTATATCTCCTTCCATATGGATTCTTGATTCTGGAGCATCTCACCATATTACTAAGAGTTCAATATTAACCTATATTGATCCATTTGATCATAATGATAATGTTTCTAGTGATTGTAATTTGAGAATTGTAGGACAGATACTACTACTCCACATGATGACATCCCTCTTGTCCTCTTGGCTGTCCAACTACCTCCTGCGATTGTTGACCTTCTGTCTCCTCCTCCTCGTTGCCCCTCTCATCACCGTAAGTCTACCCAGTTACCTAATTTTGTCTATTCCACTTACTCAGCTTCGTTTGCTTCTTTCTAAGATTCATAATTTGTATGAGTCATTATCCTATAAAAATGTTATTCTTGATCCTCTTTGGTAGCAGGCTATGGCAGAAAAACTCTTAGCATTGCACAAAACAAATACATGGGATATACAATACCAAAACTAAGTCTGATGGGTCAGTTGAGCACTACAAATCACGTCTTGTTGCTAAGGGATTCTCTCAACAATATGGTATGGATTATGAAGAAACTTTTGCTCCTGTAGCCAAGATGACCACTATTTGTACTCTTATAGCAGTTGCATCTATTTGTCAGTGGCATATTTCTCAAATGGATGCCAAAAATGTCTTTTTAAATGGTGAGCTTCATGAAGAACTCTCAAGCTTCATGAAGAATTTCTCAAACTACTCGAGCTTGGTTTGATAAATTCTCTATTGTGATCACTTCTTTTGGTTCCCGCTCTAGTGAACATGACTCTGCATTGTTTATAAGGTCCACCACTTATAGTCACATTATACTTTCTTTGTATGTTGATATATGATTATTACAAGTGATGATGTTAGTGGAATCAATGAGTTGAAATTGCAGTTAGTCAAACAGTTTGAGATGAAGTACTTCGGAACTTTTCCTTATTTCTTGGAGATTGAAGTTGTCTACTCTCCTAGAGGCAATCTTTTTTATCAATCCAAGTAAGTTGCCAACATTCTTGAACATGCTCGTCTTTCTGATACTAGAGTAGCAGATACTCCTCTTAAGTTGAATGTGAAATATGCTCCCTCGAATGGTGTTCTTTTACCATATCCCACTCTGTACCGTACTTTGGTTGGCAGCTTGGTGTATCTTACGATTACCAGACCTGATATTCTTATGTTGTTTATGTTGTCAGCCAATTTATTGTCTCTCCCACTACAGTATATTGGACAGTTGTTCTTCGCATTCTTCATTATCTTCGAGGAACTCAATTACAAGTCTTCTTTTTTCATCGTTGATATGGGTATCTCTCTTTCTGAGTCAATTTTGATGCACTGTGATAATAAGAGTGCTATTCAAATTGATCATAACTCGGTCTTTCATGAACGCACCAAACACATTGAGATTGATTGTCATCTTACTTGTCGTCATCTTCAATATAGTACCATTACTCTAGTGTTTGTCTCCTCTTCCTTACAGATTGTTGATTTGTTCACAAAGATGCATTCTATTAAACATTTTCGTTTTTTGGTTGAAAAATTCTCGATACTCCATGTTAATGCATCGTGAGATTGAAGGGAAATGTTAGATAATATTATTATATATTAGTAGTAAGGGTGTTTTAGATTTTTCTATTTTCTTGTATATATACTTATTGTAACTCTATTACCTTTAATTTTTATTCATTTTGGTTATGAAACTCTAATTGGGTTCTTTTTCTTTTCCCTTTCTTCTTCTTCTTCTTTTTCCTTTTTTCTATGTTTATGTTTGTTTATCATTGTTAACCCACATAATCTGTTTAATTAGTTTAAAATAAAATCATAAAACCACATATTTGTAAACTCAAGTTCAATTAACACATTTCTCAAATAACAACAAAAGTAGTGTCATTTTGTTATTTCAAACTAATAAATATTGTTTTTATTTTGTTATTTTATACATTGTAATGTCCGGAATTTTTATTTATGATTTTTCAATGCGTAAGTGTGTAACAAAAATTTTATAAACTGCAATTTTTATATTTCTGACAATTTTAATTTATAAAATTTCTGACATATTTTTTTTTGTTTCTATAAAAATGTTAAAGAACAAAATTGGATTTAATTGGGTTTGAGGGGGTAGGAGTATAGATTTTAGGTGTATATGGTAAATTATTTGTGCGACCATGACTCCTTTCGAATCTACATGTCCAATATTCCAATGGACCCTTACACTATTTTGATGCGATATGGATCTAGGGTCCAGTTAGCAACAACAAAAAAGGGTCCAGGACCCAAGAGTTTAAAAAATTTAAGCTTTATGCTTGAAGGAGAGATGAGAGCAAGAAAAATAAAATAAAAAAATAATTAAAAATTCCTCTAATAACTAAGAATGGAATGACATAGAGGTTTACATTCCTAAGGAGAAAATGGAATGGCTATATCGCTGCTATGGTTCAGTGTGATTGAAAAATGGTTTTATAATTTTGGACCAAAACTTGTAAAACTACTTGTGCAATTTTTATTTATTGGAAAAAAAAAAATACAACTTCGTGGGTTTTCAATGGCATGTTGTTTACGGTGTTTTGGTTTTACAGTGAAACGTTTTAAAAAAAATAAGATCTTGACTGTTAATTAAATTGAATGGCTGAATTTAATGTGACTGTGTTATTTACTTAAGAGCAGAGAATCCAATATTCGTATTTTCACATAAAAATAATTTATTCTGACAATTTTAATTTTTTTAAATATCGAAACATAAAAATGTTTCAAATATTAAAATACCATAACATAAGTGTGTTCAAACAAAAATGTTTTCATTGCGGCAATTTCTTAGATTGAAATATTCGAAAATGTATTTATGTTTTGTCATTTTTAAAAGACATGTTGTTCAAATAATATTAAAAAATGTATGGTCAAATAATATTAAAATTTTTTTATATTAAAGTGTATATAAGCTAAATTCTATTTTAAAAGTTTTTAAAATATAAACAAAAATGTTCAAAGTCTGATTTTTTTTTTTTTTTTAGTGAAAAGTTTGGTGAGCAAAATTGAAATTTACAACAATTGCGGGGGATCGTGGAGACCAATTGCGAGGGTACGAAGAATATTTATTTTTAGTAAATAGATTTTAGGTTTAATTGTAGTTTTAATTCCTTATTTTTATTAATTTATGAAATCGGTTCTCTTATTTTAAAATACAGTTTAGTCCATTTTCTAATTTTTTTTAACTAAAATGGCGATGTACCGTATTATAAATAACGTGATATATAATATGATGATGTAAAATAATTAACACTCATGAAATCGCAATAAAATCCTATAGAAATTTACTTTTCAACTTCAAAAACTTTTTATTTTTGTAATTTAAGTAATGACATTTGAATAATTAATGTATCTAGGTTGTTTTATATGATGAAATTATGCAACGTCATTTAAAATATATTAAATCGTCATTTTTAGTTCAAAAATATGAGAAATTGACTAAAATCGTAGACTTTTAAAATACAGAGACCAATTTCGTGAAATAAAGGAATCAAAAGTACAATTAAATTTAAATTTCAATAGTCATTGAATACTTGGGTTTTCCTTTACAAATTTAATTCATATTACCGTTAGTGTAAATAATTTTTACACTGTTAATCAATTTATCTCATAAACCATTAAATATATTTGACTTTTACTATAATTATATTTAAAATCATCTGATAAATAATTGCATGTATTAACAATGTAAAGATTTTGACCGACAATTAAAACTTTCCTATCCCCCAATTTTTAATATAACATTAACAAAATGTATTCTAAATTATAAATATACAGCAAACAAATGTTGTTTCAATTGGTTAGAAATTGACTGATCCACAAAGGTGAGTTGAATTTCTATGGCGTGAAGATTTTGTTAATGAATAATTAACAAATAATTTATAAATATCCTTGTCAGAAATCACAAGGTCTTAATTTGCTCTATCCCCAATGAACTTCAAAATCCAATTTTTGTAACCTTTTTTATGAAGAAAAAAAAAAACCAAAAAAGTTGAACGAGGAGATTACAAATTTTATTCTACTTATTTAATTACTAAAAAGCACAACAATCCTAACATTTATCAACCACTTGGTCAAAGTCAATCATCACAAACAGTATGCACGTATCATTTGCTCAAAGGGGAGTGCACCCAAATGATGATTAAATATTTTTATGCAGTTGTTCCCTAGTTTGGCCATATAAGAGAACAATCAATTAAAGAAGAGTCCTACAAGATTTTGTAACGAACAAAATGAAAGAAAAACAATGTAACAACATGCTAGCATGTCATTTGTGTTCTAATAGGTGCGTCCCACGTTTGTGTCCAAATCCTAATAATATATTCACAATATCAAAGTCTTCTTCTACCTCTATATGTATATAAATCACACACATTAAAGTCTTTCCTCATATATATTAATTAGAAAGCCATATCAATTAGGGGGTGTCATAAATCAAAGACTTAAAAATGTCCAATTCTTATCTCCAATTGCTACTTATTTTGGTTATTTACATAATTTCAGCTATTTCAGCTCAACCACATGAAAACTATGATGATAGTGTGTTCACTCTACAAGTACCAACATTAGAGGAAACCAATTTGGATAATCTCTTATCCTTTGGTTACTACCAAAAAAGTTGTCCTCAATTTGAATCCATCTTGCACAACAAAGTCAAACAATGGGTTAAGAAGGATAAAACTTTAGCAGCTAGTCTCTTAAGGTTGCACTTCCATGATTGCGCTGTTAGGGTGGGTACATAATTTCAAGAATTACTTAATATATGTTACAAAATAATTGTTTGCAATCACACAATTGTCAATCTTGACCGTTTTTGAGATTGAACGTTACACATTTTAAGTGTGTTTTAGATCTATTTTACATTGTCGAAATATGAATCGTCTGATCAAGATTAGATGATTAAGATAATGTGATTACATAAACAAAATCTTATTTTGACGGTAGAGAATCTGTATATTCAGATAATATTGCTCGATTTTACGTGAATTTAAATTCTATCTAGTAGTTATACATCCTACAATCAAACAATCTAAGTTGTCTGATTATGATTTGACGACTCACAAGATGTACATATTAAGATTTTATTTTTTCATATGAATTACAAAACCTATAACTTGACTGTAGGGAATCCAAATCCGTCTTTATTTTTTACTATGTACTCATTTGAACATTTTTATTTTGTAATTTCAAAAGGGATGTGATGGCTCCATTCTATTGAAACATAAAGGAAGTGAGAGAACAGCATTGCCAAGCAAGACATTGAGAGGTTATGAAGTGGTTGATGATATAAAGGCAGAGATAGAGAGGCAATGTCCTAAGACAGTGTCTTGTGCTGACATTCTAACTACTGCTGCAAGGGATGCCACAGTTGAATTGGGTGGACCATATTGGGCAGTACCTTATGGAAGGAAAGATGGGAAAGTTTCTGTTGACAAGGAAGCTGAAATGGTTCCTATGGGTCATGAGAACATTACTTCATTGATTGAGTATTTTCAATCCAAAGGCTTGACTGTTCTTGACTTAGTTGTTCTCTCAGGTAAACTCATTAAATCTAACTAAACATCTATATATGTTCATTGCATTCAAATTTCATGATGATTTTTTGTTTTTCTATAGTTTAGGATTAAAAAAATATACTAGATTTAAATATTGTTTTAAATTAAATTATATATATATATATATATATATATATATATATATATATATATATATATATATATATATATATATATATATAAAACCGTGTAATAGAAAGCTTACATGTTGATATGTGTATTGTACGAAAACGGCTTAGTGAGTTGATTCTTGAATCAATTTATATTACGGTTTGGTTATTTTCACAGATCAATAACAATTTCATCTTTATTCAAATTATTTAAAGTAGTTGGATCAATATCAAGAGGTCTCACTAAATCGGTGTCTAATTTAGTTTTTAAAAATTGTTTTATGAGATTTAATCATCTCGTATGGATTTTAAATGCAAAGAGTTAATTAGGTGATTTTACTCTTAAAACTTGTGAGGTTCTCCACTTAATCTATTCTCACATGAAAACCTTAAAATTCCAACTTCACCAACAACACTTTAACTTCTACATATTATAAACTCATTTCTACATATTATAAACTCATATATAGATAGATCAATAAATAGATGAAATATTTACATAATATTATTCAACTTCCTTCAAATTGTTCCACTCACTCTTCTAATACATATTATCCATTACTTGAATTTGAATTAAGAGTTAGTGGTTCTCTACAACAACCTTAATAGAATTTACCTAACATAATCTAAATTTTCATTCTTTTTATAAAAATAAATGTTCAACCAATTGTTTGCAATATTAGGGGCACATACAATTGGAAGGACAACATGTGGGTCAATTCAATACAGGCTATACAACTACAAAGGAACAGGCAAACCAGACCCATCAATAGACCCACAATACCTTAACTACTTGAAAAGGAAATGTAGATGGGCCTCAGAATATGTGGACCTTGATGCTACAACACCAAAAACCTTTGATAGAATGTACTATCTAAACCTCGAAAAGGATATGGGCTTGTTATCAACAGATCAATTGTTACATTCTGATTCAAGGACTTCTCCACTTGTTTCAGCATTAACTATAACACCCTCTCTTTTTGAACACCAATTTGCTGTTTCAATGTCAAAGTTTGGTGTCATTGATGTTCTTACTGATCAAGATGAAGATGGAGAAATCAGGACCAACTGCAATTTTGTCAATGATTATTCTTACTAATTATTTGTTTGCTTTAAAGTTCAACAATTTTTAATGAGTTTAATGATCATGCACAAACAGTATAAACAATTTTACACTAACAGTAATACTAATCATTGATTGAACAGATGGTGGGATGATAAAATCAATGATTAATATTAGCTGTATGTGTAAAATTGATTTCGATGTATGTTCCATTTTCTCATTTTTAACTTGTACTTTGATCTTGTTACTTAAATTTGTTTATGTCAATTGAGTTCACTTTTGTTTATGTTTATGTTTTTTTCTTCTTCTAATTGAAACATCAATCATTTCTTTTTAGTCCTTGGCAATTTTAATTTTTGATTTTAACTCATTGATTTCCAAAAAAAAAAACATGATAACATGAATGTTTTTGAATAATACATCCTTTAATTAAATTTATTAACTACTTAAGTAGAACCACTTAATTAATATTTATAAATTTAGAACGATTTGAGCTTGCCACTTTTTAAATATATGGTTGTAAGAGTTAGTCGTATTGTGATGACAAAAGGTTCTTTCTAATTATATTTAATATTTTGAAAATTGGATTAATAATTTCAACAAGTAAAAGTATTGATTCACATTGTAACAAGAAAAAGTATTGATTCACAGTATATTTCACAGTAATTTGGACGAGGAGATAACGTTAACGACCATAGAAGAATCGCATATTAACAGGACATAATATAATTTTTATATGGATTAAAATTATATTTGGTTCAAATTACCAGGACCAAAAGTGTAATATTATCATATGCTAAATATTACAAATATTTTTTACATGAATATGAGTAGGGATAGCATGAATATGAGTAAATTAATACATTTGGTCATTCAAATCAACTTGTATTTTGATTTAACTCAATCAAGTTAGGGTTTAACTCGAACTAATTCATTTAAATTAAATGATGTTCGATTTGAGTAATAGATTTAACATTTTGAACTCACAAACTCAATTCATTAGTGTGACATATATATTTTTATTTATTTATTATTGATATATAGTTAAAATTTAGTTGTTGGATTATATTTGAGAATTTGTTGTTAATTTAATTGATTTAAGTGTTTTATGTGTTTGTTGATATATTTTAAGTATTGAATTATATGTTGTAATAGTTTTATTATTTTTGAAATGATCAAGTATTTAAATTTAATTAAACTTTTTTAGATAAAAAATATATATTTTTTCTTTATAATCGGCTAACACAATTCAACCCGCTCATAATCAAATTGATTTGCTTTGAGTTTGATGCAAAATTCACGAATTAAAAACTCAACATAATTAAAATAAAATTAACCGATTCGAATATTTTATTTAAAAAAAAAAATAATACAATTCAATATACCTATAATTCGGTGGACCATAGGCATCTGTCAAAAGGAAAGTAAGTGCCTATTGAAGACTCACTTACTGATGGGAAACTACAAGAACTGTTGTATGAGAGCCCAACTGTGCTTGATGGACCGAACATAGGCCTAGAATCCTAGTTGATTGTCAAACGTAGGAATACCTAGTTTTCTACTTTTCATTCTCATATATTTATTCTTTCAAGACACACGAAAAAACAATTTTGTTTTTTTTTTTTTCATATATAAAAATTTGAAAATATTTTACCTACCACTTTTTCATCTTTCGCATATTCGAAAATTTAACAATTAATTTTTCACAATTTTCGATACTTTGATTGATTGTCAAACTTTTAAAATAATAAATGAGTTAATTTTTAAAACTTTTGTGTAATTTGAAATTTTTTAAATGTAAAAGATTTTCGAACCTTTCACATTTAAAATAAGTTTCGAAATTGATAATTTCGAAAGTTTCAAATTTTCGAAATTGATATTTTTGAAAAATTTAAATTTTTGAGTTTTTTAAAAACCACATATTTGAAATAAGGATTATACATTTCAAAAATTTGGAAAGTTTCATAGGTTTCGAAAGTTTTATTTTTCCTGAAAATTTCAAAATGTAATATAATTTTATTTAAAGATTATTAATCTTTTTGTTTTAAATATTGTATTTATAATATAAATATTAATTAAATTTAATATATTTTTTCAAATCAGGTATGAATAGAGTTGAGGGTGAAATTCCTGCTACACCGACCATAGATTCTACGGATAAGTTCACGACTAATGAGGTAATCTTCATGATAATTGATATTATAAGTTTTGGTTTTTAATGTATTGATATTAAAAAAAAATGAAAGCAGAGACTTGTATGAAAGTGTAGACTCTACATTCAACACTTACCAACAACAACAACAACAACAAAAAGCAAAGTTGTTCTTGTTTCTAAAAAAACATTCAATAATTGAATTCTCATTTAGAAGTTTTAACTAATGATCAAGGTGTTACACATGCGATTTCATTCAGAAAAAAGCAAGAGAATATCTTGTATGAAGGTACTCGATTCAACATCTACTACAAAAAAAAAGGAGAAGAAGCAATAATACATTAGAATCTTTTTATTTCAAGGGATGAACAAATCTTCCAAAAATGTTTGAGCCTAAAAAATCTTTATGCCAATATTTTGACAATCCAAAAATCTCACCAGATATACTTTTGACATTTAAAAAATTAAAAGAATAACATGATAGATGAGATATAATATCATATCATATCATATGGTTCTTTTAGTTTTTTTAAAATATCAAATATATATCAAAACATAGACTTAACCCTCTAAAGCTCTCTCTTCCGAAACCTTCCAAAAACCAACTCGCAACAAACCCTAATGCAATAAGTATATGAGTCGGAAGAAAAATAAACTCCCTAAAACCCTCCCCTCCCAAATCTCTTCCTTCCTTTTACCTAAAGCCCTCTCCTCCCCACCAAGCCAAATCATGACATCACTTGTTAGAGAGTTCGGAGGCATGGGAGGAAAAATAGGACCAAAGCTCCATAATCATAAGATATTTGACATTATATCTGCATCCAAAATCTTAGACAATTGATATATATATGATTCATTTTTCATATATATTCATTCATAGTCGACATGAAATTTAACTACTCACAATTAAATTCAACTTAATCAATATATCTCACGGTGAAAATTAATATTATACAAACCCCAATAACAAAATAAAAATAAATAAATAATAATCAAAATTGCTTATTTGATCATGTTTAAACTGTAGCTGGTAATTTTCTTCCTTCTTAATCATAGAGTCCGAGATCACTTTTATCTTCGTGGTCCTAATTTGATTTTGTGTTTTTTCCCATAATAATTCCAAGATTTCTTTAACTGTTTTGGTTTGGTCCCGTCACCGCTAGCTGTTGCACCCAACCGCGCGATTCGTGTCCTTTTTATCGTGATTATCACCAACCTAATTAACCAACTTATTTTCTTCTCCATTTTCTTGATGAACAGTATTATAGACTAGGACTTTATAAACAATAAAAATAAAAATAAAAATAAAAACAAATTTTAATTGTAAATTTTTACTTCTTATATTTTTAAAGTATGAATTACATAATTTTTAAGATTTTATTTTTTACATTTATATATTTAACAAGTATTTTTAAAACATTTATTAATATTTTTCAATAGAATATAGGACACACTTTCATTTTTTTGAGAAAACAAAAATGCAATACCTTATGGATCCAAAATTTGACTGATTCTATTTTAAACAAAAAGCGTTATCCCTTAATTGCAACACGGCTCTAAAGAGGGTGTTACACGTAGTGATTGGTTTCGGATTACTTAATTTGTCAAACTCATGATGTATCTTCCATTATTGTAATATCTTAATTTTTTATTTTGATTAAAATATCTCTTGTATATTCTTAATTCATTTTGCTTATCTAAAAAAGTGTAACATAAGAGGTTAGATTTTGTCTTCTCCATCTTCACATTCGACTAGTTAGAAAAAATCTGTTTTCGTTTTCGTTTCTTATTGAATATGAAATTTAGGTTATTATCTCCACCTTCAACGGTGTTTAAAATTTTCTGCTCATACCTGCACCAATTTATATATATAAAATAATAAATTTAAGAGCCATATTAATTAGTTATAATGAATATAATAAAATAATAATTATTATACAATAATAAAATTAAAATATTAAAATCATATTTTCTATAAAAAGGAGATTATAATTTTTTCATATTTAAAAATATTATATATATATATATATATATATATATATATATATAATTTTAAAATAATAATATACTAACGGAACGGATTTGGGTGTGGAGTAGATATTAACACCCCAAATTCATCTTTGTCTCCTAATTTTTAATTTCGAGAAAAATATACACCCGCTTCCGCATTCAATCAAAACGGATTTTTCCGCCCAAATCAAAACCAATTTAGACGAATACCTCTAAATATTGATTTTGATGTCATCCCTCCGGAATTGTCAGCAAACACTACGCGAAAAAACGTTTTTTACAACGCTTTTTAAGCCTATTACAGCGCTTTTGTTAAAAAAAAAACGCTGTAGTTACCAGCGCTGTAAAAGGATATAACAACGCTTGTTTTTTAAAAAAAAAAAACGCTGTAAAAAAGGTGGATATATTGCGCGCTTGTTATACGCCTTTTACAGCGCTTTCTACCAAAGCGCTGTAAAAGGTGCACTTATATAGATGCATTGTTATGCATCATTATGCACCTATTACAGTGTTTTTCACAAAAGTGCTCTAAAAGGTGCACTTATCCAGATGCATTGTTATGCACCTATTACAGCGCTTTTTCACAAAAGCGCTGTAAAAGGTGCACTTATCCAGATGCATTGTTATGCACCTATTACAGCGCTTTTTCACAAAAAGCGCTGTAAAAGGTGCACTTATCCATATGCATTGTTATGCACCTACTACAGCGCTTTTCCAAGAAGCGCGGTAGTAGGTGCACTCAATAGATGCATTATTATGCACTATTTTGCACCTTTTACAGCGCTTCTTCAAAAAAAGCGCTGTAAAAGGTGCATAACAATGCATCTATTACAGCGCTTTTTTGAGAAAGCGCTGTAAAAGGTGTTTTTTTTTTTTTTTAGTTTTATTAAATAATATGCTGTAAATTTTAGAAGCGCTTTTTTAGAAGCACTTTTTTATAAAGCGCTTTTTTTAAAAGCGCTGTCTTTTAATCCAGAATCAGTTCACAATTTTTATTCCAAAATCATTTTCATCTAGAATCATTTCACAAGTCAGTAGTACACAACAACAACAAAACAACACTACAAAACACACAAGAATGAATATACAACAATAATAGATTCACTATGTTTTAAAATGCACAAATATGCACAAATATTCACACACAATCAGTTCATAATTACATGTTCACAACAGCACATAACTACATATTCACACAACTACCTATTCATATAACTATCAGATATTATATTCACAAACAACACACCATATCCCTTGCAGCTTGCCATTTCCCAACAAATCAAATAATATTCATTTCAAGCACATACTGACACCAGTCTTCCTTTATCTCTGTTAGTTCTTTTTCAAAATACGTTGGAATGGAATTGTCAAAGTACTGATATAAAAATTGAACATAAATAAGTTAGAATCAAATATAAACATAGTTTATATATGAAAATCAAATAATTAACATATCGTACCGTTTTTGGGATTATAATTTGATTTTTATCAACAATCTCCTTCATGAATCGCAATACATAGTACCCACAGTCGATGTTGTTAGTTTGACGAGGGCACTATAAAATAAAACATATAAGTCAATAATTGTTTAATTGTGTATTGATTGTAAGTGAAATTTAAAAGCATATATTTCAAACCTTTATTGGAATCCATGTGATGTTATTTGACTTTAGCTTCGACACTGTCGCACCTCTTTGAGCTCGAAAAACTTGTAAAGCACTATCGAATAAATAAATGTGATTATAAATAAATGTGATCTTAATATATATATATATATATATATATATATATATATATATATATATATATATATATATATATGCAAAAAATAAATGAATATTACTTACGTGTCGAACAAAGTCTTTAACTCGGGGCGATTGTTGTAATGGTCGTGCAAGGGATCTAGGTAGTATATAACTTCAGAGGTCGCATTGATTGCAATTAGCACCCAATGTGCCCTACAACAACAAAAATTTAGTTTAACAACTAATAAATTAAGATCTCATAAATTAAAAAAGATATAAATATAGAATATATAATTACGTACGCTGAATTATATGGTGCAAAAAATAACTTATCCTTCTCTTTATTTTCTAAAAGTATATCTAAAACGTATTTATTTACATTCGCTGGATCGTGTTTAAGCATCGAAATCTTATGCAGAGACAAGAATGAAAATCTATTCGACAATCTGCGCGCGCACACGAACTTCTCATACAAAAACCTTCAATAAAAATTTCAAATTAGATTAATTACCAATAAATTAAATTAATTACAAATAAATGCGATGAAAATAATTTTTACCTCATGTAAATGCTCACAACAGTAGCACTCAGCTCCTTATGGTCGAGAATTTCGTATATGTGCTCTTTTTCAAAATATTCTTCATACGCGTCTCCGAATAGATCTTTATCCATGCTTATTATTCGTGAATCGTCGCTGCCCATATTTTTTTTTGCCTGTATGTCAAGAGATGACCCATATGGAGCAAGTCGTGGCTGACTTATTTTAGGAGCAGGAGCAGCAATTGATTTTACACGATCTAGTTTTTTAGCAGCAACAATTTTGGCCGCTTTATTACCCTCCAGCTTTTGCAGTTTGCCAGTTTTATTACCCTCCAATTTTTGAGGTTTACCGGCTTTATTTTTGCCACGAACATCCAGTCGTGGTGCGGCAGCTGGCTTGCTGGCTTGCTGTGCGGGTGGTTTATTAGTTTCAATCTGAAAAAATGAGGTTAATCAAATTGTTAGTTTATTGAATCAGAAAAAATGACAAACCTTACAGAATAAGTTACAAACCTTTTCGGGCGATGTGACTGTTTCATTTCTGGGAATCTTCTTATCATTCCCTTTATTAGACTTTGTTTGAATCTAAATAAATGTGAAATTAAAGTTAACATTGGAAAAAATTCAGCAATTAAATATAATCAATTAAACATACATTTCAATTAATTAAACATACCTTGTCAAGGGAGACAAGATGTTTAGGCCATGTCACGTAGCTGCCAATTGCTTCGCCCAAATAATTCAAATCTGCATCGTTGTCCGGTACAGGCAACGGTGCATTTGGTTCCAAAGCAATAACTAGCGATACTTTGACATGGCCCGCAGGAATTGGTGTGTTGTGCAATACTTCGCCCGGAGCATTGCACAATGTTCCCTTTCCGACCTTCCGATGAGTAGGGGAGGATAAGTATAGAAAGCATGGAGTGACCCCCTAAAATCAATGGTTAATTAATACATAAGTATATGTGAAACAAGCAACTTTAATGAATTTCTTATTTTATTAAGTAATTAATTACCTCAGGAAGACTGTTGAGACCAACGTTGCAACTTGCGTTTTCACTCTCAATGTGAATTTCACGTTGGGGCTGGTCCGCAAGTTGCTTTTCTTTATTTGTCTTCACCAAGAGGGCCACTTGCTCCGTTAATACTCTAATCTTCTCTAATACTTCCTCGTTAGATGGATTTTGGCGCTTCTCTTGTAAAAAATAACTTCTAGGAGTTACGCCAAATCCTTTCCCCCTCACGCGGCCAGAATATTCAGGAACATTAAACACTTTACCCAATATGTCCCTGCAACTTGCCTTGTTGTCCTCTTGATTTTCCGATTCAAGATTCGCCTAAAATACACATAGGATTAAAAAGATAAGTTCAAAAACATTTTAAAATACAATATTAAAAAATATTAAAGTGATAAATATACTTACACAAAGTTCTATTACTTTTTGTACATTTTCAATATCAACCACTCCGTCTTTATTTACACGAGCTTCCTTCCACAATATATGACGACCCAACGGTTGATCGGATTGGGTGTCTTGTAGCTATTATCGTTAAGATCATAAACAAAATATTAGTTAGATAATATAGTTTATAATATACCACATTAATTAAATATACCACATTAGTTAGATAGTATACTTACAAGTTTTTGCTCTAGACGAGCATATCCCATACGAGATTTCTTGTATGGGTGGGGAATAATTTTTGCCCTCTCGCGATTTGCCTTACTAATATTCTAAATAAAAAAAATAACAATCTAGTAAAAATTTAAAATACGCTATGAATATGAATAATAAAAAACAAATGCTAATAAATTAATCACTTACAACAAATGCGGGGTCGGAACGTTTTGATACGAATGCGCTCCATTCCTCATTTGATATATAATGTTTATATATTTTTGGAGCTTCCGCAATCGTATTTCCTTCACGGTCTTTTAAATAACAATTAGAGAGGTGAGATCTAAAGCCCCGGTGTATTTTCCCGGCAACTCTGGGCACATAGCTCTTTCTCACCTCATCAAGAACAAAAGCTGATTGCAAACCAAATAAATATGTAGTTTGAGTAAAATACTTCAAAGCAGTATATTGTAAAATTTATAAATAATAGGGTGGAGTAAAAAAATTACCTGTATATCAGTCCACAATACATCTTTGGCATCCTTCAATGCCTTATCTCTCCAATCATCTATTGTGATTGGTATATTTTGACGAACAACAGCTCCAATATAACTAACAAACATGAAACTGTTGGGGTCAATTGGTTGACCACTCTCATTCCATCCAACCTAATAAACTAATATAGTAAGTAACTCAATGTATTAACAGCAAACAAGGTATAATATATTAACAGCAAACAGCAGATACAGAAAACAACAAAGTATACCTCAAATTTTTGCCCAGTACTTCTTGCTTTTATAACATTTTGCATTATTGTTGCACGACGTTTGACTTCATTTTCGTAAGTCTTAGTGTTGCCAACTTCTTCATTTTGACAATCTAACCCCTTGTTGGTATCCATTTATCTACAACATGCAGTTCAACATCAACATATATGCAGTTCAGTTCAGCACATCAACATGCAGTTCAGTTCAGTCTAAGTACGTAGCAACAAAAAGTTAACATGCATTTTAGTGAAACAAAAAAATAATAACTACAATACCTGAAATAGTCCTTGTAAAATGCTTAGGGTTACGGGTTCACAGACGAACGGCGCAGAAGACGATGAAAACGAGGACGAACAGTTACAAACGATGGTAGGGTTACGGGGTTCGCAGACGAAAACGAGGATGAAAACGGGATTACTTGAGGATTATGATGTTTACGTACGATCGTAGGTCTAGGATGGGAGTAACTAATGAGGACGAAACAAGGAAAACTGAAACTCTCGTAGGGTTCGTAGGGTTCGCAAGGAGAAAGAGAACGCGCAGAGGAAACTGAAAAATTTACGTAATGAACATGAAACTGAAGAGGTTTACTATTATATATATGACCCTATTACAACGCTTTTATGAACAAGCGCTGTAATAGGTCTCATCATTTTATTTTTAAAAGCCTATTACAGCGCTTTTTCATAAGCCTTTTAAAGCGCTTGTCAAAAAGCGCTGTAAAAGACCACCTTAATTTTATATTTTTAAAAGCCTTTTACAGCGCTTATATAGAAAGCGCTTTAAAATGCCTCATTGTTTTATTATATGCAAACGCTTTAAAAGACCCTTTTACAGCGCTTATGTGGAAAGCGCTGTAAAAGACCTTCCTATTTTATTTTTAACCCTATTACAGCGCTTTTGTAGAAAAGCGCTCTAATAGGGTTCTATATATGAAATGACTCTTTGTTTTACCATGTCCAAAGGCTGTGTTTTACAGCACTTATGTGGAAAGCGCTGTAAAAGACCTTCTTATTTTATTTTTTAACCTTATTACAGCGCTTTTTTGGAAAAGCGCTCTAATAGGGTTCTATATATGAAATGACTCTTTGTTTTATCATGTCCAATTACTCTTTGTTTTACAACGCTTAACTCGTGAGCCCTTTTACAGCCCTGTAATAATTTATTTTCTTCCAAATTAGTTAAATTATTTTTACATAAGCCCTGTAATAATTTATTTTCTTACAAAATAGTTAAATTATTTTTACATAAGCCCTGTAATAACTTATTTTCTTCCAAAATAGTTAAATTATTTTTTCTTCCAAATTGTGTTTAACTGATCAAGTCAAGTTCAAGCTAACTTATATGTATAACTTGAACTTAAATGCTCAATATATGGCATATCAAACCAAAATGCTCAATATATGGCAGATCAAACATTTGTTTGTCCATTATACCAAAATGCTCTATACCAAAATGATCAAACATACAGTATAAGCATAAATACCAAAATGCTCAATATATGGCAGATCAAACAATTAAATTACACATGAATCAGTTCAGATTACATGGATTATACTATTAAACATATTAAGATGCCATTCTTCTTTTCTTGGTGGGATTCACATTTGTTTGTCCATTAATGATACGAAACGATGGATTAATCCAAATTCCCTCATCATTATCATCTCTAAGATATAAACCATCATCAGTTGAACCAATTTCATGTGGTTGTGATGTTGCAAAGAAAAGATCATTACCAACATCTTCATCATTATTGTTATCATCACTTATTTTATTGGTCGATAGGACAACGGACCATTTATCATCCGCAGGATCAGTGACATAAAACACTTGTTGAGCTTGCGACGCTAAAATAGTAGACTCATCTTTGTATCCCACCCTATTAAAATCGACAAGCAAGAACCCTGACTCATCAATCCGAACGCCATTATTATTATCGACCCACTTGCAACCAAATATGGGAACACGAAACATTGTGTAGTCTAGCTCCCATATGCGCTCGTTAACCCCAAAATATGATAGATTTGCATATATTGGGTTCTTGTCTTTTGCACTTGAGATATGCATCGCTTCAGCTACGAGAGTGACTCCTCTATTTTGCATAGTTGTTTGATCATCTTGTTCTTTGGTATAAAATGTG
This sequence comes from Cicer chorassanicum, assembly GCA_037974735.1. Lineage (NCBI taxonomy): Eukaryota > Viridiplantae > Streptophyta > Magnoliopsida > Fabales > Fabaceae > Cicer > Cicer chorassanicum. The sequence goes on from JBBPBP010000002.1 coordinate 9,910,628, forward strand.
TAGCCGTTAATTACATAACCGGTGTAAGAAAAGACATGTAAACTCGGACCATTTGCTAGCCACCTCAATCTCTGTGAAATTGATCCGGGGTCTACATCAAACTTTGACTTTATGTGATTTTTTAACCATGTTATGAAACTTCGATTGTGCTCTCGAGTTATCCAATTTTGATTCCTATTCATGTTCAGACTAGATAATTGATCCATGTGTATTGTAACATACGGCTGAACCTCATCATCATTGTGCAGAACATACAATTGTGCCTGCTCCTATTTTGTACTTGATATAGTCATTATTCTCTTTCCAATTATCCCTTCTCCTGATAATCTTCCCGAATGACGAGACATGGGAAACCCTATGGATTCAACATTTGACAGATATTCAGTACAAAATTCAGCAGCTTCTTCAACAATGTACCGTTCAGCAATACAACCTTCTGGTCGACTTCTACTTTTTACGTACCCTTTTAATATTTTCATATATCGTTCTATCGGGTACATCCATCTCATATAAGCTGGCCCACAAAGTTGTGTCTCCTTAACAAGATGAACAGTAAGGTGAACCATTATATCAAAAAACGAGGGCGGGAAGTACATTTCAAGCTCACACAAAGTAACAACAATTTCCCTCTGCAATCTCGGTAATTTCTGAGGATCAATCACTTTACTACAAATTTCCCTGAAGAAGAAACATAATTTAGTTATGGTTCGGCGAACTTTTTCAGGTAAAATTGAACGTATACCTATTGGTAGCAAATGCTCCATTAGAATATGAGCATCATGGGTCTTCAAACCTTTTAACTTGAGGTCTTTCATTCAAACTAAAGTTTTAATGTTTGAAGAGTATCCTTCTGGAACTTTAACTTCATGTAGAAATTTACACAAAACAATTTTTTCCTTTCTAGATAGAGTATGAGCGGCTGGAGGTAGATATGTGCGATTTCCTTTCTTTACGGGACCCAATTCATTTCTTATTCTCATATCGACCAAGTTCAATCTTGCATTGATGTCATCCTTAGACTTTCCTGGTACATTGAGTAACGTACCAATAACACTGTCAAATACATTTTCCTCAATATGCATCACATCAAGAAAATGTCTTACATACAATGACTTCCAATATGGCAATTCAAAGAAAATTGACTTTTTCTTCCACCCAGTTTTGACCAGCTCTCCCGCAAAAGGTTTGCCAAATTTATTGGTTAAACCTTGTACCTTCTCAAGTATTTGATATCCAGTCGATGCTACATGAGCTCTATCTTCCTCTGATTTTCCATTGAATGCATTTCTCCACCCACGATACTAATGACTATAAGGTAAAAATCTACGATGTCCAAGAAATACATTCTTCTTACAATGTTTCAACCGCATCCAATTTGTACTCTCTTCACATATAGGACACGCACACTGACCTTTAATGCTATATCCTGATAAATTACCATATGCTGGAAAATCATTAATTGTGCCGAACAACATAGCCCTCAAATTGAAACATTCTTTCTTATACCCGTCATAGACTTCTACACCTGTCTCCCACATAATTTTTAAATCTTCAATTAAAGGAGCCAAGTATACGTCGATATCATTCCCCGGTTGTTTGGGTCCAGAAATTAATAGAGACAACATCATAAACTTACGCTTCATACAAAACCATGGAGGTAGATTATAAATCAACAAAATCACAGGCCACGTGCTGTGTGAGATGCTTTGAAGACCATGTGGATTCATTCCATCAGTAGAAAGTGCAAGGCGTAGATTTCTCGACTCTATCCCGAATTCAGGATACACGTGATCAATTTTTGCCCATTGCGGAGAATCCGCAGGGTGTCGAAACTTTCCATCTCTAATTCTTTCATCTGCATGTCATGTCAAGTGTTTTGAATCTTCTTCACTGCGATACATGCGCCTAAATCTTGGCATTATAGGAAAATACCACACGACTTTTGCTGGAGTAGATTCTTTCTTCTTATATCGAGATACATTGCATTTCGGACACACCTTTAGTAATTCATATTCATTTCGAAATAAAATGCAATCATTGGGACACGCGCGAATCCTTTCATAACTCATACCAATAGAGCACAAAATTCGTTTAGCTTCATAGGTTCTACTGGGAAGTTCATTATCATCTGGCAACATATCTTTTAAGAGGGTTAGTAATTCTGTGAAGCTTTTATCAGACCATCCATTACTCGCTTTTAAGTTGTACAACTTTAGTATCGCCGAAAGTCTTGTGAATTTAGTACAACCATTATATAATGGTTTCTCTTCATCACTCAACAAGCTCTCAAACATTTTAGGACAATCACGAAGATCTTCTTCAATTGCTTTTGCAATCTCCTCAACTCGGTCCGGCTCATATGTATCTGTGTCGAAATCAGTTGAAACATATGTATCTGTGCGAGTATTATCATTGATTTTCTCACCATGTCTTATCCAACATGTATAGCTTTGATCAATTCCATACCATACTAAATGTCCTTCCAATTCATCTGCTCTAATGCGTTTTCCAAAACAACATTTTAAACAAGGACAAACGACTCTATTTGGATCTTTTGCATTCATCACTGCAAACTCAATAAACTCCTTCACTCCATTTTCATGCTCTTTTGTCAATCGATTGGCAGACATCCATTTCCGGTCCATTTATATGACCTATATATATAAATGCAGTTACACAATAAGCATGATTTCAAGTCTGATATATTATGACCTATATATATATTGATAATACACATATAAATAAAATTTATCAGAAACCCTATTATATAATGTAACAATTTATATCAGTAAGCATGATTTCAAGTCTGATATATTATGACCTATATCAGTCTGATATATTATAAAATAAAATTTATCAGTAACAATAAACATTATTTCAAGTTTGATATATATTTTGACCTATATATATCTAATATCATGTAACAATTTATCAGTTTGAATTAGTGACAACAACAAATAAATAAAATAAAGTACCTGAGACAACGTTGATGATCAATTTGTTTTAAAGGAGGAAGAAGTAAATCAATTTGTAGATGGACGCACACGAGGGTTCGCAGGGGAGGGGAGATGAGAGTTCGTAGGGTTTGGACAACGTATTAAATTTGTTTTAAATTTGTTTTTATTTACTTAAAGTGAACGCTTCTTATTTGAAATGAATGATTTTACAGCGCTTGTTAAAAAGCGCTCTAATAGGTCCTATAAAAATGTGAATGGGCAAGCCTATTACAGCGCTTGTATAAAAAGCGCTGTAATAGGTCAACCAATGACACAAAGCGCAAGGCTTTTACAGCGCTTACACAAGAAGCGCTTTAAAAGCTATGTAACATAAGGTGGGACCGCTACTTTTTACAGCGTTTTTTTTAAAGCGCTCACAAAGCGCTGTAAAAGGCTATGCAATAGCGCTTGATTTACAGCGCTTTCTGAAGAAGCGCTGTAAAAGGCTATGTGGTAGCGCTTTCTGACCCTATATGACCCTACAACAGCGCTTTTTTTACAGCGCTTGTAAAAAAAGCGCTGTTGTAGCCTCCGTTATTTTTAAAAATTTATATTACAGCGCTTGTATTTAATAAGCGCTGTAAAAAACGCGCTATAAAATGTCATTTTTGGCGTAGTGAAAAGCGGAGCTATCTGTATAGTTACGGTGGCCTTGGCCCCTTCTAGACTTTTGTAAATTATTTTAGGAAAAACCTACTTCTGTAAGCTTGTGTATGAATTCAGATAGGAAAAAAAGAAGAAAAAAGGAAAAAGGAAGACGAACACAAGCACAATACACGTAAATGGAAGAAAGAGACATTTACTAAGGATGAATATATTCTCGAAAATTAAATACACTCTCTTAAAACGTGTTACTTATAATTGTCTTGGTAGTAACAAACTGAAGTGGATTATTATTAAATAATCTTTTCCACTTTACCTTCTCTTTTATTTCATAATATTATTGTTTTATATTTACACTGTCCGTTTTATACTATGTATATTATACAAATATTAATAAAATGATGTCCACTTCATTTCTATTAATAAACTTTTATAAAATTTAATTTATAATTAGATCAATCAATGCCGGCAATATGTTAATATGGGATTAGTGAATATGTATTAGTAAATAATTTTATTATACTTATAATTTGGCCCTTGCAGAAAAAGTTTTCTAGTTTTGCCGCTATCTATGAGGATGAATATTGACATTGTATTGAAGTTTCACATCTTTTAGGTTCTCATGGATGTTAATGTTAGAATTTAAGTGAGAGTCATTATTCTCACATTGATTATAAATGAGTTATACATTGTATATATAAGAAATTGTGATTCATATATCCAAAATCTTAAAGTTTTAGGTAGAAATGTGATGTCAAAACCTCTTATGTTTTTGGAACATTTAGTTTGTTGTTGCTCTTGTATCTCTAGATTCTCCAACAAGTGGTCTTAGAACTCTGATCTAGTAATTGATGGAGGAGAGGAAGTGTATTCTAATCCTAAACACTTCTATCGAAAGTTTTCTTGGTGGTATAGTCATAAGACATGCTTTGTTGGCTGTAATATAATTGTAGAAAAACTCACACTTGAATGAGAGATTGTTTGAGTGGTTAATCTCACATTGAATATTAATGAGTTAGATGTTAAATATATAAGAAAGATGATTCATATACCCAAATCTTAAGATTTAAATTTGAGTGGAGATGTGGTGACAATTTTTTTTTTTCTAAAATATTTAACTTGTTATTGTTCCGGTACATCTAAACTCTTCAATAGTTAAATGTATTTAAGCTAATTTTTGAGAGAGATCAAACTCATTAATTACCCGTTAATCAATTATTAAAATAACTAAAATATCTAATGACTTACATACAAAACTATCGCACATAAAAGAAACCTAACCTATTATGTAAAATATATGTGCATATTAGTGGATACTATAATACCCTCTAATATATATATATATATATATATATAGAAAACAGACACAAATATTATTTTTATATCCAACAAAATAGGTAACGTGTGATATTTTTAGTTATGTATTAATTAATTATATATATATATAAGAACAAATACAAAATAGGTAGGGCATCGTGTCATATTTATTAATATGTCTAGTTATATATTAATTAAATATGGTGATGACTTGTAGGAGCAATGGATCTTGATTACTCATTTAACCTGTTCATTCAATTCATATTTTATTCGAACTCGTTTAAATGTGAAGGTCTAATTCATTTAAACCCAAAGTAATTTGATTCAGATAATACATTTTTTGATGACCTAACTCTCACCAACCCCTTCATCCTCATGTTCCATTGTTTCGGATTTGAAAGAAATATGTGTATTTCAGTCAATCCAAATCAATAAAATTTAATTGAATTGGATAACAAATTTAGCCAAAATCTATGGGGGAGCTTAATTTGTAAAGGCCAATAGTGGCCCTGGCCCTACAAACTTTTTTCTTAATTAGTTGGTTGGGCTACCATGAAAAATGAAAATAGTGATCCTCTCTGTAATTCTCACCAAGAGCCCCTCCTCCTTAATATGCTTCTATGCTATTTCTTTTTATAAAAATTGGTCATTTGTGATGCAAACTTATAAGAATAGTTCCAAAACTCTCTAATTTTGATGCATATAATATTATCCAAGTTAATGCATATATATATATATATGTGGGTAATTTAAAATTTCAAGTATATTATTGAAACTTTTTTACTTCTCACTTTATCTTCTAGGGCAAGACACAAAGTCCAACACAAAGTCAAAGGAAACATGTAATATTTTAAACTTTTGACTTAATCTATTTAACAATTTTAAACTTTTTCAATACTCTCCTAATTAATTTATTCAAGCTTTACATATAGGGAATTATAAATTCTTAATTTATAATATTTGCTAGTAATATGTTATCGTGCTTAATACGACATAACATATTGACAAAGCTAGATACCTAACAATCAAAGGAGGGGTTCACCAATCTCCACTTTCCTCTTTTCATATTTCAAAACTCTCTCTCTCTCACACACTCTCTCTTTCTCTCTCTCTATGATTATAATATAATCAACCTTTATATCTTAAAACATATATTCCCAAAGAACACTTCTTTACCTTGTCTCATCTCCATCTTTCAAAAAAAAAAAAAAAATCAACATGCATATTCAACCAATAATGTCCCTTTTATTTTGTTGATTTTCCAACCAAATAATCTACTTACACTTCTTGAATGATTTTTACAAGGCACTTCGTTTTGCATGGCTTGTGATGCAACATTTCCCTCTACAATTACTTGCATGACCCTCTTCTTCTTCTCTTTACTCTTAGCTTTTCACTTTTCTATGGCTGTCCAAGAACACACTTTAACTTCTTCTACAAAAGATGATGCCAAGAAGGTAGCTACTTTAGCTAAAGAAGGCAGTACACAAAATTTCAAGACCAATATCAAACCAAATCAAACAACAAAAGGTATCCATGTTCATGATCTACAAAAGGGTATTAAGGGAAGAAACAAAATCTTCAATGCTAGTGACCATGAAGTTCCTAGTGGTCCAAATCCAATTTCAAACAGGTAATTAAATATTATTCCATATATTATGGTAGAAGAGAAGAAGTTGGAACAAGATAGAAGATAAAATATTTGGTTTGTGGTTTTAAGGTTCTTTATGTTGTCTTTTCCCTTTGTAATATTTTTTTTTATTATTATTTTTATTATTTTGTTTTTCATTTTTGTCTATTTATGCATAGAATTGATTTGGGATTTGGGGTGGTAGCTAGGTAGGGACTCAAAACATGCAGTTTGATATATATATGTGAGTGCATTATTATTATTGTCATGAAACTGAACCACACGTACCAATCATTTAAACATGAGGATATGTGTATATTAGATTCTATTTCTAGTCATCATTATGTTCAATTATGTATATATATTGTTGCTGCTTTTCAGAATAATCATCATTTTTTTTTCTTTTCATTTTTAAACAAAAGTTATGACAAATTAAGCACAACTAGTGAATTCATCAGATCAATATTCTTTATAAGGATAAATTTGGCTCCTCGTATCAAAGGCTCAACTAGTGAATTGTATATCACATATAGAAGGTATAAATAATGTGATGCTACATATAATTCATCTATATGTAAGAAGATTTTTAACTTTGGAACAAAAATATCTCCTCTATATAATTGATAGTTTAACATGTTAGATTTCTAATGAAACATTAATTTTTTATAGTATTAATTAACTTAACCCTAAATAAAAGAGTTTAATTTATATATTGTGACATACAACAAATTAAGTGTTGCAAAGTTATTTAATGAATATGACAAATCATATATTCTTAACTCATTGTTAAATGATATGACAATACATATCATTGAATGTATATGTAAATTCTTTTGTTAGTGATGATTTATATAAATTAAATTCAATGAGTTTTAAATGCAACAATGTTAAATCATCGCATTTCTTTATACATTTAAATGTACATTTTATAA
>JBBPBP010000002.1:9920703-9956554 GCA_037974735.1 Cicer chorassanicum
TTTGGTACAAGTGAATGCAAAGTAAAATAATTTATATTTTGATACACTTACATAAAAAGAGAGTTTAATAATAAATTTAAGTATATATTTAAAGACAAAAACTATAAACTCTGCTTAAAGTTAGAATCATTTCTAAATTCAAAATGAATCCTAATAAATAAAAACACCAATATTAAATTTCAAAAGCATTTTTTTTTTACAAATTTCAAAATCACTTTTAACTCTCCTAAAAGCAAATCTAAACATGTATGTATGTATTTAGTTATACAATACACAAATTAATTTCAATGAATTAATTTTATAAAATTTATCATAATTAAAAGTGTATTGAATATAAAATGCGATATATTTCATATCGATTTATATGAAAGTGGTTTGAATCACAAATCTGATATTAAAATCAGTTGTACATGACAAAACTCCAAATTCTTGAATAAAAAAAAAAAACTCCAAATTCAAAATTATTTTAGGGCAAAATCAATTATATTTTCTACATCTAAGTATATCAGAATACATTTTATACCTCTAGAATCAATTGTCTTAACCAAAAGGGAAGTCAACCATATACTAATAGTATGTTCGGAACCGCACCAGAAAACACAATGTGTGAAGATGTCAAAGCTTAAAGTTGTAGCTAGCGTTGACAATGAATTGAACCAACTCAAAAATAGTTTGAGACTTAATTTGATAGTTAGCTCGTTGAACTTGGTTCATTAACCAAATGAGTCAAACTCGTTTTGTACAAAAAAAAATTAATTTAAGTGTAAGTATTAAAATGTTTGCAGATGATGTCAGACACGTTGTAAATGTAATTTTAAAACAAAATAAAAATCATTTGAAAGGCTAATGTTAAGATGTTATTTGTGTCGGTTGAAAGCTACTAAAAAGACATATAACTTCATTGTCTATAAGAACTAAATTTGATCTCTAAGGTGAGATATTGCATTTGTTGCTCAAACCAACTATTTCTTGTGATAATATTTTGAATTATAAATAATGCTGAGATAAAACTTGTGTCATTTAAAAGTTAAAAATAATGTATATAACTTATCTATACCACGAAGGTAAATAAAATTTAAGTGTTTTATTACTGCTTTAAGTTATTTATTTAGTTATGTTCAACATTAAAAATCTCACTCAAAGAACTCTCTCAAACTTTATTATTGAAGACTCACGCTGAAAATATACTTTCTTACATTGTCCTCTTCTCAAATATAGTGTACCGCCAACACATAAGCTAATCTAAAGTAATAAGAAAATTGATCTAAAAAGATTGATCTTTAAACCTAGTTTAAATTTTATGGGCTATAGTTAAAAAAAATTAAAAATGTTTTAATTTAAAATTAAAGGAACACATTGTTTCCTTTGAGGTTTTTTTTTTTTTTGTCTTTTGATTTATTTAATTTGAGCTACCGAGTTAAACCCAATTGCTCGTGAACTTAAACCAAGTTGAATTCAAGCTAAAAAAATAAGTTCGGGACATACTCAAACTCGACTCATTTCCGGCATTCACAAACACATGAATTGAAAGGCGAGTTTGCATCTTTCAATCGTTGGATCTAAACAATCATTAAGTAGGTGTTTGCTTTGATATTGTGAACGCAAATCCAAGCATAGACTAAGTCAATTGTGGTGTGAATATTTTAACATTAGTATGAAGTAACATTTGATTTAATTTGGTACACCTTTTTCTAAAATATTTGTTCTCAAAATTTAAAAGGAAAAAGAAATCTGGCATTCAATTACCACACTACCAAAGCGAAAATATGACTATATAGTTAACAGAATCCGAATTCCCTACAGTCAGAAATCCACTGCATTTATGCAACCAATCTGTTCAGCAAAGACAAGACAATGCTGAGCTGTTGAATATGTTAATGCAGTTATCGACACAGTCGTCAGTTGTCTCCAGTTCAACCATGGCTACACGAACAAGATGATCTACATAGAAACCTTGGTGCCAATAAGCCATAGCAGCAAAATTATGTTTTTTCCTCCTCTTTCCCTTTCATTGTGTGCATGTGTAAAAACTAAGTATATATGAAGTAATTTATCGTCTATGCTACTTGCTTTATCAAAGTTCTAGCTCTAATCAAATTAAAAAACCTTTAATAAGAAATTAAACCGAATCAGCATATCTACAATCTTAAATCTTTAATCACCTCATGCTAAGACCAGGAAAGACCAGCAGCAGCTACAAGCACTATAGTATCAGGACCTTTCACACTCATAACCAGTGCATATAAAATAGTCCTTCGTGTGATCCAAGCCATGCCCCCAAAGAAGAGTCACGTGTGTATTGATTTTCTTCCTCTGCTTTAAATTCTATACACCAAATAACACATTCTAACATTAGTTACAAGAAAACCACCCTAAAAGTGCAGACAACACAGGAGAAAACATATATACAAAAAATTGAAAGCAGAAAGGCCAAAAGCATGTCGTGCTCATTACTTTTAAATGTTTGATAGCACACAGTGGAGAGAACTGTATTAGAGAACTTATCCTCCAAAAGCAATTCGCCAGACTTGATACTCCATAACCGTAGCTTGCAATCCTCTCCACCTGAGATGACTAAGTTAGAATTATTCTAACAAGAATGCTAAAGAAATAACACCGCTGAAAATAACATTCACCTGACATAACATATCTCTCATCTGGGTCAACACCAAGTTGTATTTGAGTATGGGAATTCATGTGCCCTTCATAAGATTGAACAGCACCCCTCTGGAGTATGCGACGGTCGTATAGCCTAATCTAAAAAAGGAAAAGAACAAGTAATTAAGATGCCATTTCTCCCATTATCTACAGTCCACAATAAATGGCTGCTACCAAGACAATTTCAGTAACATTATCATCTTGTCAGTACTAGTAACATAGAAGGAGTTCCATCAGAAAGATGACTTGGTTTGTGCTTGTAATGCCTTCATTGGTCATTATTTTATATCAATCATTCTATTATCTAGCTGATTCAGACCCACAGGATTAAGTAAGGATAACCCCCCATGGAAATATCGATTCACCTATATAGGATCTATTAGACTTGGTTTTTGCACCTTAAATGCCAAAAAATTCTCTTCAATGTAAAATTAAAGAATGAATTCACGCAAATGCCTAAACATGAGATTCTGCAGAAAATTATCAGTATCCTATGTCATGTAAGAGTACCATTAATAATAAATATAAGTAGTATTTTCCTGAAAAAATAAACTAACCGATCCATCCATGGAGCTTGCCAAGAAGTACTGATCATCAAACTGAAGTGATGCCAAACTAATATCAAACCCACAAAATAGAAATTAGTCAGTCAAAATCAATAAAATTCAAATCAAGTAAGATATAAGTCAAGTAGACAACTTATTAGGAAAATACTAACCAGGATATAGATGAAGGCATCTTAATGGTATGTGAAGGATATATGTTTCCGGAAAGCTGCAAAATGAGAGGGGCATAAGCATATTAGCAATAGTTACATATCTAACAAGTTTGGTGCATGTGACTTATATGCTTTGGCTTGAGGGAGTGTTTAAAATAAGATTAAATCCATGTAAATAGGAATATCATATCATATCATATCTTGTAAATAGGGATAGAATACCTTGTATTTATCTTATTTTATTGTTTTTAAGCCTATATAACGACTCTCCAGTGTGTAGTTGAAACTCATGATTCCACCATATGTCTCTCCTGTTTTCTTTCATTCAACACAATGTTTGGCAGCCTTAGTCAATTGGGAGGGTATAAGAAAAGACATCCAGACATTTGTAGCTCCTTGTCAAGTTTGCCAGCAGAACAAGAACCAAACTTTATTATCTGTTGGCCTCTTACAACCACTTCTTATTCCTACTCTCAACTGTGGGGAGATATCTCCATGAATTTCATAAAAGGACTTCCAAAACTTCAAAGATGCTATTTTGGTCATCGTTGACAGATTCACCAAGTATGCTCACTTTATTCCTGTTGGTCATTCTTTCACTGTCAATAAAATTGCAAAACTGTTCCCCCATGACATTGTCAGGTTACATGGTTTTCCTACTACCCAACGTCTCAGATCAAGACAAAATAATTCTTATTTTTGGACTGAATTGTTCAGTATAGCCTATCAGCTACAAACTGAGGTTGTCAATAGAGGTCTTGAGATTTACTTCAGATGCTCAACAGGGGAAAAGCCGAAGTTATGGACCAAGTGGTTTAGTAATTTTGGTTCAACTCTTACTACAACAGTTCAACTAAACTAACCCCTTTAAGGCTCTTTATGATCATGATCCCCCTCACTTATTTAAAGGAGCTACACTCCCTTCAACAGTAGAAGAGGTTAATAGATTGACTCAAGAAAGGGATACTATCTTACATGATCTTTGATCTGACTTGGTTAAGGCACAAATCAAACCCAAGTTTGGGCAAACAAACACAGGAGGGATGTTACCTATGTTGTTGGGTTTATTTCAAATTACAGCCTTATAGGCTGAAATCATTAACCAAAAAAATTTAATGAAAAACCCAGTCTTAGGTTCTATGGACCTTACCAAATCACTAAGGTCATTAGGCCATGTGGCTTACCAACTTGCTCTTCCTGCTGAGAGTACAATCCACCCAGTGTTCCATGTATCTTTACTGAAGAAGGCAATCACACCGGCGATCAATCCGCAACCTTTACCCAAGATTTGTTCAGACGATATGGAATTACAAGGGGAGCCCCACGAGGTTAAGGCAATTCGTAATAAATCGCCTGGAGGTGTTGAAGTATTAATTCAATGGAAAGATTACCCGACTTTGAAGCTAATTGGGAGTCTTTTGATGCCATTCACCGACAGTTTCCACATTTTCACCTTGAGGACAAGGTGAAATTTTTTAGGGGAGTATTGTTAGTAGACCTCCTATTAATCAAGTGTATATTAAGCATAGGCCCAAATTAAAGTAATTTTGTGTTTTAAATAGAATAAGGATACAAAATGACATAGTCATTCGGTAGTTTTTATGTTGGCTAGTTGGGAGAAACTAGGCTCTTCAATTCCTAGAGATTGTGTTAGTTTTCTTACAGTTATTTCGTTGGTTTACAGCAATTGTAATCCTTTCTGTAATATAACCAACTCTGCATTGCAGAAGATATTTTCAAAGAGATTGATAAATCATAATACAAGTTTTGTTCATTATACCTTGCCTATTTCCTTATTGTATATACCAGATCAATCATCATACTACAATACTTCGCTTTCAACTCACGAAAGTTTTCAGTTTTCACCTTTACTCTCTTTAATTGATGTTCCTCTAACAGATATTCCCGCCATACTTACTTTTAAGCTTTTACATCATTGTTTATACATTCTGTATCTCTTTCCAATATTTAATTATGGTAAATTTGATTATCTCTTGAAATCTTGTGTCTCTAGTCTCTCTTTCACTCTTAATGTTAAAGAAATTAAGAAAGTACCTTTAACCAATCTTTATTAGAACTCCCAACTTTCTTATCTGAAGATACATAAGATATCCTATTCTGAGGAAGTCTACCAGAATGCAATCTTTTCTCTCGAAAATCTACGGAGACAACTGCCCCATTTCTGAGTCCACATAAAATCACATTTCCCTGTAACAACAATTAATATTTAAAACAGTATATTTTAAGATTCACAACCTCAAAATATTTATAAAAATGAAAACATAATAAATGACAGAAACCAACATATATCACATTTTATTTTACAAAGGAAGAAATTGTATTGAAGAGAGCAAAGAAGGAATTAAAGTAAACGGGAGGATAAGATATTTATGAGCAAAGAAATATAAAACAAACATAAAAAAATTGATCATCAGTGGAAAAAACTCCCAAGTCCCTCGGGAAGTGTTGAAAATGATCCCTTGGAAAAAAAACATGAGTTCTGCACTAGAGCATCGCTGGAAAGATCTCATTTTTAAGGATAATGAAGCAACATAAAAATTACAAGCATTGACTCCCTCCCAAAATACACTAATTAACCTCAATCAAATTTCCACAAAGACACAATGAAAATGATGAGTCTATTATTTATCTTATTTTTGTGCTACTTTTGGTGTAAAATTGATCAATGTTATCTAGACTTTAATCTTGTTTTGCCATGTGTTCTTACTAGTTGCTATGCGTAATGTCGCTCTTTTGTGTTGTTGGAATTAAGATACATCTAAGCTTTATTTTTTAACATTTGACTTGCTATGTTTGTGTTTGTTTGTAGGTGCGGAAGGCTATCAATGGAGAGGCACAAATGAGCATTAAAATGGATGAATTCATGCTGTCTCAGAGCGCCAGGCGTCCCAGAAAAGCGATCAGCGCTTGCTGAAGGAAAATTCAAGCTTCTGTCAGCGCCAGGCGCCACACTGTCTAGCACTAGGCGCCTACATTCTGATTTGTCTAGCGCTAGGCGCTGCATGTTTTTTCTAATCTTGTGTTTTCGCAACGCCAGGTGTCCCAGTCGGGTCAAAGCGCCCCGTAGTGGGCCTGTTATGTTATAAATACGATTTTATGATTTTGGAAGTATCTTTGGATGAGTTTTGACTTGGAGGAAAAGCCCTAGCAGCCACTAACTCTTGGGAAAGCTCATTTCAACATCTAGGAAGCCACTTCATCAAGAATCATTCATGGAGAACTCTTGTAATTACTCCTCATTCTTTGGTTCTTGTTTATTTTTCATGAGTAGCTAAACGTCTAGTATTAGGGATGAGTAAAGTTAGATGAAAACCTTTATGTTTATGATTTCATATTTGGGTATTTGAATGCATTCATATAAGTTGTTTCTCTATCTCTATTCGTAATGCTTTTATTGCTTGGCCGCCTTTAAAATGATTTATGGTTTATAGTTTGAAATGGAAGATTATTCTATAAATGCTTGAGATAGTGAGTTCTTGCAATCATAGTCTAGGAATGGATATGAATGCTTGAATACCAAAAGGGAATTTCTAACTCTAATGCTTAATCTTGATTTTCATTCCCTAAGGGATTAGGGATTTAGTTAAGATTAAAGACTCTTTTCACTAAGGAATTAGTATTAGAATATAAGAGAAAATTTGGTAACAACTTAATAAATGAATTTAGTAACCAATGTTTGATTAAGTATTTAGAGGTTGAAAACAAGTAAGACTCATCCTAACGCTTTTACTACTATCTATTACATGTCATTTATTTTATCTTTAGCTAACAATTGTTTTCGAACAATCAAACAAATATGATTCCCTGTTCAATCTAGTAATTTAATTTATGGGTTGATATTACTTCACAATCCTTGAGTTCGACATCCGGTACTTTACCGTATATAACCAACGATTCAATACACTTGCTGAAATTGCTATCAGAAAACCTAAGCATTTCTTCGACATATGATTTATTTGATTGAAGGAACATGGATAATATAAAGCACCATGAACCAGACAGTATTTTTACTAGGGGAAACTTACTGAATCAACAATCTGTTCTGCAAAAACATCACTTTTACAACGTAAAAACCATGACCTTGTTCCAGTTTCCAGATCCACCGAAGCACCTCCCATATTAGTACCTAAGAAAGATAAAGAGAAACACAAATGAATATCTTACAAAAGGTTATATATAAAATTAACAGGGAATATTTCTTAAGGAAGAGGGTATATATCACAATTGTCATCTTTAAGAACTATCAAGAGTTTTAGTAATTAAATCAAACTCTAATGGCTCATTTTTCACTCTCATAACCTGATAAAAGCAAAAGGCAGCCAAAAACAGAAGCGAAACAGATCATTCACAACCATATTGATAAAGGCTACACTAGATCATTCTATGTAGAACATTATAAGCTGAAGCTTAACCGTAAAGGTATTTAATGCCTTAGGAACTGAAACAGTATTTTCTAGATGAATAAGGTGAAAAATGCCAAAATATGATGAATCTGTGCAGTGAACTGAAACATACATTGTATCTCAATAAACGATAATTCATGCTAAAACATTAAGAAAAGTATACATGTTATGGCTTAAAATGAATATCTCTTAATCAAAATTCAACTGGGTAGTACATTTGGAATCTATACAGTGAAGGGAAGGGCTAATAACAGAACCTGATAAATCCTAAATTTGCATAGCAATGAATTAATTCTAACTGTTGGGTCCAAATTTTGTACAAAGTGACATGTGGCTGTCTCTGAATGAAATATAATTTAACATAAGCACATGCATCTTAGCATGTGTTTGTATGTGAAAGAGAGATAGGGAAAGAGTGAGGAAAGACAAAGGATAGCAATATAAAACTTGCCAATTATAGCTCGATGTCTATTATAGTCGTATTCAGCTGTCCAAAGGGTACCCTTGAAAGAAGCAACTTCCTCTAGTCTGCTCCATGTGTTCAGTATTCCTGATCCAAGATCTATTGGCTCAACAAGACTGAGGGTATAAACAGATCCGCCTGATGTTTCTGATCCCAGTGTAGTAAATCTATTTTTCATGTTAAGATCTTTTACTTCTAGTTCAATTTTATCCAAAACATGCAGAATTGGATGTCTCAATATCGATAACAGAGAGGATTATACAAAAATATGCTATATTATTAAAAGTGAGAAGAGCTAATCTTGACAATTTAATCTAATGGATGTCCAAGGTTGGAGTCACTTGAAGGTCACATGATCATATATTTTTTTAACCTTTATAATAATGCATGTGCATTGAATGTATACATCTAAGTATTGCTTATGGGTAAATAACAAAATGTAAACCCTAAATAAACGAATGAATGAATGAAAAATAAATAAAGGATACAATGCATTTCCAACAATTGGACTGTCATTCGCAGCATGAGGAGATAAATTAGGACCCAATCTTAAACAAGATATTCTGGAGGACATAAGCAGTGAAGCTCCATTCGGTCTGAAAAGCGGACCTGGCACCTTGCTAGGCACATCTGTATTCCCTTTAATATGATTCTTCACACAAACCGGCATCCACTTTACCCCGTCATCAAAATTTTGCCCAATCCTTCCAACTTCAGAAAAACTGCGAGTACCGAACTTCACAAGCAACAACTAGTAAATAGTAATCAACATTGTAAATCAAGTTAACCAGACTCAATTAAAAAAACATGTTTTAGGCTCAAGTCCAACCAATGTGATCCAATCATGTTGCAGGATTATCAAAGTACTCAAAATATGTGGAGTTAAATTGGTATCAGTTGTCACATGTGACGTAAGACTTAAGAATTCTATGATAATGTTTGACAAAGAAGATCAAAGCAAAATGAAAAGTTACAGTGAATAATTTAATGTCAAGATGAAAATATATGAACTGAATGATTAATACAGAACATATTAACTGTTAGTGGTATCATTAGTAAGGTAGGAGATCAACTTATCTGCTACTAAACCATCTCTTAATATTCTTTATGCAATGAAAGGGTATATAATTCCTCTTGCTCTAGGATAATAACTGAAAATCATATATTCCTTATTGTTAGAGCGTTGAATTAATTGATCTATTTGCAATTATTACGGACTTAATTTCTTCTTTCTGTTCAGACAGGTATATTTTAAATTGGAAGTGTTTATCTCAAGGCTAAAGCTCTTCAAATTAGAAGATAATCCAACCAAGGCTATAGTTTTATGTGAAATCACAGTACATCTTACAACAAAAGAAGACACATACGAAAACTTATACCATTACAATTTTTTACGCTACCAGCATAAGATCTTAACACTTGAGGCGCTTCTTTTCAAAAGCTACTCTTCTTGCAAGAAGCCTAAAACAGGGCCAAACTGATTCGGGGCTTAACATGGCATGAGAACATAAAATGTAAAGCATTGTGGAATTGGAATATGCATCAAACTTAAAAATACATTTCTGAACAACTATCCAAACACACTACCATTTCAGAATCCAAAGATCCCACTTATTCAAAGTGGGTCATAAATCATAATACTTGCACACACATATCTCCATCTCATCACTGATAAAATTACAATTTGAAAACTGAAAGATCAAAATCCAATAATTGTTCATATAATTTATCAAAAGTGCAAGCAAAGACAAATGCAAAGGAAAAAAAATTATAAATTACCTCAGTGAGCCATTTATGCTGCCAGTCAATAAAACATCGGTTCTAAATCTACCCTCGACTGTCTGCACATCAACATTTAAGTGTTTCAAAGCACTAATACCTAATCTATCAGTTCCTTGATACTTCCAAACCTGCGAATCCAATCTTACATTAGATTCAACTCAAAAACAATGAATCACATTATCATAATATATGGAACCAAAATCGACGAAGAAATTAACATACGGCAGGTTGAGATGCTTGTATTTTCCGAAATTCGTCAGTGAAGTTACACTTGCAATAGTGTGAGGCATTGACATGACGACCATCTAGCTCCCTAATCTGAAGCAGCTTAGATGTTCTGTTACTAAGCTTCCTACAACAACTCCTATTCCTTTCCTGTAACTAAAATCAATCAAACTTTAGAATTCAATTCAAGGGAGTATGTAAAAACCAAAAAACGCCAACCCCAACACATTCATGTATTAACTTACTCCAGAAGTAACTTTGGGCATAACTAATCCACAAAATGGCTTACTATACGCAATGGATTTCAATGATCTAACCTTTGAATATGCTCATATCATATTAATCATCTTTCACACCAAATTTCAGAAAATTTTGACATTCATAGCTATCTTATTGTCTTTATCTTATAGTCAACATTTACTTATATTTTTAACAAGGTACTACTACTACCTCCATTCTTTTTTAAGTGTAGCTTGAGATTGTTTTACTAAAACCAAGGAAATCAATAAATTTTGTTGTTTTTTAACAAATTAATTTTATTTTTCTTACGATACCATCAATTTTATTTTGTATGAAGATTTTGTACACTCTTAGTTAATCATAACCATCACACCATTAAAAACATTTTTCTTACTTTATCCCTAACTAGTTCTAGAGTAATACATATAAGTGGCTGTGATTTGTCATAGTATAAAATATTTTACAGTATATAAAAATTATTCTAATGTGATGATATACCTGAGAGGAAGAGGTTTGGGAAGGCTTTGGAATAGTGGTTTTGTTCTTAGAAGAAGAAGAGCCAGGAATGGGGCCTTTGATTGGGAAATACCGGTTCTTCTCTGGGTCAAAATAGAACCCTGGAAGCTCTGTCTCAAAACAAACCCAACATTGATCAATTAGCTTTAGTAATCATTGTTAAATAAAGTTAATTAATCATAATTAGGTAAACAAATAGTTTTGCAAACATGTGTGTATGGAACCAATTGTTTCACCTCGTGCTGGTGGCATGTTCGCGACGCGTTGGAACGAGAGAGAAGCGAGCGACCTAAGAGGTCTGTTTATAGGACGAGAAAATATACGCAAAAGGTATATAAGTTTCAGGTCTTGGACCGTGGAAGATGGAGTAAATACCAATTTCATCCCTTAGTAAAAATTTTAAAATAGATGTTTTTGATTTTTTTTCTTTCTAACGCGGTCACATATTATCAAATTGACATATTTTAACATAATTATATATCAAGTCAAAAAAAATCATTTTCTTCTTTTATATCAAATTGACATTTTGCATTCTCTTAAATCTATTTACCGTCGTCGTCTTCAAACACAATGTTTTTGCTCCATTTTTGTGTTTGTTCGATCATATCAGTTCCAAAATCTTCTTCCTCAAATTTATTTCCTTCTTCCATTGATGTATTCTTCTACCTTTGTTCTTTTTTAAAAAAGAAGTTATATTTGCGAAAACAATATGAATAGGATGAGTGGTGGCTCTCAATTTACTTCATCTATAAAGTGGAAAAGCTATATCGGTAATTTAGGACTTAGCGAATCATGTATTGAGGAAAATTGTTCAATTTCTTTTTGTTTATATGGGAGGAAAACTGTTATAAGGATTTCAAGGATAGATGGAAACCTGGATCGACCTTTCTTTGGTTGTCCGATTTGGAAGGTAATGTTCAAATGTGTATTTTTTTTTAATTTCTTTGTTTTGTTATATTTGAGGGATTTTACTCGAAAATACTTAAATTACTTTGTTTTGATTCTTCCATTTTTATGATTTTTATCATCTATTATAGTTTCTTTTTTCATTGATGATTTGAGTTATTATCTTTCAGAAAGAGGGTTGTTGTTCGTATTGTGATGATGTTGTTGGTGTTGCTGAAAATAAAAAATGAAGTATTGAAACGATTTTAAGTATTGAAACGGAGCCCATGTAAGATTCCCACTCCGTTGATATTGGAATAAGAAAGAAAATATATCAGTAAACTTTATGAAAAAAGGGGTTGTATACGGTAGAATAGTCTTACACTAAAATTCAATAGAATTTATGTATTCTGATACTTTACACTACTTCATCTCTATTTTATGAAGAAAAAAAACATGGCAAAATGGATAACTCCTATTAAAACTCCGTTTATATCCATTACACTCAAATTTTATTTCTATGAATAAAAGGTTCTAAGACATCATTTTTAAAACTTGAAACAAACATAGAAATATCTGCGATTACTTTTGTAGAAATATTTTGTGTTTTTATTTTCTAAAATGTGTGTTCATTTTATCTTGATGAGATACTCTTTAAGTGAAACATTGTCATTTAGAGAAAATAAAATACTAGATAATGAAGATGCATTTCAAAAATATTAAAAATATTTTTTTGGTATTTTATTGTTTCTAGAAATGTAGACAGTTGTCAAAGTTTCTTATCTTTTTTATAAAATTAACATATAACTCAAACTCCAAAGTTCGGCCATAACAAAGGTCGATCAACCCAAATTGCAAAAAAAAAACCACTAACAAAACCTCCCATAGAATATCTTATTAAAGTTCCTCAGGCCGAAAAATCTTGAGGTTCCAATATACGAACCATCAATATTGAACTTGAAATAATTATAGGAGGAGGTTGCCATTGAACCAAAATCATTTGTATGCTACCAATACTGAAAGATGAAGGACGAAAATGAAAATGATGTTGGGTGAATTTTATTACACTTTCTCCACTAGGTTCTGAGATTATAAATATTTTAAATTTGTTTCAGACTCTTTTAAATAGTATTTACATTCTTTTATATAAAAAAAAATTGTATTTATATTTGTCTTTCTGTCGAACTTCGTTGATTAATGTCGTTTTACTTAATGATCAAATTGATAGTAAGTGGTTAAAATATACCGACCTAATTGATAGTAAGTGGTTAAATATTGGGATCAATTTCACATTTTGTGTATACGATATTTGTAAGACCCATAGTTTTAATTTGTACTTTTGTATTTTTGATGTGTTTTTATGTTGAATTATGAGGCTTTTTAGCTAATTTTATTGGTATTTTGTGTGTTAAATGTCAAATATCTTTTGAGACTCGTTTAAAATTATTTGTCAAAAAATAATTTATTTGCGTTACAGAGAATTTATTACTTGTCAATTTTATTAAAATATCAATGGTTGCTGAAAATTTTACCTGTCAATTGAATTGCAACGAGAATAGATATTTTTATCAAAATAGTTTGAGAAGTGATGTGTGTATGTGTATGTTGATATTTTTGGTTTAATTTTAATATGTGTGTATATATATTAATGGCTTAGTTAGTAACATATACATTTATATATATATTTGGTAAGTTAAGGTATAAGTGAAGGCTAGGAATTGAAAAGGAAAGGCAGAAAAACGTTTCCCTCCCTGCTCACGAGAATCCTTCTTCTTCCTTCCTCTGTTCTTTTCGAAAACCAAGTGTTAGCGGTTTCCAAAACCACCAAACACAAAACCTCACTTCTCACCTAGATCTAAGCTTCCTCTCGCGAAGTGATGAAAGAGAAAGTTGCTCATCTCCACGCTACGGTGCTAGTGAGCCAACTTTGGAAGCGACGTCGCGAACAAAGTTTTTACTAGAATTAATCGCGGTGCCGTAATCGGTTGTTCGAGCTACCGTTGAGGTAAGGGCTCCTTACAAACTTTTAGTTTGCATTTAGGACCTTATATGTGAATTTGTGGAAGATAAATTTGATGTGTTTGAGGTAAAGTTTTATGGAAAATGAATTTAATGCGTTTTATGGGTGAAATGGTGGAAGTTGAATATAATGGGTTTGAGGTATGGGTTGTGGTGATTCTTGTTTTGTGTGATTGATGTGTTCATGATTAATATTATGAATTTTCGAGATGTGCTTTATGTTGAAAATGTGGAGTTTCGAAATGATGTGATTTATGTGTGGTTGAGGAAAATCTATTTTGTATGTACTCTGTGATATGTTTGAAAAATCATTATTGTTAAATGAGTGTTAAAAAGGGAGAATATTTTAATAGTTGCATTTACGTAATGTTTGAGGTGAAAAGAGTCAGAGCATACTCATGCATTTCATAGCTGTGGTGACCGCGATGAGCCACGAAGTTAAGTGGTGTCTGTGATGGGCCACGGGATGGTTCCATGCGATAGTTGGTCCATCTTATCCTTACGAGGATTTAACTTAAAGTTTAAGACCTATGATAGGCTACACTTTCGTAAATTGTGTGGGCCCGTGATAGGTGGCACATTGGTAATTTGTACTAGGCATGTGATAGGTAGTGCGATTACGGTTTACACCCCTCGCTGAGGGTTTTTGTTTGGAATTGATGTGTAAGAACTGTGATAGGCTACACTTGAGTAAATTATGCGGGTCCGTGATAGGTGGCACCTTGGTAATTTGTACTAGGTCTGTGATAGGCAGTGCGATTACGGTTTACGCCCCTCGCTGAGGGTTTTTGTTTGGAATTGATGTGTAAGGCTTGTGAAAGGCTACACTTGAGTAAATTGTGCGAACCCGTGATAAGTGACACCTTGGTAATTTGTATTAGGCCTGTGATAGGCAGTATGATTACGATTTACGCCTCTCGAGGAGTGTTTTTGGTTCTCCGAAATCATGTGCATTGGCATATACGCATTGCATTAGGGTGTTTGGCACGCGAGTCATGTTTGATATATTGTGATGGTTGTATATACATACTCGGTTGTTGTTTGTATTTGTGCCGTAATTGATGAGTGTGATTGATTGACTTTGTGTGGTAAATGTTGAATGATTGCGAGACGTTTTTCGAAACTGAAATCTGCAAATTTTAGCAGTTGTATTCGGCTATAAGCAGTATGTAGTTGAATACAGATATTCAATTTTGCTACTGCCTTGTGAATTCACACTTGTATTCGGCTACGAGGAGGTTGTAGTGGAATACAGATATCCTATTTGTGCCACTAACTCAACACTTGTATTCGACTACGAGGATGTTGTAGTCGAATACAAAATGTGCAGGATTTTTCACTGTTTTGACAGCTGTATTCGAATACAGTTGTGCTGTTTTTGCTACTGACTTGTGAAATAACCCTGTATTCGAATATGTAAGACCCTTAGTTTTAAATTATAATTTATGCAATTTTAGTATATTTTTTGTGTTGAATTATGAGGCTTTTTAGCCAATTTTAATGGTATGTTGTGTGTTAAATGTCAATGATATTTTTATGAGACCCGTTTAAAATTATTTGGTGAGAAATAATTTAATTACGTTGCGGAAAATTTATTACTGGACTATTTTGTTAAAAATATCTCTAATTGCTAAAAAATTTACTTGTCAATTGAGTTGCAATGAAAATAGATATTTTTATCAAAATAGTTCGAGATGTGAAAGAAGTGATGTGTGTACAAATATTTAGATATTTATTAATTTGGTTTAATTATAATATATATATATATATATATATTATTAAATTAATAGTATATATATATATATATATATATATATATTTATAGTAGTTAGTAGTATTGGTATATATATATATATATATATATCTATATATATATATATATAAAACGTGAGGAAGCAAAAAAGAGGAAACAGAGAGAGAAACATTGCCATTCCATTCACGCTGTTCTTCTTTTCTTTCTTCTTCCAGCAAACAAAAACATAAAAACTAAAACCCATCAATTCAAAACCTCTATTTTCACCTAGATCTAAGCTCCGTCTCCCGAAGTGGCAGAAAAGAAAGTTGCTCACCTCCACGCTGCGGTGCTAGTGAGCTAGTTTTTGAAGTGACGTGCGAACAAAATATTTTTCGGAATTTATCGCGGTACCTTAATCGGTTGTTTAAGCTATCGTTAAGGTAAGGGCTCCTTCCAACCTTTTAGTTTGCATTTAGGACATTATATGTGATTTTATGAAAAAGAAATTTGGTGTATTTGTTGTGTAAAATGGTGAGAATGAATTTAATTCGTTTATGCGGGAATTAGCGGAATTTAAAATTGACGCGGTTGAGATGTAGTTTGATGTGAAAAGTGTGCGATTTGCTGAGATTGAATTAATGTGATTAATGTGGTCGATTTTGTTAGTAATGGTTGACAAAAAAAAAGAAATTGATTTTGACGTGTTTGAGTTACGAAATGAGTTATTTTCAAATAAATGAGTTTGAACTTTAGTTGTGAACAAATTGTTATAAATATTTATGTTTATGTAGTTAGCTCCTTGAGTCTCGAAAAGGAATCGAGACTGTTGGCACCGAGTTAGCGGTGGGGAGAACTCTGAGATATTAATGTTGTTTTGGAGATTAAATTTGGTGTGAAATTTTGGAATTCGAATTGATTGAATTTGTCGCGTTTGATGTGTGGATTTGCAGAAAATGAATTTAAGGTGTTTTATGTAAAATTGTTTTGATATGTTTGAGGAGTGATTTGAGGAAATAAATTTGGTGTAAATGCATGTTTGCAATTATGGAAATTAATGGGTGTATTGTGGTTGAAATATGACGAGTTTGAAAATGAGTAATTTGTAGTGATTTGGTGTGGATTTGTGGAATTTGGATTGTTGTATTTAATGTGGTTTGTAGATTGAATTTGATGTGAATTTGTTGGATTATGAATTAATATGTCTGAGTATACTCTGTCAAAAGATTGAAAATTCATTAGTGTTAAATGAGTATTAAAAAAGGGGAATCTTTTAATAGCTGCATTTACTTAATGGTTGTGGTGAAAAGAGTCAGAGTATGCTCATGCATTTCATAGTACTTGGTAACCGTGATGGGCCACAAGATGATGCCATGTGAATAGTTGGTTCATCTTATCATTGCGGGGATTTTCGCGTCGTGCTGATCTGTGAGAGATTGCACTCTTGTAAGTCGTGTTGATCTGTGAGCGATTGCACGCATAGAAAATTGTACTGGTCTGTGAGAGGTTGTACGATAGTAAATGGAGCTGATCCGTGAGAGATTGCACCTTAATAATTAGTACTGGTCTGTGAGAGGCTGTACAATTATGATTTACGCCATTCGAGGAGGGTTTTGGTTTGGAATTCTGGAATCATGTGCATTGGCATATACGCATTTCATTAGGGTGTTTGGCACGCGAGTCATGTTTGATATACTGTGATGGTTGTATATACATACTCGGTTGTGGTTTGTAATTGTGTTGTATTTGATGAGTGTTATTGATTGACTTTATGTGGTAAGTGATCCGCTGTCGCACACGGATCAAATACGATTTAAAATTAGTGCAGAAAGGGGTAATAACCCAAGTCGTTTCGCAAGGACTCCTGATATAATGATATTAACCGAGTTGAAATTCGAAATTGGGGGTTTGATAATGATTTGGTTTGGACAGATGAGGAAAACGATTAATCCACTTATTCGAGTTTTGAACCTATCACAGATTCTATCAATGAATTTTAATTAATTTCTAATTCGTGATTCTATTCTTATTTGACTACAGAATTGATCAAACAAGCGTACAATCAATCCTACGTTCGGTTTCATTGACTGGATTAAGCATCACAATCATTAAAATATTACAATTAACGATTAAGCATCGCAGAATTATAATTCAATTAAATTATAGATTGAAACCGAATTCTGTCAAATAAAATTAATCGATTTTATTGAAATTCAGTTTAAGCAATCAGAAAATCAATATAATCAGATGAACGAAAATAGAATCATGAACTAAAAATCAACGGTATAACCTGAACCTCCAGGTGTGATGAAACTCTAAATTCGTGGATTAATCTGATGAAATTAGCCTTCCATTGAATTCGAAATAAAAAAATTCGCGTATTTATTTTATTCTGTCCGAAAATCCTGTCTACCTAAAAAAAAAAAGAAATCCCAAATATATAGTGCTCGGGCTTTTGGGCTTTAAAACAAGGAACCCGCTATTTAAGTTATTACAAAGGTCCAGAATATGAAATCTGTAATTTAGACTCAGTAGAATTCGGAATTCAGATTTTTTTTCAAACACAAAAGTTGTAGCTCTGATTTTTAGCTTTCCAACGACTGCTCGCACGCCTCAATCGGATATTCAGAGCTCAAGTTATGGCCTACAAAGCGAGCAGGGGTTAAAATGCAAATAATAAAATTGTAATTCAATTTCAACCCAAAGTTTAGAAATAAGCTAAAAAATTATTCTAAGCTATAAAGTGATTTTAAAAATACTAAAACAAAAGGATAGAAACATGTGCCCGAGTGCTATGATCAAATTCCCCCACACTTGAGCTTTTGCACTCCGTGCAAAGCAATGCATGCGATTCCAAATATTCTCAGGAATGCAAAGTGGTGAGCAAAAGAAAAAATTCAAACTTCAAGGGATATGACATTCATGAATAATTTTCACTACCAAGGCAAACAAGAGGATAAATTAACCAAAGAAAGTGATAGAGTCCTCACAAGATATAAAATTCTCTCAATCACTCAAGTGTTTGGGCTACTGTTTACCCTCAAAACACATCATGAAAGCTAGCACTACCATAGGCTTGACAAGCCTCTAACATCTATAATTGAAACACATGCACATAATGATCAAAAGGTCTTTATTCAGGTTGTAACGTGGCCAAGGTAAGGGTGAGATAATCCTAAGGAGACTATGGCTAAAAATCAAAGAGGATAAAGAAGTAATGATCAAGAGAAAAAAAATAACATTGAGAAGTAACTCAACAAAGTATCATCAACTTTTATTATCAACTCTCTTTACTCACAACATAACCATTTTCCTCTTCTTTTTTTCATTTCAATTTTTTTTTTCTTTTTTTTTCTTTTTTTCTTCTTTTTCTCTTTTTTTTTTGATGAAATTACCTCAAATTTAAACAAGCAAGTTGAGTTGAGCACCCTCACACTTATTTAAGGAAAAAAAAAAAACTCCTTTATCCCACAAGATTGGGTCAATTCATTGTTTTTCACTTTTAGGCTTGTAATGAGCTATATAACAAAGAATGGGATAATTAGGCTCAAAGGGGCTTAAACAAATGGATAATTGAAGGGTAGGCTTATTTGGCTAGTAGCTTAACAAGAAACAAATGCCTAGATCATTTCAATATATGCATGCGGACAAGAGTCAAGTCAAGTTCTAGCGTAACTAGCAATCATGAGTGAGATATCACACAAAAAAAAGGAAGATGGAAAAATGTATTCCATTCATAATAGGCTCAAAATCTCACAAGGGTTAATGACCTATCACAAATGAGACACAATTTAGCATTTTAATCCAACTTATTTTACCAAGAATGCAAAGATAATATCCAATCATGCCAGTCCAAACAAACTCACAACATTTGCTCAAAACATTTACAACCACAAAATTTGATGAAAAAGCATGCAATGCAATGCACATTTTTATTAATTTTTTTAATATATCTTTTTTTTTAATATTTTTTTTTATTATTATTATTTTTTAATTTTTAAATCCTATCACAGATAAAATCCTCAATACTACCCCCCCCACACTTAAATTACACATTGTCCTCAATGAAAGTAACAAGTATGAATTAAGAGTAAGGAAAGGGCGCTCCCTGTTCAATCTTCAGTGTAGGTGGGCTTTTCCAAGGAGAGTTCTTCTATGGTAGTATCTTCAAGTACAGAGCTCTCATGGAATAGCTTGAGGCGTTGTCCATTTACTTTGAACACTTTGTCAGTGTTTTCACTTTTTATTTCCACTGCACCATGAGGAAAAGTGTTAGTAACAACAAAAGGGCCAATCCACTTGGATCGAAGTTTACCTGCCATAATCTTCAAACGGGAGTTAAAGAGTAAAACTTTTTGGCCAATGGAAAATTCCTTCCTAGAAATCATTTTATCATGATAGTACTTAGTTTTCTCTTTATAGATCCGAGAGTTCTCATAAGCTTCTAGTCTAAGCTCTTCAAGTTGTTGCAATTGAAGCTTTCTCTCCAAACCTGCTTTCTCCATCTCAAGGTTGCAGCTCTTAACAGCCCAATAAGCACGGTGCTCTATTTCCACTGGGAGGTGGCATGCCTTACCAAACACAAGTCGATAAGGAGACATTCCTATTGGTGTTTTATAGGCTGTTCTGTGAGCCCAAAGAGCATCTTCCAGCCGACGGCTCCAGTCTTTCCTGTTTGGCTGCACCATCTTTTCTAAGATCTGTTTGATTTCCCTGTTTGAGATTTCAGCTTGCCCATTAGTCTGGGGATGATAAGGTGTAGAGACTCTGTGCACAACCCCATACTTCCGAAGCAAAGCATCCATGGTGCGGTTGCAAAAATGAGTGCCTTGATCACTTATGATGCCCCGGGGTATTCCAAACCTGCAAAAAATATTTGATCTGATAAAACCTGCAACAACTTTAGAATCATTAGTCCTAGTGGGTATTGCTTCCACCCACTTCGAAACATAATCAACAGCAAGCAAAATGTAGACAAAACCAAAAGATACAGGAAAAGGGCCCATAAAGTCAATGCCCCACACACCAAATACTTCACAGAAAAGCATAGGTTGTTGAGGCATCTCACTCCGACGAGTGATTGATGTTCCTGCTATTTGACATTGTTCACAAGTTTTGTAAGTCTCAAAAGCATCTTTAAATTGAGTGGGCCAAAAGAAACCCGAGTCTAAGACTTTTCTGGTTGTCCGTTGAGGACCAAAATGTCCCCCAGCTTGAGAGGCATGACAAAATTTAAGAATGGATTGAGCCTCATGGTGGGGAACACATCGCCTAATCACCTGGTCACTACAGAATTTCCACAGATATGGATCATCCCACACATAATATTTAGCATCACTTTTAAGTTTATGAATTTGTGTTCTTGATGCATCTGCGGGAAAGACTCCAGCAACTAGATAATTAACTAAATCAGCAAACCAAGGAATTACCTCACGCAACTGCTACAGTTGCTCATCAGGGAAATCATCTTGAATGGGGATGGGATCCTCATCCAGTTCTATTATGCTCAAATGGTCTGCCACCAGATTTTCAGCTCCACTCTTATCTTTAATCTCTAAATCAAATTCTTGGAGTAACAACATCCACCGGATCAATCTCGGTTTTGCTTCTGGTTTCTTCAGAAAGAACTTCAAAGCTGCATGGTCAGTAAAAACAACTACCTTCGAACCTAGCAAATATGATCTAAACTTATCAAGAGCAAAAACAATAGCTAAGAGTTCTTTTTCAGTGGTAGTGTAATTAGCCTGTGCAGAATCTAAAGTTCTAGAAGCATAATAAATAACATGGGCAGCCCTACCGACCCTTTGTGCAAGAACCGCTCCCACTGCATAGTTAGACGCATCACACATAATTTCAAAAGGGAGGGTCCAATTGGGTGGCTGAATGATGGGAGTAGAGGTCAGTGCTGCCTTTAAGCAATCAAACGCCTTCTTGCATTTGTCATCAAATGTAAAACTGACATCTTTTTGCAGCAAATTCGACAGCGGAAGAGCTATCTTGCTGAAATCCTTGATAAAGCGCCTGTAAAAACCTGCATGACCAAGAAAAGAACGAATCTCGCGGATGCAAGATGGGTAAGGTAAATTAGAAATCACATCAATCTTGGCAGGATCCACTTCCATCGCATTCTTAGAGATTACATGTCCCAAAACTATGCCCTGTTCAACCATAAAATGACATTTTTCATAATTCAGTACAAGGTTAGTTTCAATACATCTATGCAAAACTCTATCTAAAACATACATCAAATGAGGAACCATACACAGTAAAATTATCCATGAAAACTTCTATACAACTTTCTATCAAATCAGCAAAAATACTAATCATGCAGTGTTGGAAAGTTCCAGGAGCATTGCATAGGCCAAAGGGCATCCTCCTGTAGGCAAATGTGCCGAAAGGGCATGTGAATGTGGTCTTTTCTTGGTCCTCTGGTGCAATATGGATCTGAAAATAACCAGAAAAACCATCAAGAAAACAATAATGTGACTTACCAGCAAACCGTTCAAGCATCTGGTCAATGAATGGTAAAGGAAAATGATCCTTTCTAGTTGCCTGGTTTAGTCTCCTGTAATCGATGCATACCCTCCAACTGTTCTGCACTCGTGTGGGGATAAGTTCATTACTTTCATTTTTAACCATTGTGAGTCCAGTTTTCTTAGGAACTACCTGCACCGGACTCACCCATTGACTATCAGAGATGGGGGTATATAATGCCTGCTTGCAAGAGCTTGGTCACTTCCTTTTTCACAACATCCAGAATTAATGGGTTGAGTCGCCTTTGGGGCTGCCTTACTGATTTTGCTCCATCCTCTAATAGTATCCTATGCATGAACATGGATGGGCTAATACCAGGAATATCAGCCAAGGTCCATCCTATTGCCTTCTTGTGTTTTCTCAAAATCTGCAACGGCTTCTCTTCCTGTTCATCTTCAAGTTTAGCTGAAATAATCACAGGTAAATTGTCACTTCCATCTAAATATGCATATTTCAAATTTTCAGGAAGTGGTTTAAGGTCTATAGTCGGTGGCTGCTCAATGGAGGGTATGATACCAGTCGCTGAAGCTAAGTCTGCAAAATCAATTATGTTAGTAGAAGTATCAACATCATCATAATGATCAACCTGCAAAGCAGCTTCAATCTCAGCACACACAGAGCACAACTGATTATCTATGCAAAATTCACAAATAAAAGTATCATCAAAATCAGACAGTGAAGGAAAATCAGCAGTAAACATATCAGGGTAAGTGTCATCAACCAAATCAGCAAGTAATTCAATTTGAAAAATAGAATGCTCTTCCATGGGGTGTTTCATAGCATCAAAGATGTCAAATTTTACAATGTTATCACCAAATTCCATGGATAGAGTTCCAGCATGTACATCAATTTTAGTTCGAGCAGTTTTCAAAAATGGTCTGCCTAAAATGATAGGCGCCCTGTTGGAGTTATTCTCTCCCTCCATGTCCAGAATGTAAAAATCTGCAGGAAATATTAATTCATTTACTCGAACAAGTACATCCTCCACAAGTCCAGCGGGGCGAGCATTGCTTCTGTTCGCCAGTTGAATGGTAACACCTGTACTCTGTAAAGGTCCAAGAGCAAGAGAGTTAAAAATAGATGTGGGCATAACATTAATAGAAGCTCCTAAATTTAACATGGCATTTTCAAATTGACTACTGCCTATGGTACATGGAATGGAAAAAGTTCCTGGATCTTTGCATTTTTGGGGCATTGGCTGAATGAGGGCTGAAACATTACGCCCTATGTTTACTCTTTCATTACCTTTTAACCTCCTCTTGTGTGTGCACAACTCTTTTAAAAATTTGGCATATCTCGGAATCTGTTTAATTGCTTCAAGGAGGGGAATGTTCACTTCAACCTTCCTAAATATATCCAAGATCTCCCTGTCCCTATCTGCCTCGTCCATTTTCTTAGTCTTCATCGCCCTTTGAGGAAAAGGAAGTGGTATATTTTGGTCATCACCAACAATTTCAGGTATCAAAATTTCTTCAGCAACCTTGTTATTTTTCACAACAGTTTCAGATACCTTTGGTGTTTCAACAGCTTTCCCATACCTCAATGTAATTGCACTGACATTAGGGGCATTTGGATTTACTACCGATTGGGCAGGTAGTTGGTTTGATCCCTGAGTTTGCATCTGATTAATTGAAGTGGCCAGTTGACCAATCTTTGTCTCCAAATTCTGAATTGTGGAATCTGTTCTTTGTTGGAATTGAAGATTTTGGACAGCCATTTGCTTGACAAGGTCCTCTAATGAAGGTGTACTGTTTTGCTGCTGAGGAATGTTTTGTCGTTGATGCGGAATGTTTTGCTGCCTAGGCTGCTGCTGTTGTTGTTGTTGTGCAGATGAATTCCCCCATCTCAAGTTGGGATGGTTTCTCCAACCCGGATTGTACCTGTTAGATGACAAATCATAGTTGGCTTGAGGGTTGAATATGTTTGCTGCATATGCTTGAGGAGCATCAGCAACCGGATTGTCTTGCAAGGTAGGACATGAATCTGTAGGATGTTCTAGAGAAGTGCAAATACCACATACCACTGCTTGGGCTTTACCTACTGCCAATTTCTTCACTAAAGATGTAAGCTCATCAAGTCTGCTTTCTAGATTCTTGTGTGAAGAAGTTTGAATCTCATTCACTCCCTTTGTCAAAACAGCTGAATTGCTTCTATTTGTAAACTGTTGGGAATTAATGGACATGTTCTCAATCAAAGCTTTTGCCTCTTCTGGTGTCTTATCGACAAGTGCTCCCCCACTAGCAGCATCCAAAATACTTCTATCCATAGGCAGCAAACCTTCATAAAAATACTGGATGAGCAATTGATCAGAAATCTGATGTTAAGGACAGCTAGACACCAATTTCTTGAATCTCTCCCAATACTCATGTAGTGATTCCCTGTCAATCTGTCTAATGCCACATATTTCTTTTCTGATTGAAGCATCTCTTGAGGCAGGGAAGAATTTTTCTAGAAACAATTTCTTTAATTCATTCCAACTTGTGACAGAACTTGGCTGAAGGTAGTATAACCAATCCTTGGCAGCATCTTGAAGTGAGAATGGAAAGGCTCTCAACTTGATATGATCTTCTGTGACTCCTTGAGGTTTCATGGTAGAACGCACCACATGAAACTCCTTCAAGTGTTTGTGGGGATCCTCACCTGCAAGACCATTAAACTTTGGAAGCAAGTGTATTAAACCAGATTTAAGTTCAAATGGTACAGTAACTTCAGGATATTCAATACACAATGCATTATAGGTAACATCAGGTGCAGCAAGTTGTCTTAAAGTTCTATTATTCATATCAGCCATATTGTGCAGCAAAATGTCACTTTTTTCACTATCACTATCACTATCACTATCTAACTCTCAATCTGACACGTTAGCACTAGCAGCAGCTCTATTAAGTCTACGCCGTAAATGGAATGTCCTATCTATTTCAGGGTCAAGGGGGTGCAAATTTACAGAACTAGCCTTAGTCATGCATCATCATAACAATACAATGCAAAATCACAATTATGAAAATTCCAACAATGTCCCTATTGCTAAAATTGAAATGAAAAATTGAAAACACTATCATATAAAATAAAATAAAATAAAAAATACCACCAAAAATCTCTAAAAATCAAATAAAGGTAACACAAATTTTTTTGGATTTTTTTAAAAATATCGAAAATTCAAAAAATTAAAAAAGTGGTCCAGATGAAGGAATTTGGGAATTTGAGCGTGGAATCCTGTAATAAGTCCCTTATACGGGAGTCATGTTCCTTGATTTTTTTTTCTGATTTTCTGGCGAAAATTCGGAGCAATCCGCCACAGTCGCCGGAAAACCGGATTTTTCGGACTAGCACCGTGCCTGCGAGCTAGCACAACCCTATCTGACCTGTAGAACAACAAAGCACAAAGAAACAATTGTTAGAATGGTTAGTAATACTCTAGAACTGGTTAATATTATTATCAAAAAGTCCCCGACAACGGCGCCAATTTGATCCGCTGTCGCACATGGATCAAATACGATTTAAAATTAGTGCAGAAAGGGGTAATAACCCGAGTCGTTTCGCAAGGACTCCTGATATAATGATATTAACCGAGTTGAAATTCGAAATTGGGGGTTTGATAATGATTTGGTTTGGATAGATGAGCAAAACGATTAATCCACTTATTCGAGTTTCGAACCTATCACAGATTCTATCAATGAATTTTAATTAATTTCTAATTCGTGATTCTATTCTTATTTGACTACAGAATTGATCAAACAAGCGTACAATCAATCCTACGTTCGGTTTCATTGACTGGATTAAGCATCACAATCATTAAAATATTACAATTAACGATTAAGCATCACAGAATTATAATTCAATTAAATTATAGATTGAAATCGAATTCTGTCAAATAAAATTAATCGATATTATTGAAATTCAGTTTAAGCAATCAGAAAATCAATATAATCAGATGAACGAAAATAGAATCATGAACTAAAAATCGACGGTATAACCTGAACCTCCAGGTGTGATCAAACTCTAAATTCGTGGATTAATCTGATGAAATTAGCCTTCCATTGAATTCGAAATAAAAAAATCCACGTATCTATTTTATTCTGTCCGAAAATCCTGTCTACCTAAAAAAAGAAAGAAATCCCAAATATATAGTGCTCGGGCTTTTGGGCTTTAAAACAAGGAACCCGCTATTTAAGTTATTACAAAGGTCCAGAATATGAAATCTGTAATTTAGACTCAGTAGAATTCGGAATTCAGATTTTTTTTCAAACACAAAAGTTGTAGCTCTGATTTTTAGCTTTCTAACGACTGCTCGCATGCCTCAATCGGATATTCAGAGCTCAAGTTATGGCCTACAAAGCGAGCAGGGGTTAAAATGCAAATAATAAAATTGTAATTCAATTTCAACCCAAAGTTTAGAAATAAGCTAAAAAATTATTCTAAGCTATAAAGTGATTTTAAAAATACTAAAACAAAAGGATAGAAACATGTGCCCGAGTGCTATGATCAGTAAGCGTTGAATGATATCGAAACATTTTCAAAATTGGAAATTATGCAATTTTCACAATTGTATTCGGATACAAGGATGTGGTATTCGAATATGACAATGCAGTTTGTTAAAAATTCCATTTTTCAACTTTGATTATGCATGTTTGGCATATGAAAATCCTTTCTAGATGTATGCTAAGTTGAAAGGTTATTTTGTGCATTTAAAATTTAAATGTTATGTGATATTTGTTAATTTCGGTTGGTGACCTTTACAATTATTGTGGAAATCTGGGCTTTGCCCTCATATGAGAATCAGGATCGTCCTACCAGTTAGTACTCTGCAGATGGGTACTGAGTTAGACTTACCTGACCACTGGTGTGTCATAAGGATTTCTGCGGGGCGCGTGGAGATCACTTGGGTTATAGTAGTTTTTTTTGTAGCATGATCAGATTAGATGGCTGTATAGGGGCTAGATGTCTATCTGTTGTGGTTGTATTTATTTCATTCTGGAAGACTGTACCTATACCATATATTGCCAGCCTAACTTTTATTTTGATGGGTCCTTGTACCACTTTTTGATGTGACGTGGGGAAGTTAAAATTCTTGGGGCAGTGCTTTTGTACAGGTGTCTGTCGAGAATACCCCAGGGGTATGAGCTACGTTGGACGGGTCTCATAGCCCCGGTGTATTTTTCTGTTTTAAATATTTTGGATTTTCATTTCAAAACCGTTTCCGCTGTTTGTAATTATTGTTGACTTTTGTCGTTGTGATACGACTTAAATATTTTATCCAAAGGTATTTACCTCTTTATTATGAATTTGAATTTGTTTTTTTTTAAAAAAAATCGGGCTGTTACAGAATACAAGGATTCTATATTCGAATACGGCAGTGAGTTTTCTTAAAAACTTCATTTTTCAACTTTGATTATGCATGTTTAGCATATGAAAACCCTTTCTAGATGTATGCTAAGTTGAAAGGTAATTTTGTGCATTAAAATTTAAATGCTATGTGATATTTGTTAATTTTGGTTGGTGACCTTTACAATTATTGTGGAAATATGGGTTTTGCCCTCAGATGAGTATCAGGACCATCCTACCGGTTAATACCCTGGAGTTGGGAACGCAGTTAGCCTTACCTGACCGTGGCTGTGTTAGAAGGATTTTGCGTGCGCGTGGAGATCACCCGGGTTGTATAGTTTTTTTTGTGGCATGATCAGATTAGATGGTTGTATAGGGGCTATATGCCTTTCTTTTGGGGTTGTATTGATTTTATTTTAGAAGACTGTACCTATACCTTATATTGTCAGCTTGACTTTTATTTTGATAGGTCTTTGTACCACTTTCTTTTTGATGTTTTGTGGGGAAGTTAAAATTCTTAGGGCAGTGCTTTTGTACAAGTGTCTGTCGAGAATACCCCAAGCAGGGCCGGCCCAAGGGGGAGGCGCCTAAAGCCCTTGCTTTAGGCCTCGCCAAAAAATAATTTTTTTACTTTAATTTTTATAGGATATAGAGGCCCAATAATATACTATCAAAACCCTTTAACCGTGTATAGAAACAATAAAGCCTCCAAAAAAAATTTAATTAGCCAATTAAAATTGATGCAACTATTTATGAGGATGAGATACTATACCGTTAAAAGAATCTTTTAATATTCAATGCATTCCTTTTCACTAAAAATCATCTTATATTTTTTACTAAAAATGTCTCTTAGAATCATTCGTCTGAAACTTTCCTGTTTTTTTCACCCTTGGCCCTACTTACTTATTCCTTACTTTGATTTTGTTTTTTGTTTTGAATTTTCATTGTGTGAGTAGCTCTTGTTAGTGGCCAAAATATATTAAGGTATATGTTTTTAATTTATTCGTCTCTTTTTCATCTGTAATCTGTTAAGTATTAAGTAAATATTTATATTCTAAATTATTAGTCTTTTTTTCAATTGTAGCAGAGATCAACCTTTTTCTATATATTTGGCTGAAACTATAAAAAAAATTAAATGGATTAGCTTTATTATTGATTGAAAAATAATTGTTAAACGAAATTGATTACAATAATTTGATAAATGATTTTGCATAAAAAAAAAGTACGTAAGATCAATTTTTTTAAAAAATATTAATAATTTATTTATTAACTTTGAAAAGGCCCCGTCTGATAATTTCGCTTTAGGCCTCATAATGGGTTGGGTCGGCCCTGACCCCAGGTATGTCTGATAGGACTCAAAGCCTCGGTGTATTTCCTCCGTTTAAATACTATAGACTTTCATTTCAAAATCGTTTCCGCTGTTTTGTAATTCTGTTGACTTTGTCGTTGTGTTACGACTTAAATATTTTATCCAAAAGTATTTCTTTCTTTATTTTTGGATTTGATTTTAGTTTGTTTTTTTTTAAAACAAAAAAATTGGGCTGTTCCAGTATTTAACCAAAGGAAAGATGTGAGTAGCATTTCATAGAATTAGAGTATGTATTTGATTAATTTGTACTCTCACAGTGGTAAACAAACATTCATTGTAAGGAAACATTTGTATAAGAAAGCATCATGCACCCCGATAAAAAGACCGCAAAAGAAAGAGAAAAGTGGTAGTTTATGATTCCAAGGGAGAAGGATTGGAGGTCGCAAAGGAGTAACCTCCAAACGACGATGCTTAAGTTACTATGGAGTCTGATTGGACACCTCCACCAACCTCAAATTCACCATTCAAGGCTAGGAATGCTCCTTTTCCAGAAAATAGCAAGCCAATTGAGGTCGCTCTTGGCACTTCCAACCCCAATGTTGAACCTAATGATGATGTGGTCATATTATCACCAAAATGGCGATGGAGGAAAAAAGAGGAAGATTACTCTTTCTAAAGGCATGCAGTGTTAGCTGAAGACTTCAATCTTTATAAAATGGTTTTCCTAAATTTCAATTGTAGTCTAATTTGAAGCAAATAATGCATTCATGCATTTATAAATATAAATCATAAGTACTTATATCTTGTCTATATATTCATCTTTGTATTTCAAGAGAAAAAAAAATTATAAATACTACATAATAAAGTGATAAGAACAATATCAAATAAATGTATAGTCACAAGAGAAC
This sequence comes from Cicer chorassanicum, assembly GCA_037974735.1. Taxonomy (NCBI): domain Eukaryota; kingdom Viridiplantae; phylum Streptophyta; class Magnoliopsida; order Fabales; family Fabaceae; genus Cicer; species Cicer chorassanicum. Next base: position 9,950,439 of record JBBPBP010000002.1, read on the forward strand.
CACATGTATCATAGATCTTTGTCGTGCTTCAACTTCAATTTCTGTTGTTGTATCTTCGAAGAAATTTAACATAATTGAAAAAATTAAAACAAATTTATGAAATGCAGTCAAAAGCAAAGAATAATTGGTCCTAGAACAACACAATTATATCATGAGTTGTAAAAAAAAAGGTTCAATCACTACGCGAAAAAATGCTTTTTACAGCGCTTTTTTTAAGCCTATTACAGCGCTTTTGTTAAAAAAAAGTGTTGTAGTTACCAGTGCTGTAAAAGGATATAACAGCGCTTGTTTTTTAAAAAAAAGCGCTGTAAAAAAGGTGGATATATTGCGCGCTTGTTATACGCCTTTTACAGCGCTTTCTACAAAAGCGTTGTAAATTCATATAACAATAGATGCATTATTATGACCCTTTTACAGCGCTTCGTCAAAAAAGCGCTGTAAAAGGTGCACTTATATAGATGCATTGTTATGCACCATTATGCACCTATTACAACGCTTTTCACAAAAGCGTTGTAAAAGGTGCACTTATCCAGATGCATTGTTATGCACCTATTACAGTGCTTTTTCACAAAAGCGTTGTAAAATGTGCACTTATCCAGATGCATTGTTATGCACCTACTACAGCGCTTTTCCAAGAAGCGATGTAGTAGGTGCACTCAATAGATGCATTATTATGCACTATTTTGCACCTTTTACAGCGCTTTCTCAAAAAAACGCTGTAAAAGGTGCATAATAATGCACCTATTACAGCGCTTTTTTGAGAAAGCGCTGTAAAAGGTGTTTTTTTTTTTAGTTTTATTAAATAATATGCTGTAAATTTTAGAAGCGCTTTTTTAGAAAGCGCTTTTTTTAAAAGCGCTGTCTTTTAATCCAGAATCAGTTCACAATTTTTATTCAAAAATCATTTTCATCTAGAATCATTTCACAAGTCAGTAGTACACAACAACATTAAAACAGCACTACAAAACACACAAGAATGAATACACAACAACAACAGATTCACTATGTTTTAAAATGCACAAATATGCACAAATATTCACACACAATCAGTTCAATATTACATGTTCACAACAGCACATAACTACATATTCACACAACTACCTATTCATATAACTATCAGATATTATATTCACAAACAACACACCATATCCCTTACAGCTTGCCATTTCCCAACAAATCAAATAATATTCATTTCAAGCACATACTGACACCAGTCTTCCTTTATCTCTGTTAGTTCTTTTTAAGAATACGTTGGACTGGAATTGTCAAAGTACTGATATAAAAATTGAACATAAATAAGTTAGAATCAAATATAAACATAGTTTATATATGAAAATCAAATAATTAAAATATCTTACCGTTTCTGGGATTATAATTTGATTTTTATCAACAATCTCCTTCATTAATCGCAATACATAGTACCCACAATCGATGTTGTTAGTTTGACGAGTGCACTATAAAATAAAACATATAATTCAATAATTATTTAATTGTGTATTGATTGTAAGTGAAATTTAAAAGCATATATTTCAAACCTTTATTGGAATCCATGTGATGTTATTTGACTTTAGCTTCGACACTGTCGCACCTCTTTGAGCTCGAAAAACTTGTAAAACACTATCGAATAAATAAATGTGATCTTAATATATATATATATATATATATATATATATATATATATATATATATATATATATATGCAAAAAATAAATGAATATTACTTACGTGTCGAACAAAGTCTTTAACTCGGGGCGATTGTTGTAATGGCCGTGCTAGGGATCTAGGTAGTATATAACTTCAGAGGTCGCATTGATTGCAATTAGCACCCAATGTGCCCTACAACAACAAAAATTTAGTTTACACAACTAATAAATTAAGATCTCATAAATTAAAAAAGATATAAATATAGAATATATAATTACGTACGCTGAATTATATGGTGCAAGGAATAACTTATCCTTCTCTTTATTTCCTAATAGTATATCCAAAACGTATTTATTTACATTCGCTGGATCGTGTTTAAGCATCGAAATCTTATGCGGAGACAAGAATGAAAATCTATTCGACAATCTGCGCGCGCACACGAACTTCTCATACAAAAACCTTCAATAAAAATTTCAAACAAGATTAATTACCAATAAATTAAATTAATTACAAATAAATGCGATGAAAAGTAATTTTTACCTCATGTAAATGCTCATAACAGTAGCACTCAGCTCCTTATGGTCGAGAATTTCGTATATGTGCTCTTTTTCAAAATATTCTTCATACGCGTCTCCGAATAGATCTTTATCCATGCTTATTATTCGTGAATCGTCGCTGCCCATATTTTTTTTTTGCCTGTATGTCAAGAGACGACCCACATGGAGCAAGTCGTGGCTGCCTTATTTTAGGAGCAGGAGCAGCAACTGATTTTACACGATCCAGTTTTTTAGCAGCAACAATTTTGGCCGCTTTATTACCCTCCAGCTTTTGCAGTTTGCCAGTTTTATTACCCTCCAATTTTTGAGGTTTGCCGGCTTTATTTTTGCCACGAACATCCAGTCGTGGTGCGGCAGCTGGCTTGCTGGCTTGCTGTGCGGGTGGTTTATTAGTTTCAATTTGAAAAAATGAGGTTAATCAAATTGTTAGTTTATTGAATTAGAAAAAATGACAAACCTTACAGAATAAGTTACAAACCTTTTCGGGCGATGTGACTGTTTCATTTCTGGGAATCTTCTTATCATTCCCTTTATTAGACTTTGTTTGAATCTAAATAAATGTGAAATTAAAGTTAACATTGGAAAAAATTCAGCAATTAAATATAATCAATTAAACATACATTTCAATTAATTAAACATACCTTGTCAAGGGAGACAAGATGTTTGGGCCATGCCACGTAGCTGCCAATTGCTTCGCCCAAATAATTCAAATCTGCATCGTTGTCCGGTACAGGCAACGATGCATTTGGTTCCAAAGCAATAACTAGCGATACTTTGACATGGCCCACAGGAATTGGTGTGTTGTGCAATACTTTGCCCGGAGCATTGCATTATGTTCCCTTTCCGACGTTCCGATGAGTAGGGGAGGATAAGTATAGAAAGCATGAAGTGACCCCCTAAAATCAATGGTTAATTAATACATAAGTATATGTGAAACAAACAACTTTAATGAATTTCTTATTTTATTAAGTAATTAATTACCTCAGGAAGACTGTTGAGACCAACGTTGCAACTTGCGTTTTCACTCTCAATGTGAATTTCACGTTGAGGCTGGTCCGCAAGTTGCTTGTCTTTATTTGTATTCACCAAGAGGGCCACTTGCTCCGTTAATACTTTAATCTTCTCTAATACTTCCTCGTTAGATGGATTTTGGCGCTTCTCTTGTGAAAAATAACTTCTAGGAGTTACGCCAAATCCTTTCCCCCTCACGCGGCCGGAATATTCAGGAACATTAAACACTTTACCCAATATGTCCCTGCAACTTGCCTTGTTGTCCTCTTGATTTTCCGATTCAAGATTCGCCTAAAATACACATAGGATTAAAAAGATAAGTTCAAACACATTTTAAAATACAATATTAAAAAATATTAAAGTGATAAATATACTTACACAAAGTTCTATTACTTTTTGTACATTTTCGTTATCAACCACTCCGTCTTTATTTACACGAGCTTCCTTCCACAATATATGACGACCCAACGGTTGATCGGATTGGGTGTCTTGTAGCTATTATCGTTAAGATCATAAACAAAATATTAGTTAGATAGTATAATTTATAATATACCACATTAATTAAATATACCACATTAGTTAGATAGTATACTTACAAGTTTTTGCTCTAGACGATCATATCCCATACGAGATTTCTTGTATGGGTGGGGAATAATTTTTGCCCTCTCGCGATTTGCCTTACTAATATTCTAAATAAAAAAAATAACAATCTAGTAAAAATTTAAAATACGCTATGAATATGAATAATAAAAAACAAATGCTAATAAATTAATCACTTACAACAAATGCGGGGTCGGAACGTTTTGATACGAATGCGCTCCATTCCTCATTTGATATATAATGTTTATATATTTTTTGAGCTTCCGCATTCGTATTTCCTTCACGGTCTTTTAAGTAACAATTAGAGAGGTGAGATCTAAAGCCCCGGTGTATTTTCCCGGCAACTCTGAGCACATAGCTCTTTCTCACCTCATCAAGAACAAAAGCTGACTGCAAACCAAATAAATATGTAGTTTTAGTAAAATACTTCAAAGCAGTATATTGTAAAATTTATAAATAATAGGGTGGAGTAAAAAAATTACCTGTATATCAGCCCACAATACATCTTTGGCATCCTTCAATGCCTTATCTCTCCAATCATCTATTGTGATTGGTATATTTTGACGAACAATAGCTCCAATATAACTAACAAACATGGAACTGTTGGGGTCAATTGGTTGACCACTCTCATTCCATCCAACCTAATAAACTAATATAGTAAGTAACTCAATATATTAACAGCAAACAAGGTATAATATATTAACAGCAAACAGCAGATACAGAAAACAACAAAGTATACCTCAAATTTTTGCCCAGTACTTCTTGCTTTTATAACATTTTGCATTATTGTTGCACCACGTTTGACTTCATTTTCGTAAGTCTTAGTGTTGCCAACTTCTTCATTTTGACAATCTAACCCCTTGTTGGTATCCATTTATCTACAACATGCAGTTCAACATCAACATATATGCAGTTTAGTTCAACACATCAACATGCAGTTCAGTTCAGTCTAAGTACGTAGCAACAAAAAGTTAACATGCATTTTAGTGAAATAAAAAAATAATAACTACAATACCTGAAATAGTCCTTGTAAAATGCTTAGGGTTACGGGTTCACAGACGAACGACGCAGAAGACGATGAAAACGAGGACGAACGGTTACGAACGATGGTAGGGTTACGGGGTTCGCAGACGAAAACGAGGATGAAAACAGGATTACTTGAGGATTATGATGTTTACGTACGATCATAGGTCTAGGATGAGAGTAAGTAATGAGGAAGAAACAAGGAAAACTGAAACTCTTGTAGGGTTCGTAGGGTTCGCAAGGAGAAAGAGAACACGCAGAGGAAACTGAAAAATTTACGTAATGAACATGAAACTGAAGAGGTTTACTATTATATATATGACCCTATTACAGCGCTTTTTTGAACAAGCGCTGTAATAGGTCTCATCATTTTATTTTTAAAAGCCTATTACAGCGCTTTTTCATAAGCGCTTTAAAATGCCTCATTGTTTTATTATATGCAAACGCTTTAAAAGACCCTTTTACAGCGCTTATGTGGAAAGCGCTGTAAAAGACCTTCCTATTTTATTTTTTAACCCCATTACAGCGCCTTTTTAGAAAAGCGCTGTAAAAGACCTTCCTATTTTATTTTTTAACCCTATTACAGCGCTTTTTTAGAAAAGCGCTCTAATAGAGTTCTATATATGAAATGACTCTTTCTATTAATGTATTATTATTTATTAATTATTATTATTATTATTATTATTTGTTAAATTATTATTATTATTGTTATTGTTATTATTATTAATGTATTATTATTATTATAATTAATTAATTAATTAAAATAACATAAAACCAAGAAAAGACAAAAAAAAAAAAAACACCTCCCACTGCGACCTCCTGTTTAGCCCAAAAAGTAGGGATGATTGAGAATTTTTTTTCAAACTGTGGCATATTGGGAAACTGAAGGAAAAAAGAGGATATATTAGAAAAAAATCCTCCATCTACATTAAACTAATTAACGAATCACTAACAAATATAATTGAATATATTGATTAACAATATATCATTAATTAATTTTAACATAACCACTATATTTTTATAAATATGTTTAAAAAAATGAAAATTTTAAGAGTAAATAATAACTCGGACAATACACGAGTCATTTTCTTTAGTATTAATTAATGTATCAATTGCATCTTATTGGCAGATCCTTTGATGGTATTATATATATAATACCATGATCTATATGTATATATATTGGTACAATAAGGCACTTATGTTTGTTTTCTTCCTAATAGAACTAATTAGTTGAATTTAATCTATATTTTTATGTTATTTCATATATATATATATATATAT
>JBBPBP010000002.1:9956696-9969034 GCA_037974735.1 Cicer chorassanicum
TGATCATTATTATTCTGTAAAGTTAAATTTTACTATATTATATGTTAGAATTTTGTATCAAATTTACAATTTTTTTATGTTTTTATTATTTAATGTGATTTTTTACAATTGTAATTTAGATATCCAAAATCTGATCCAAATTAAATAGTTTGTAGTTGGATTGGATCATATTTTGTAATGTGTCATTTAATCCGAACCGAATCACATATAATTTTATCTTTTGATTAAATGATGTTTTGCCTCAAAATCGATCTAAACCACATTGAACATTATTTGTATGTGTATAAATATTTTGCTTGAAAGTTTAAAAGAAAATATTATGTTTAAATATATGTTGCACTTAAATTTTGATAGTATTTTAATAATTGTTTTTTAATTATTTTAATATTATAATGCCAACCCGAATATGATAGTCAACAACACGTGATTCATATAAGTAATTTGCTAGTAAACTAATAAAATCATCTGGAGTTTTTAAAAATCTACTAAAATCATTCTCTATTAATTACATTTCGTGTACATAAACTGTAATCTACGGTATCATCAGATTAGGATCTTCTCGTGTTGAATAAAACATGAAAAATTAATATTAAAAAAGCTATATCTTAAAAAAAGATCAAATGATTTAAAATTTTGATATTATAATACCAACCTTAATATGATAGTCAACAATTCGCCATTCATATAAGTATTTTGCTAGTAAACTAATAATATCTGATAAAAAGAACTATTAAAATTATTTTCTATTAACTAACTTATCTACATAAATCATAATCTATGGTATCTGATTAGGATCTTCTCATGTTGAAAAAAACATAAAAAAATAGTGTAAAAAATCTATATCTTCAAAAAAGTAGAGCTGTCAAAACGGGCTACCCGGCCCATTTAGGGCCGGTCCTAACGGGTTGCGGGCTTCTTCGGACCAGGCTAAAAAGCCCTGTTTTAATATGGGCTGTTAAAATACTACCCGAGCCCGGCCCTAGATGGGCCGCGGGCTTGGCAGGTAGCCCGCATATTTTTTTTTTAATTTTTTTTATTATATTTTTAATTTTCTTGCGACTCTTTTAATTGAAAATTTTTCTTCATGCCCATTTAAAATCAACTTAGTTCGAAATTTCTTTATGCCCATTTAAAAACAACTTAGTTCTACATGCCTATTTAAAAACAACTTATATGATATTCTAGATCATTAAAAATACACAATAAAATAACACACAAACTAAGTTCGAAATTCAGATTTTCCAATTAACACAAACTCGATTCAAACAACACATTATCAAAGACAACACATTATCCAAACAACATACAAAGTAAAATAAGTTCAAATTGCCAAAAACAACTTAGATTTGTCTAGCATGGCACAAATTAAAAAACTCAAATCAAATTTTTTAAGACCAATTTTACTCTTTTTATTTTTTAAAAATTGATTATGCGGGCTGCGGGCTACCCGGTACCCATACGGGCTAACCCTAATGGGTAACGGGTTTATTCGGACCGGGCTTAAAAGCCCTGAAAAAATTCGGGCTGAAATTTTTAGGCCCAAGCCCTATGTTTTAGCGGGCTGGGCGGGCCAGCCCATTCGGACTAGCCCATTTTGACAGCTCTACAAAAAAGAGCGAAGGATTTGAAATTTAAAAAAAAATAGAAAAAAATTGGTTGCGGGTTAACCGTAAAAATTGAAAATATGAGAGAAAAAATGAGAAGAACTTTTTCCCTATCATTTTCCTTTAATCTTCTTTTTTTTTTTTTAACAAAGACAGATTCAATTTTTTAAACTATTAATTAGGGGCTATATATGGATGTATGTATATATGCCACACTTCACGTGGATAAATAAAATAAAGTAAAATAAATAATATAAACGATTAAACACTTCACATGGATAATAATATAAACGAATGAACAAATGTACCGACTACAATGATTTCTTAAATAAATAAAAGAACTACAATGATTTCTCTTTCTTTTTTTTTTCTGTAAAACAAAAAAACTATAGTGATCGACTTCTCATCTTTTCCTAGATTTTTAATTGAGAGATTATGAAAAGATAATATTTACCATAGTTAATTTTAGAATAAACAAATATACTAAGAGATATTTAAAGGTAATTTATTTAGAATCGTGGGTGATGAGATGAATTATAGTTTTTTATCTGATTTATGATCACATAAAAAGATTTTAAGAAAAGTTTATTCGTTTTCGTGCATTATAGTGATTAATAAAGAAGTGTCAATAGAAGACGTTGTTATGGGTGAGTTAGATAGCTAAACGAGGTGTAGAAGATTGTTTGGTTGGGAAGAAGAGTTAGTGGTTGAGTATAAGAACTGTTTGGCTAACCTTGTCTTGTAGGAAGATAAGAATGATAGTTGGATGGAGCATATACTGTTGAGTAAGCGTTTATTTTTTTAGCTTGGACATATGATATTAGGGAGGTTCTTTTTTCAAATATTATTTGGAATTTGTTTGTCCCGTCGAAGAGTTTTGTCTTTGCTTGACACTTGTTTAATAATCGAAAAGAATAATCTGACATTCAGAAACATTAATACAATTGATAGTTTAATGTGTATAAGTAGACGTGGCTCGATCTGAAGAGAATATAAATCACTTATTTTTTAGTGATCTTTAGTCAGGTGTGGTGAAAGATTCTTGATTGGTTTGATAGGAGTGTGGTGCTTTACCAAATACACCGTATGATCACACTAATCAATTTACTGATTTGGTTTGTTGTGGTAGGATTCAATGAAATAAGTTTTATAGTGTTTGGTTGGCTATGATTTGGTCTATTTGAAAAAAATAAATAATAAAGTGTTTCATTAGCATGAAACAAATATTATTTCAATTGTTGAAAGTGTAAAGTACATAATTTGGTTTTGACTTAAGTGTAATTTGATAGGTTTTAATTATGACTTCAATCAGTGGTGTTTACAACCATTGGTTTGTTTAGGTTGTTGATCCTCTCTAATGCTAGAGAGTTTTATGTAAAGTGTACTTGTTTTGTAGCATTTCTTATGCTATTGAGAGATGGTTAATATAAAAATTAGTAACTAAAAAAAAACCTAGAGTAAACAGAGATATATTAGTCCTTGAAGTGGGGCGATCAATTTTATCTATCAAATTTGTAAAATAGAAATTTAATCTTTTAAAATAAAATAAACAATAATCAATTTAATCATTTTTTTTCAAATTTCTCATTGCAATTTTAAAGATTTTTTTTACTCAACAATTTTAAAAGTTATATACTTATTTTAATGCAACAAGATATTATTTAAGTCAATATTTATGTGTTTGATTGGTTTTAATGAATATTTATTAGAGAAATAATTTATATAAAAAGACTAAATTGATAGATATTTTTCAATTAAAAAGATCAAATAACAATTTCACAAATTTTAGAAATTAAATTAACGAATCCTCGCAATTTTAAGGACCAACATACTTATTTATCTAGATTAATTATAAAGAGAGAATAAGAAACCGATTATGTAAAAAAAAAAATGAAACAGACAAATTTTTGTATAGTTTTTCTTTTGCAAAGGCTAAAGAAGCTTATATATTAAAAAACTCATCCAAACACAAATGTGCAAAAATGGCAAAGAATAAATACAACTCTCAATTGTCAAAAGAGTAATAGTGAGAGAAAAATCTACCAAAACAATAAAAAACCTCTAAAAGGACCAACAAGGTATCCTAACAAATGACAGACTCTAACGAACAGATTTCACTTGCCACATCAAAGTTTCCGAAAACTAGTTTCAATACAACATCTAATTTCAGATATAAATAAAATTGAGTTAAAAAAATTAATATATTTAACTTAAATTTTAAGCTAAATGTAAACTTTTTTTCACAAATTTTTATTTATATTTTAGACCAAAATAATATTGCCCTAAAATTATCCATCCGGATCACATATTAACAATAAAAAATTGACATCGCAAAATTGACTAAAGAACCAAACAGAAATAAGTTAATTTAATAATTAGTGCAAAATTATAAATTAATAGCATTAATTAAAGATATATTTAGAGAGTCATAAAGTGAATTGATAGTTTGGAAGAGGTAAAATAACAGATAGATCATGTCTACGAATTTAACTTTGTTTTTAATAAAAACTAGCAACTAATTGTTATTATTAGTTATTTAAAAAAATATATTTGCAAATAATAATAAATGTATTTAGTATTTCGAAAATGTGTCATTTTATTTTGAAAGGTGGAATATAACTAGGAACCGAGTTAGCATATGAAATTAAGGAGTATACGCATCTAATATCTAATAAGAGAATTATTTCTAGAAGTAATAAGAGTCTACTGGTTTGCTAATATTACCTCGGTCTCTAATTATAAATACTTTTTTAAAAAACAATTGCTATATATAAATATTATTTTAATTTATTAGATATATTTATTATTTTTTAAAATATATATATTTTATTAAAATTATTTATTTATTTAAGAATATTAACACATAAAATAAAAACACTAACAATTCTATCTATTTTTTTTAATAAGTGTGAAAAAATAATGAAAGTTTATAATGAAAGACAAAGATAGCATTATTAAGATTAGATGCTTATAAGATATCCATTTTTATGCAGTTTAATGACTAAATTATTTAAATTTATTTTTGTCAAGTATTAAAACAAATCTCTTTTTTGTCGGAGATTAATATGTTTCACGTGTTTTTTTGTGAAAGACCAAATAATACATTTAATCTATTATTAATTTTAAGATTTAATTATAATAGAGGATTAATTATTTTAAGATTTAATTATAAAAAACTGTAATGTCCTAATCATATAATTGGTCACTTCTTAAGTAATCAATCTAATCATTTTGTTTATAAAAAGGGATATTCATTTGATTACATTACGCTAAAAGACAACATGAATATATTAACTTGAATTTGGAGCCATAAAGTGACGATTGTTACATGCATGTGAAACGAATCCCTCAACCCTATACTGATCATTATACAAACGAATTGCTTAATTATATTGTATAACTCAAATGATCAATTATAATTAGAAACTATCAATCATGGTAAAATCCATATTATTCCTATAGTACCATAAAAATGTTTCCCTTGTTGTATTACTTACTCCTTTTCATTATTTTCCTTCTTACTTTCAAGATTATTTTTCAATGAAGAAAATTAAAAAACCTTCCACTAGGACCACTATCTTTTCCCATAATTGGCAACCTCTACCTTCTAAAAGATCCACTCCACCGCACCTTTCAATGCATATCACAAAAACATGGAAAAAATGTCTCTTAGATTCGATTCGCGCCTGCCGATCGTCATTTCATTACAACTGCATTTTAAGATTGATTTACTAAACATGACATCGCATAGCAAACCGACCACATTCTCTTTCAGGAAAACACATCTTCTACAACTTCACCACCATAGGATAATGCTCCTATAAGGGGAACATTAGTGCAACCTTCGTCGAATCTTTACTCAAGATCTTCTTTCAACTCTAAGAATATATTCCTTTTTAGAAATTCGAACGGATGAAACCAATATGTGATGAATTTAATGGTTTTATAGACACACAATCATGACATATATATTTAAAAGATAGATAAAAATATGTGTATCTTAAGATCCATGAGAATCAACTAATGGCGGCTAAAGAGTAAGGTTATGATGAAAGATAAACAACCTTCATGACTATCTTGGGGTTTTCAGAGTTAGGTTAACCATTTAGTGGGAAAACTATTAAATAGTTAAACGAATGAGGTCACAAACCTCTCATTTGGTATAACATAATTATCGGACGTTTCATTCTTAAACAACCTCAACACATGTAATTTACCATATAACTAATGTTTGATAATAATTTACCATAATTTATTATATTAGACAGAATTATCAAGAATGATATATATATATATATATATATATATATATATATATATATATTTTTTTTTTTTTGATTCACATACTGTCTTTAAATATACACAAGGATGAATCAATTTGATCCTACAATAATTACATGAATAGTGGAAAATAAATAGGGCCATTGAATGATATAATTCCATAAATCGTTACAGTTAAGGGAGTTATGGTCATGAAAGAATCAAGGGATCGTGTCTCGATCCTTTCTTTATCTTGATATTTTCTCTAATTCAATCCCTCAAACTAATGGTGCAAGAATCACCCCAAGCTTGTCTCTCAACATGTTGAACCTTGTGTGAGTGAGCGGCTTGGTCAAGCAAACTGCTATCTGATCAGTTGAAGACACATATGCCGCAAAGATATTTTGTAAAACTTGATCACATATGTAATGAACATCAATCTCGATGTGTTTGGATCTGGTATGCATGACTGGATTAGAGGCCAGTGCCTTGGCATTCAATTTATCACACCATAAGATTGACTTCCTAGGTATTGGTAATTTTAGTTCACTTATGAGGGATCAAAAACAACCTTTTGTTTTCTTGAGGACCAAGAAATCAATGATTCTCCTAGGAATACACATTGCCTTGCCATGGATTTCCTGTCATCCACACTTGTGGCCCAGTCAACATTTGAGAACCCTACTATATCTAAATCAGTGCGACTTAGTATCCTTTTTATCCCTTGTCAATGATATGTGCTAGGAGAGCTCATATATTGGCTGAGTTTGTTGACTACAAAGGAAATATCAGGCCTTATGTTTGTCAAGTATTGTAGTGCGCCTATGGTCTGTTTGTACTTGGTTGGTTCAACCATTGGTTCTCTTTCATATGTGAACTGACTTCCTATTAACATAGGTGTTGAAGAAGTTGGTGTTTTCTCCATGCATGAAGAGAGAAGTCATTTTTGGTGTTCTAAAAGCCCCAGTTTACTACGACATTCTTCAAGTCGTCAAATTAGGCCCTCAGAGCCTGCTTCTGGCCATAGATTGCTTTTGATAGTTTACATATGTGATCAAGCTTAGTCGAGTCTGAATACCCTTCTGGTTAATGCATAAAGATAATTTCCTTAAGATAGCCATTAAGAAATACATTGTTTACATCTAGTTGCTTACCTCCTAATTGAAGTGCACAACAATGGATAGGATGATCCTCACTATACTGGATTTGACAATAGGACTAAAGGTTTCCTCACAGCTAAGGCAGCTGTTTGTTGGAAGCCCTTGGCAACCAGTTTTGTTTTCCGCCTCTCTATTGAGCCATCTTCCTTATACTTTGTTTTGAACACCCATTTTGAGTCAATAATGTTTTCTTCGCCTTTATATGGTACTAATGTCCAAGTTCTATTGGACATTAGAGCATTGATTATGTGTCCATTGCTTCTTTGTCTTTTGTTTGTGCTTCTGTTAGCCCTATATAAGGTTGTTTTGGTTTATAAATCCCATATTTGCTTTTAGTGTGCATCTGATGTGTGTTGGTGTTATTATCTTGACTGCTTGCTCCAACTTCAAGTTCAATTTGATTATTTCTCTCCACTATGTCAGTTGAACAATTGTTGTCTTCTTCTTCTCTGACTGTAGTGTTCTCACCAGTGTCAAAGACTTTGTCAGTAGGATCTAGTTGATCTTCACCTAATTGGCTGCTGCTTGAGATGCTGAGGCTTCTTCTTCATGAATAGCTGAGTCATTTTATGGATAATCACTGTTGCTATTTGTGCCACTTACAAGATCAAAAGGAAATAATGTAGATACATTTTGAGTTAGATTTTTCAATGGGTTTCTTGTGTTAAAAAATCCATCATGAAAAAAAAAAATGTTCGTCATTGAACACTACATGTCTTGAGACAATGATTGTTCATTGTGAGTTGATGCACTTGTATCCTTTGTGTGAGTTGCTATACCCCAAGAATACACACCTGGTTGTGTGGAATTGAAGTTTATGATTATTATAAGGTTTAAGGCAAGGATAACAGACACAACTAAAAGGTTTGAGGACACTATAGTCTGGAGAAAGCTTCCCACCAATAACATAGGGGCATTTTGGCTTGAGCCAACATGGTTAGACCTAGTTCAGCAATATGTTTGTGCTCTCTCTCAGCTCTACTATTTTACTGAGAGGTATAGGGGCAAGGCATTCTAAATTGAATGCCTACTTCTAAGCAATCCTTTTGTACAAGTCTAAATTCACCACCACCATCACATTTAACAACTTTTATCCTTTTGTTAAATTGATTCTTTACCATGTTTTTGAATTGGATAAAAGCATATATGGTTTCAGACTTTTGTTTCAAAGGATAAATCCATGTGAAATCTACTAAAACCATCAATAAAGTGGACATAATATTTAAAACCAGAATTTAATATTATTGGTGTATGACCCTACACATTAGTGTGAATCAACTCTTGGGGTTCTTGAGCATGGGAACTAGATGACTTAGAGGGCAACCTATGTAGTTTACCAAATTGACAGGCCTCACAAAACTGAAATGTATCACTAGGTGAGGTCTTCACATTACAATGTTTCAACACTTTATCTAGGACTTTATTGTTAGGGTGTCCCAGCGTTATGTGCCAACTTTCTTTGACAGACATGTAGGTACATGAGTCTTTATTGGATTGATTACTGGCATTTGAAAATTGATACACAAGCCTTCTTTAAATTTCCCTTTTCAAAGAGCTTTCCGTGTCAACTTGTCCTTTAGAGAGCAATATTCAACATCAAACTCAACAATGATATTATTGTCAACAGTTAACTTAGATACACTTAGTAAATTTTTGGTGATATTATTGTCAAAATGTTGCAAAATAATAGTCAAAAGATGCTTCACAAACGCGTCGATTTGGTCTAACGTCAAATTCACAACTGTGCACAAACATATATTGTTTCTCAAAGATCTTGACATAAGGTTTCCAAAAGGTACGTGTTTTTCAAAACGAAAATCGTGGTGGATGGATTCCAAAAGGTCTTGACGTCAATGGCGCAAACCCATTTTTGAAGCGCAGTGGTTTGCGATTCCAATAATAGGGAATAAAAGAGGACATCAAGTATAGGTCAAATATGGTTTTGGTTTTCACCTATGGTGCTTGTAGTGGTCAGAAAGTCCACCTGAATCGAGACGTGGTGGTTCACATGGTGGAGTTTGCACCAAATTTTCAGGCCATTTATGATGACTCACGGTCATAGTAGAACGACACCTGATAGGCAGACGAGTTTGTGGTTGTGGATGAGAGGGATAAACGACATATAACAGGGTTTCATAAGTTGTCATATTATGTGTTTCATTTTCACGAAGAACATGTTGCTTGTAACAACCCGATTTTTAAACAGCGCGAGTGAATTTTTTATATTTAAAAAAACAATTTAATAAAATAATACGTCGTATCACATCATATATACAAACAATCGAAAATAGTTTTTGGGATAATAATCCAAAGTATACAAATAGAAAATACATTGGGGCTATGAGACCTATCAGACATCGCTCATACCCTGGGGTATTCTCGGCAGACACCTACACAGAGGCACTGCTCCAAGAATGCTATCCCCCCATGGTCACGTCAAAAAAACGGAACATGAATCCGCAAAAAAAAATCAACTGTCAAGATATCTTATAGATACAGTCATCCCAAAACAAAACAAGTACAACCACCAAAAGAAAGACACTAAGGCCCTATACAACAAAAAAACTAATCTGATTATCCATTAACAACTACAGAAACAAGGGTGACCTCCACACACTGCACAAGTTCCTTCTCATGCAGTATCTCTCCTCGAAGTAACTTCCTCCTCCTTTTCAACCATAGAAGAATTAGTCTTCTCAGAGGTCAGGTCCACCCACTAGATAACTGGCTTCGACAGTGCAGGAATCTCAAAATAGCTCACTACCTCAAAGACATTCGGTAGAGGATCATTCACCGAAAGTGGGAGCTCTGACTCGACCTGTATATGTAGCCCTGCTTGAGATGGGGTTGTATGCCCAAGTAGTCAGCGAGTGCCAGTCAGGGAAGTCTAACGACGTTTTCGTCGTCAGGGTAACAATCAGTAGAACGGATTTGAGTATCATCTGAGGGCAAAGCCCAATTTCCACAATAATGTAACGGATCACCACCCAAAATTAACAATTAACATTTAATAATTACGTCATGAAGACAAACAATAAACACTTAGCAGTTATGACATGATAATAAACAAGAACAGAGCATGTATATACATATATCATATCATAACAAACATGACTCGCGTGCCAAACACCGTAATGCAATGCTTATATGCCACGACACATGATTCCAGAATTTCCAAACCCTCATCGAGGGGCGTAAATCATAAATGTACCGCCTCTCACAGACCAGTACTAATTACTGAGGTGCCACCTATCTCAGATCAACACGATTTACTAGAGTGTAGTATATCACAGACCTACACGGAAAAAAAAATCCTTGTAAGGATAAGATGGACCAATCAACTCATGGAACCATTCCGTGGCCCATTGCGGTCCCCATTAACACCGTGGCCCATCACGTTCACCACTAACTATGAAATGCATGAGCATACTCTGACCTTTTCTCAACAACTATTATGTAAATACAGTTATTGAAAGACTCCCCTTTTAATACTCATTACACACTAATAATTTTTCATACTTTTCACATAGCATACTCAAAACACATTCTCATTAGTAACATTCATAACATGTAGCAAAACATATCGTCAATCATGAATGCATAATCACGTCAATATTAACCATCACATATTCACACATCAATCACACATATATGGTCCCTATGTGCAAACTAAAAATTTGGAAGGAGCCCTTACCTCAATAATAATTCTTTCAACAACTATCGCTACCATAATCAAACACAACGAAAATCTCGCTAGTGCCAATACCTTCAATCAAATAGTGTTTAACTTAATCAAATTAGTCCTTGAGACTTTAACTACCTTACAACCATTTTTTTACTCCTAACTCCCTTATAGTATATTTCACTAAAAGAGTTTACAATGAGTAAGGACTAATAATATTATTATTCACGATACCCACTTTCAACATATAAAAAACATATTTTTAGAAGTCAAATAGAACTTACTAACAATCATTCGAAACATCTTAAATTATTTTTCTCAAAAAATTTCACACAACCACAAATTTTCTCAAATTTCCCATAACTCATTTTTTTTGTTTCAAATAACTACAAGTTTGATCTACTATCTTTTTAAAGATTAAGGGTTCAATCAAAGTATTTACCTCATAACAACATAACCACATAGAAAATATCAATAAATATTTTTCTAGTTTCAAAGTTCGAACTCTTTGAAATAGTTTAATTCCTTTCAAAATATATTAAATAATTTTTTTTTCTTATTAACAAAGCTTGTATTTTAATTCATGAAACTTGGAATCTTTAAAAAAATGAAATTATAACTCAAGACTTTAACCTTTAGTTAATAAACTTGAAACTTTAATTAAAATTATGCAAACTTTTCTAAAAATTGAAAGATACATATAAAAACTTGAAATCACAATTCACTAATTTTCCTTAAAACACAAGTTCAAAGGTTTGAAAACCACATGTATACATTCTTGCTCATCAATCATAACAATTATTTTTGGAAAGGCATAAACTAAGAAAAATGATTTTTCTTTAATAACCACAACAACATTAATATATCAAATTAATCAAACAACACATCAATCTAATTTAATAAAAATATTTATTTTCGTCGCAACTCAATTGACAGATGAATTTATCAGTAACACGTGACATCTTAAAAATTTTGTCGATAATAAATTCTCCGTAACTTAATTAAATTATTCTCTAATAAATAATTTTAATTGGGTCTCCTAATATATATATATATATATATATATACATATATTTAAAATATTAATAACTCTAACAAAATATATTTTTAAAACTTAATTCATAAAATAAAAATTGGACTAATAGCCTAAACAATTCAACACAAAAACACTAAAATTGTATAAATTAGATTTTAAAAAATTGAGAGTCTTAGGGCTTGTTTGAATTAGTTTTCAAAAACTATTTTTTAGTTTTTGAAAATTGAAAAACAAAAAATTTGGTTGAATACATGGTTTTGAAAAATTATTTTTAAAAACTATTTTCTATTTTATCATTTTTAAAATCAAAAAACCAAAACAGCATTTACATATTTTACTTTTTACTATTCACTTTTTTAGAATTTATAAAAAACACGGAGAACTTGCTGTTTTCATTAATGGCAAAATGGAAATATTGAGCAACTTTGAATTTTTTTTAAAATAATGATATAGTAAATATAAGTGGCATGCATACGTGTATGGTGGCCTTAAAAAGAAACTGTACTTGTATTGTTAATTTGTTATGTATTTTTTTTATTACTAATACCACAACATATAGTTAAGTAATTGGTTTAAGTTTTTTTTTTTTAAAAAAA
>JBBPBP010000002.1:9978432-9991466 GCA_037974735.1 Cicer chorassanicum
AAAAAAAAAATAAAGGCAGTTGGAGGTCGTTCCCTGGGGAAGCGACTTCCTACTGCGTGTGAAAAACAAGTTCCTTCATATGGTCGTTCCCTGGGGAAGCGACCTCCCTCTTTAAAAAAAAAAGAGGGCATTTTGGTATATAGTTTTCAAAGTAGGGCAAATTGGAATTAAAAGTTTAAAAAAGGGATATATATATATATATATATAAAAAATCCTAAATATAGTGTAAGATTAAAAATATTTTCAAACATTAAAAGTGAAATATAAAACTATTATTATAGGCAGAGTCTAGTATGCAAGGCCTTGGTTTAGGGCCAAAAATATATTTAATGCTATAATAGATTATTGAGAAGAATTAATTCTCAGTATTAAGTATAATATCAAAACACATTATATTCTTTTTCATTGCATGTATATTGTCTATAGAATACTATTGATAATTTGTGTACAATTGCTAAAATAAGTTTTTCAAAATTTAAAAGTATAGATGATTTAATACAAAAGAAGATAATTTATATGATATTATTTTTTTTTTAAATTTTTTTGTCTTCGGCCTCAAAATTCCTATACACGACCCTTGTTATTGATAAAAAAATTGGAAGTAGAAGACATAGCCCTTGGTGGCTTACCCCTTCGGCGGGCCTAGTTAATTTTGGAATTAGAGTAGAATAATAAATTAATAGTATTTATAAGAATCTCTAAAGATATATTTAATAAAATAATAAGTGTATTTAGTAATTTGAAGATGAGCAATTTTATTTTGGAAGATAGTTTATAACTAGAAATAGAGGTAGTATATATGAAATTAAAGAGTATTCATATAATAAGCTAGTAAAAAAATTATAATAGTGGAATGATATATCCAAATATTAAAATCTCACTAAATGCATGTGAAAAATTAATTAATATTAATTTTTATATTGTTTGAAACAATTTAAATTGTAATTGAAATAATATTTAATTGAACTTTATTTATCTCTAAACCTAACTCTACGTTACTATATCTTATTTTCTATAATTAACAATCAAAGAGTTAAATCAATACATACATCATGTTTAAACTTAATATATATTCCGCTTCACATGACATAATAAACAAATACATGAAAATTAGTTCTTATGCATTACATTAATAATATAAATTATACACACACTTTCAATTAAGTAACACAATGATTTTACTTTGTTATATTAATTCTTAAAACATCTTCCCAATGTATTATGGACCAGAGCACATACATAGACCAAAGCGATCCTATCCATTTTGTGATGGACTATAAATATCTAAACCTTTTCCAATCACCGTGAACTGTGAGGGATTATAGGCCAACTCAACTCTCTTTCTTTTGAAAAAAAAATATTTCAATACTTTAAAATTTGTAAAACAAGAAAAAAACTCAAACTACCCAAGTATACAATACATAACACTATAAAAAGAAGACATGACCATCACACTCATAGCAGGTTTAATAGGAAAAGATTATGTTGTTTTTAGGTTGTAAATTTTGCATCTCGACCAAGATTAAAAAGTAAGTTAATTCATCCGACTTACTAGATCCAACTTATTTTGATAACTCTAATTAGATGAATATGTAATTTATTTTTTTATGTCATTGGTGTATAACAATTCAACTCATAAACTTATAATTAAAAAAACTTATTTTTAAAATGAACAACTCACTTTAATGTATAAAATAATTAATAATATATTGATAAACAAATAAGAAATTGAGACTATAGATATCATAAATAACAAATGAAGGATTTTATTTTTCTGTAGTTGATAAAATAACTTTTAATTCTTTTATTTAAGATTGTAAAAATTTATCGGACCAATTGATTCAACTGATTGAATCAATTGTACTGGATTCGTGTCCAGTCCATTTGAACTAAGAACTGACCAGACATAAAACCGATAAAAGAATCAAAGTTAAACTGAATGAACCGACAATTATTTGATCGGTTTATAACACTTGGACTACTAATTATTTTAATATATAAAAAAATTTACTAAAAATTTCAATGGACTGCATTCATAATCATTAATCATATTAATGATTGATTAACAAAAAACAATCCTTCTTTTTTGTGAAAAAGCATAACAATCCTTAATCATATTAATTTATATATATTCCCCAACTTTATCTTCAATCAAGTACCTCGATATGAGACTTGTACAAGTAAGCAACAAAGCTACTAATTCCCCTATGCTCAAAACAGTTTGCCTATTATTTATTTTTTTAACGAAACTTGTCAATTGAAAATTAAACTTCTATTTTTTTTTTTTTACCGAAAAATTGTACTTCTATTTTACTTTAATGTAAAACTAATAGGATTATTCTTCGTAATAATAATAACACAGAAAAAATCACTAAATAATACATATATCATAAATATTATATTATTTTTTAGTTGTTATTATTTTATATACTACATTAAAAATTAAAAAACATGTATATTTATTATTATCGATCCGACCTCGGTTCAACCTCGATCAAACTTTGAAACCTTAAACTGATACTCACATCGGTTCAATCTTCAATTCAATTTTGATTACCTTACTTTTAATTTACCCTCTATTCACTTAAAGAGAAGACAAATTTTATTTTTGGTAAACCAAATATTAATTGTTAAGTCGTTACGAAAAAGAAAAATATTGATAAAGTGACCTCTTGCATAAGACTCTTTTAGTTGTAATCTCCAAACCAACAAGTTCTCAAATAATTGGCCTCTGCTTAAGTAATCAATCTAAATAATTTTGTTTTTAGAAAGAAAACTTCATTTGATTACATTAGGCTAAAAGACAGAATGAATATATTGACTTTGAATTTGGAGCAATAAGGTGATGCTTGTTACATGTGGAACAAATCCCTCAACCTTAAATTGTATAACTCAAAAGATCGATTATAGTTAGAATATTCTTTTTGAAAGACAAAAAGAATAATTGTATTAAAAACCTCATCCAAGCTCAAGATGTAGTAAGATGCAAATGTAACATTACAAATTATAATTAACAAGAAAAATCACCAAAGCAATATACCACCATAAGAGCTACTGCTCACACATATTCATAATTCTTCAAACTCCAATACCTCCTCACACAACACTATTACACTTTGAGCCCCACACAACTTAAAAGATTAGAGACCCATTAGTTGAGAGATGGAATGATTAAAATTATTTGATTTTGATCTCAACCAACTCTAAGATAACATCTTTATTTGTTCCAGCATAGTTTTATTCGGAATATAAATATGTTTAAAGACTCTTGAGTTGCGACTTTTCTAAATTTTCCACGCACAAGAAAACTAAATTATTAGTAACTTCTCTTGTTGTGCTCTCCCACCATGTTCCAAACCCAAAATGCTTTGAAAATGTAATTTGGCATCAAAATGGATTACCGAATTCACATTCAACCAACCTAATATACAAAGGCAAATATTAGAGAAAATTGGACAATAAAAAAGTAGATGATTGGTAGGAGGGCATTCTTAAATATTTTATTGACTATGTTTTAATTTTAAAAATTAAGTCTCTCATAAAAAGTATAATTTTAATAATTAAAAAAAAAGAGATAAAATAAATTTTGATCTCTATAAAATTTCAAATTTTTATTTTAGTCTCTATAAAAAAATTTCAACTTTTTTGTCTATAATTTTTTTATTCTCTTTTAGTCTTTATTTTAAAAAATTATTATTTTGTTGTGTAAAATAATGATATTTTTAGTCCTATAAAATCATAATAGACATTAGAAGTGAATAAAAAAATTTTAAGGACTAAACTTAAAATATCATAATTTTATAATAATTAAAAATATATTTAATTCAAAATCACCCCCATTTTATTATATTATATAAAAAAAAATTGAAACCCACACCAATTGGGGCTCTAGTTGGTCCTGTTTGGTTGGCTCTTCACTTTCACAACCTCCAATACAAAACCTATCCTCATTTCCCATTACTATTTGTATCCACCAATTGGTCTTTGATGGAATTCTATTTTGAAGAACTTGCCAAGAAAACACCACTACCTTCAAAGGGACAAGCTTATGCCATAAATGTATAAAGTCAACATTCAACTCCTTATCTGCATCTTTGATCAATAAAATTTTGTAACGCCGATTTCACCGAATACATCCTAGTTTGGTCATAAGGAGAGTCCGATGATCATTTACATTTGGTCAAGAGCAACTACACAAGTGGGTTGGACACTACATCTTAACCTAAAACCTTAAGGCCGTAGATTTATGACTTCTCTCACTTATATGTTATTCAATCATCATTTTTATAAGCAACGTTAAACTTCTTACCCAGAATTACTACACAACAACCCCATCATTATCCTTCTACCAAATCACTTGTCTACCACCACAACACTACCCTTCATTTTTTTTTATAGTTTTGTTTAAAGTTGCACCTCTAACTTCTTCTCCCACATGAACAACTATCTTCTCCACCTCAAATTCCAATCCCACCGATTTTCAACCCCATATCTCAACTCACTCACCTTAGCCTCCATATCCCAACTCACTCACCTTAGCCTCCATATCCAAAGATAATAAGAACAATCTACTAAACTTCCTTCTAAGGCTTCCTCCACCCATACCCCAAAAAATAAGTATCTTCTTATAACCCTATAACTTTCTTTAACACCATTACAAGTCAATTATAATTTTTTTTTATATAAAAAAAGCCACCTCTTTCCACACTTTTTACACCCCCTCCACCATCCTGGCATAATTCCACCATCTTCTAACAACACTCCTGCTCTTTCCCTATACTTACTTACTCTTAAGATACCTATACCAAAAATTGTCCTTCCTGCCCCTCATCCTTCAACTCTATTTCTCCAACAGAGCCATGTTAAAAGCTATTAAATTTTTTATGTTTAACACCTTAAATTCTTTGGCATTACAAATCTTATCCCGCTTAACACAACTTATTATTCTATAATCCTCACTCACACCCCACAATATTTTTTCAAAAAGAGATTTAAGTTGTACAATAATATCTGACGGAGCTTTGAAGAGGGGCATACAGTTAATTGATAACGCTGAAAGAACCTAACATAGTTGAACAACACAATCACCAATAGACAAGTTTTTGCTTCTCCATCATGACAAGTGATTTTTCACTTTTGTAATAATTGAATCCTACATTTTTATGACAAATACATAAAAGGAATTGTACCTACTTTAAAATTTACCAAGTTTGCAGCCAAACACTGGGAACATTGATACCAATCAACCTACGTTTGTGAAAATTAACTTTTAATTTCGACGCCAAATCAAAGAGTTATAGAATGACCTTTATCTAGGATAATAGAAAAGGGTCCAATCTTTTAAACTTTTAATCACATGCTATCGTTATTCTCTCAGGTTATGTACTTGGTGGATTGAGTATAGTTAGTTGTAAAAATTACTTCCTCTATTTGATGAGGAACTTAAATCAAAGTGAACTTACTTATAAATAAATTATAAATTATGATATATGATAAGTGTGTAGAGTACTTAGCTATATTAGTTAAGTACTTAACTATAAATTATGATATATGATAAGTGTGTAGAGTACTTAACTATATTAATTATGATACATGATTTACATACAAAATTTATATTAGTTTATTTAACGTGGGCTACACCAATCTTCACTATCTCGTGAGAGTTTTTACTAGTGCTCAAAGGCTTGCCTCAATATACCATTCTTTTCATTATATATTTTCTTTCCCTCACCTAACTTATAAAATTGTATTATTAACCTCAATAGGTTAATATGCCCTAAATTATATGCATGAATGAGAGTTATATCATCTCTTATACATATTCATACAGACATGTGAAGAGGTGAAATATCACATAAATATTTGGGTGATCAAGAGAAGAATTTTTAGGAGATTTGATGGAAATTTTATGGTTAGACTAAAATCATAGATACAAAATTATAGCATATTATAATGTAATTATCAAGAACATGTACTTGTCATGATGTGAGAAGTGTATTGCCCTCTTTATTGATGAACGACAACTACGTTAATCCAAACTAATGAGATAGTAATAATTTATCTTCGCTAGCTAGATAAAGGTAGAAACCTCTTAATAGACTAACTAGAAGAACGACCGAATACAACATATTCATATTTTAAAATGAGTGCAATAAAAATTTAATAATTGATATATATACAATATTTTATATTTTAATTAATTTAAGAGATCCATAAAATTCAACCATTCTTCCATTTGGATGACCTTAATTAATTATTAAAATAGAAGAATTATAAAATTAGTATATCAATTTTTATAATAGCATTTGTCACCAAAACACTTATAAGAAACGCAAGCTTTAATAATCTAGAAATTGTATTCCATACCAAAACACTTATAAGAAACGCAAGCTTTAATAATATAGAAATTGTATCCCATACGAAAACAAATCATACATGTAAGAAATATACAATCCAATAATGGTCCCAGCATATGAAATGTTATAAGAGATACGATTATAAAGTGACGTCTTCTCTTGGTGTTCCTTATATAATTAATATATATACAATTTATAGAGAAAAGAAAAATTGGAGGATACAAGTTCACACACACATATGTGGGATGTGAATTTTATTATTCCTTATAACTTTAAAAAGTAATACACATATTAAGTTGAATTACAAATTTTGTTAATTTTATATGAAATGATGAATACATATGTTAAAGTGTATGTAAAAATGTGTACACACTATTATTATTTTTGTATTGTGCTCATGTGTTCATCAAATATTCACAAAAGTGTGCAATTTCTCTGAACAATTTGTTAAAGTTTAATTATATTTTTGATTTGTAAGTATATATCATTTTAATTTTAATTTCTGTAATAATATATTTTTTTTTTGTCTGTTTTTAGTCCTACAAATTTTTAAAACATCAATTTTGGTCTGATGTATTTTGTTTTGTTTGAGCTAAATTTTTAATGATGCGGCACAGTTTGACATAAGCTGCTTATGATTATGTGGTACTATTAATGTTAATTTCTTTATAAATAAAAAAAATTAAATAGGCAAATATAAATAAAATATAATAAAAAAACCCAGAAATTCTTTCAAACCCTAGAAGTTCATCCTTAAACTCAAAACTATGGTGTTTCTACAATTAATTTTCTGCAAAAAAACACAACTTCTACCCGATTCATCTTCATTTTTGCAACAATAAGATGGATTTGCAGATCCTAGAACTAGCATATTGGTTTGGTGGTTGATGTGTCGTAAACAAAATTATAAAAATGTTTCTTTGGTTTATAATATTGTCAAAAAAATATATATTTGTTTACCTCCAAAAATTTAAGTGAGTCTCAATTATCCTTTTCACACATCGCCATGTCATTATAAATTAGACACATAAAAATTTTGAAAACAAGAAAAATATAAGAAAATCAAAATTAATGATTTTCAAATCTTAAAAATAAAAAATAAAAAAATTCTACAAAAATTTAAATTAAAATAATTTATATTTGTAAAGACCAAAAGCATAATTAAATTATTTATAATTAATTTCAAATGGTTGAGAAGTACACCTGTTCTTCCTTAATTAATTTCGGCGGTTTAAATTTGGGTTACTACTTCTTCTTACTACACCTGTTCTTCCTTGTTGTTGTAGGACTTTGACGGGGTATATTTCCCTTGTAGTGTGAGGCTTTAGCTTTTTTCTTTTGGTCTCCTCAACACAAAACAAAATAAATTTTATATTAGTTAAGAAGTTATAAAATTAAAATAGACTCTTGTCAAAAAAAAAAATTGCGGCATTTTATGTATGTGTATTAATTTATTTCTTCAAGTACAACATCTTTATATTTAATTGTACTTGTAAGTGATGTCACTTTTTTATTTATTTTAATAGAAGAGAGAAATTCTCTCTTGATTTCTTCTAAGTACAACCAAATGAAGTGATATAAAAATATCAACTATTAGTTGACAATTATATTTTGCACCTCATGCATTTTTTGCTCAACTGGATAGGTGATCTTAATCCACGTTGGTGGATCTTAAACAATTATTTTTATTTACTAATAAGTATATAACGAGGCCCCCTTTTGAATAAGTACTATATTAGCCAACCCTTTTATTTTTAATATGTATTAAAAAAGTTATTTTAATTGATTTTTTTATAAATAAAATTTACAATTTTTCAAGTTATCATATAAAATATAAATAAATGACATGATATAATACTCCATCCTTTCTACAATGAATGACATATTAATTTTTATTTTTTAATAAAATAATTATAATTTGTGAATAATACCTTTTCATTAATATTATATACATCAGCATCACCTCATTTCAATATCTTTCTATTAATAAGTACATTAACATTTAATCAATAACTACATTAATATTAATAAAAATAACTTAATAAAAGTATATTATTCTTTTACTGTTATACACTTTTTTTTTTATGTAAGTTGATTAGTATGAGAGGAAGCAATATTAATTATGTAATGGCCTGCAACTTCAAAAAAAATATTTTCATCAGATTCCAAGGTCAAAACCCGATTTTTCTGATTTTGCTTACTAGGTTGCCACTTGCCATATATATAAAAAAATAGTTCACATTACCAACCGAACGCGAAATGTCAATAGCTTCGTTACTTTGTGGATAATGAGCAATCATGTAGCGGATAAACGTAGACGCATTCTCAAGTCTTATACTAATATAATATATTTAGATACTAAAATAAATACTATTTTTTACAGTACATTAAAAAATTAATATATTTTAATATTATCAAATTAAATTATTAATAGTCAAATGATATGTCATCTATAAATGAGTTTTATTATATTTTAAATTTAACACCACCAAATTTTTAAATTTTATTTTTTGAATTTATTTTAAAATAATATTTTTTATTATAATTTTAATTAAAATTTTAATTTTAATTAAAATTTTAATTTTAATTTTAATTATAGAAACAATTTATTTAATTACATAGGTCAAAATTAAATAGATAAATATATAAAAAAATTAATTTGATCAATTTTAATAAACACTATAATAATATCTACATAAATAAATTAAAAATAATCATTAATTAAAATATTTATAATACCGATTGACTGTGATATAAATATCCACGACTTGATTCAAAAATTGCAGAATATATATTTGTAAAAAAGTAAACAATTATAATAGTTGAGTTTGGTAGCAATCAACAAAGACAAAGAATAGTTGGCTGATTGGGCATTAGGATAGACCGTTAGAGGTCAAAATGTGTATTGTAAGTAATTCAGTTTTTTAGGGGAGGGAAGTTGTAGGCTTGTAGCTCCCCGTTGTCATGTTTACAACCTCTACTACAGTTCTTTTTTCAAAAGAAAAATGTTAAGATGTATTAAGAAAAACCAAAGTCAAGTACAAGTTGTGCAAGAATGGGATAGTTATTTACAAACATTATCTGTAGCAAAGTCAAAAAATGCTACCAAGAAAATCACAACCAATATTTAATACCCGAGACGCTCAAAGCCAATATCAAACTACAAAACGTCCTCCAAGAAGTCTAATGAAGCACGAAATGCATACATCATAAAAAAATTAATTCTTATTGCTACTGTTAGCACAATTAATTAATTATGCAATGCAGCACTAGCGCACCACTTGCAAAACAACAAACACTTTTTGCTACCCACATTCTCATTCTTCTGCTAACTACATCTCATAGATTCTTTATAAAATTGATATACCCAAAATGTCTATTCATTATTTCATTCATTCTTAAATTCTAATTTTTTTTTCTTATATCTTTTTATCTTTATCACTATCACTTACTTCATAATATTTCACATATATATAACATATTCCTAACTCACACCTCATAATTCATACTCATTCATATCTTACATCTCTCACTCATAACTTACACCTCACAAGTCTCTTCTCCATATTGTGGTTAAAGCCACCAACAAGGTACATGTGCTGATATGCGTTTGAATTCGTATTTTTTTCTTTCAAAATGTAGCAATTTTACATGATTTAAATTCACGTACGTTGTAAATAATACATTGTACTACGTATTATGTGTTCACGTACATAATACAATTTAAGAAATTACAGGCGGTACACAAATAAAATTCACGTACACCTACGTGAATTGAGTTCAGATAATACCTGTAATTTAAGGAATTACATGGGTTACATGAATACAGTTCACATAAATGTACATAAACGTAGTTCACATACATGTAAAATTTGATAGTGATTAGGGACAATACATACGTGAACTGGGCGTATGTATATGTACGTGATCTAAGTTCATGTAGTTTACGTAACTTCAGTTTACGTAAGGTACATTAACTCAGATCACGTAAACAATATTTCTAAATTTGTGATATGTTCTTATTGTATGCAGATAAATGGACGAAGGGGAAATAATAGTGACAAAATATATGATGGTTTGGAACTTGATTTTGATGCAACAAATGGTGATGTTGAGTATTTGGATGCAATTGTTCAATGCAGTGACACAAATGGATGTAGCACTACAACATCTATTAGTAAGTTACACCAACCTCAATCATCAGTAAAAAAAACTCACACCTCGACCATCAATCAACAAGGTTCAACAACCTAGAGTTTTTCCCTTCATAGATTAGTTGCAGTTGAACATCATAAATTCATAGATGACATTACTGACGTCGGTGATGATGGTAATTGTGGATATCGTATAGTTGCATGTTTACTTGGAATGGGTGAGAATTTTGGGCATTCATTCGTCGAGACTGTGTGATAGAGCTTCATGAATTCATGTCTCATTACGAGAGAATATTTGGTAGAGAAGTTTATGTTCAAAAACTTATACAAAGTGTATATGTTGAATAAGTTGCAATTATAGATAATTAGATGACACTTCCAGAAATAGGACATGTCATTGCTTCGAAGTTTAACTTGGTTTTCTTCTTATTGTCACTTAATCAATTGCAAACATTTTTTTCATTTAGAACTCCACCACCAACATCTATGTCAGATCATTGTATGGTTGTTATTGCATTTGTTAAGAATTGTCACTTTGTGAGGGTATTAATTGTGATATTTAATTTGATTTTACTAACCTATTTTTATTGTTTAATAAATGATTAGTTTTAATAGATTTCCTTGAAGTCAGATTCCCCTTTACCACTTGAAACTAATTTTTCGAAAAAATATTGCTATTTCCACGCACTAGAAGTGAATGGTTGATGTTTCTTAATTGTCGACATTTAATATTATACAATTAGTATTATCCAATATTGCTTAAACATATCCAAAATGTTTTACTAACACGTCCAAGGACTAACATGAACTGGTTCTCGCAAATTAATGACATAAGGATGAGAAATCATATGAAACCACCCATGTAACCGTCCACGCAGTCTGCAGGATCCTGTACAACCGCACCAATATCAACTGTATGCAAGACATACTACGTAAATATTATGTCTATTTTCTTTGGAGTGGTTGTTTGACCTACTATCTGTAATGGTGAACAATGAATGGTTTGGACATGACCGTATTAACGCAAAACCTTGAAACAAAGAAGTCTTCTGAAACGGTTGCATCACTCTATACTCTTCATACGGTGTCCAACATATCTGATCAATATCAATCTCATAAAAAACTTTCCTAAATGAAAGAACCAAACCCTTATCCCTCTCCGACTTCCATCGAAGTGATATGGGTGTGTTCTCAACATATATATCTAGGAGAAGTTCTACAATAATCTACACATAAAGTTGAGAAATGCTTATAGACCCAAGCCTGCACATATATAATAACCTGAAACTCTAAACCAACGACTTCACTTCATCATGTTCAGTGACAATTTCTTTCATTCTTTTTCATTGCTAATTACTCTTAGCTCCCCACAATCCAGGAATAAATGAAGGGAAAAAATGTAAGTTAAAACAAATTAGGACATCAACTATTAAAATTTTAATATGATAGAGAAAATTACTACTTCATCCCAAAGTCAAGTGGCCATGTAGTCACCAAATATCCTAAGGACAAGTGTGTTAACAAGAACACCAAGATATCCATCAGCCTGTGGAGGTTGATCCATCTGCTTTGGTTGGGTCTCCTGTTGTGTTTGTTGTTGTTGTCTCTGCACTCCCTGTTGTGCTTGCATCTACCGTTGTACTTCCTGCTGCTCCTCAAGATGATGAGCTCGTGCAAAAGCGGTCAATCTAACGTGACGACTCTCATTATTAACAGTATCATTAATTATAACACGACCTACTTTATCGGTAAACATAGTGGGCACCATGTTTTGCAAAAACATAATCAAAATCAAACACATGGTAAATTTCAAATAGTAAAGATACGCAGGCTCAGTTCAAGTATCCTACACAAACTAAACTTGTTTAGGTTTACGCATTTTAATATCACGTAGGTTCAACTTTTATCATATCTACACAATATTTATTCACACAGTATATGAAAACTGTGTTTGTGTATGTTTATATATTCATAAACTCAATTTACATAGACATACACAAATTGAAATAAATTAAATCCCTAACTCAGAACGAGTTTTCTAAAAACTCAGAATCAATGATGTTGCATATTTCATAATTATATCAATGTTGTAAATTTTCTTTCTTTTTTCTAAGTATTTTTTTTTGTTGCTGAAAACAATTAAAAATTCTTAATAAAATAATACAATAATATTTGAATAACATAATGAATCATATTAAAATGTATTACATACTAATTTCATGCTGGGTAGTGTTTGATTTGAAGCTTATGAACAAATAACAAGTCTTCGCAATAAATAAAATAACAACATTGTCAAAACATAAAACATTAAATAATATTCATTAAATAAGTAACTTCAAATAAAAAAAATAACATTAAAAAATAAAATATAAAGTAAAGACTTACTGAAACTCAAGAGAGAAGTACAAAATCAATCTAATGTGAGAAACGCTACAATTGTTTTAAAATAAAAGCTGGAGAAAAAATATTTAGAGAGAGAGAGAGAGAGAGAGAGAGAGAGAGAGAGAGAGAGAGAGAGAGAGAG
>JBBPBP010000002.1:9999644-10034721 GCA_037974735.1 Cicer chorassanicum
TATATATATATATATATATATATATATCATGACAGAAAATGTAACTTATATTAAACGAAATGGTTTGTTATTTTTTTAATTTTTGGTGTACATCAACTACATAGCTAGCTGTCATCGATAAGGAGTATCTAATTTTCTATAATTTGATCTGTTCAATCATTACCAAGCGTGTTTACCCCCAATAATAAATCTAATAATTAGTCAACGATTTACTAATTACTAGAATTTTTATTTAATATAAAAATACAACTATAATTAAAAAAGTGGCTGTATTTTTGTTGGGTAATATCTTTATCAACATCTCAAACTGTACTTAACATATTATTATTAATAAATTTTACAATATCAAACAAAACTCTAGGGTACCAAAGTATTTATCTAAATTAAATGTGTTTTAACTTGAATTGTTTTGTAGGCTATGCTTCTTGCGGGAACAGACACATCAGCTGTGACTATAGAATGGGTGATGTCTGAATTATTGAACCATCCAGATGTTTTGAACAAAGCAAAAGAAGAATTAGACACTCAAATTGGAAAAGACAAATTAATAGAAGAACAAGATTTATCAAAACTTCCATACCTTCAAAACATAATCTCCGAGACACTTCGATTGCATCCACCAGCTCCACTATTATTGCCACATTATTCTTCTGAGGATTTCTCTCTTGGAGGATTCAATGTACCAAAAGATACTATAATATTGACTAATGTTTGGGCCATTCATAGAGATCCAAAACTTTGGAGTGACCCTTTGAGTTTTAAGCCCGAGAGATTTGAAATAGAAGGGGAAATAAATAAATTGATAGCATTTGGGTTGGGAAGAAGGGCATGTCCAGGACTAAACTTGGCCCAACGTACAGTGGGCATGACTGTGGGCTTGTTGATCCAATGCTTTGAATGGAAACGTGAGAGTGAGGAAAAAATTGATATGATGGAGGACAAAGGAATCACCATGCCAAAGAAAGTTCCACTGGAGGCTATGTGTAAAGCACGACCTATTGCCAATGATATTATGAAGTGATGGTATTAATTATCTTGAAGCTAGAGAAGTTGTGTGATTATAATTACTCTCTCTTATTGTGTTTGCCACTTGCATCAACACTTTTACTTGAGGAGAAGCCTGAATTTCACTTTTATATTTTCTTTTTTTATTGTTGAAATCTACACCTTTTGTTATTAAAATTAATTGTGTAATATACTTTTGTTAGTTTTAATATAAAAAAGCTTTTGTGTGTTTTATCTTATTATTGATTCATAGTATTATTAACTTACCACTTTTTTCTTCTTCTATTTTTTAAATAAATAAAGTAAGAAAAAAAAATGTATTCTAAGAAATATTAAACATTTAACAATCTTATTCGTAATAATATCTTATACTATTAGGTCATGAGAGGTTTAAGAGATCATCACATTGAGTTAAAATCAATCATATAACCACATCTTCATCCGCAACACTTTAAGGTATGCAATATGTGGACTTTTTCACTTATAGAGTACTCAATATCATTTACTATACAATGTGAAACACTTGCTTGCACTTGACCTCTACAACATATTGTTAAAAGTGGTACTCAATTAAGAAGTCAATCTGTTTGTGCAGTTAGTTAGTTTGTTACTCCAAATTGTAAATAAACTGTATATAAGCCAAAGCAAGGATGGAAAACTAATAGATTAGAAAAATTAGAATGCAAGCTGCAATTTTTATAGTGCAGAAAAACTGGAAGCATAAGTGCAATCCAATTGTAATCATTTTCATGTCATTACTAGTGATAATTCAAGTTAGATCCAGTCCCCCAGACGTAGGAGTTAATCTCTGAACTGGGTTAACAATTGTGTGTGTTCATTTTAGAATTACAAGTTTCAAAATTCTGTTTTTAAAGATCAATCTTCGTTTCAGTCTCAAACGAAGAACGATCTTGGATTTTTTGTTTCATCAATCTTCGTTATTTTCTGGGTTCATTGATTGATCGATCTCCGTTTTTCTTCAACAACTGGTATCAAGAGCACGGGAGTATTCGATTCAAAGGAAGGGTGGCATCAACAAAGTATTCAATTGAGAAATTCGATGGGAAAAATGATTTTGGGTTATGGCGTCTCAAGATGAAAGCGTTGCTCGTTCATCAAGGTTTGGCAGGAGCACTAGGAGGAGAGAAAGACATGACATCCACACTACCAGAAAAGGAGAAGAGGGATATCATGGACAAGGCTCATAGTGCTTTAATCTCGAGTCTTGGAGACAAGGTTCTGAAGGAAGTGTCAAAGGAGACCTCTGCAGCAGGTATTTGGCTCAAATTAGAATCTTTATACATGACAAAATCATTAGCGAATCATTTGTACTTAAAACAAAAATTATATACTTTCAAGATGCAACCTGGGAAATCAATTGAAAATCATATGGATGAGTTTAATAATATCATATGAGATCTTGAAAATATTGATGAAAAATTGAAAGATGAGGATCAGGCCCTGTTGTTGATAAATTCATTATCAAGCTCTTATGAAAATCTGTGTGATACACTTATGTATGGTAGAGATTCCTTGACAGTAGAAGAAGTACAAGCTGCACTAATGTCCAAAGAATTGAAGAGGAAGTCAAATGGGAAAGAAGAAAGCAGTGGCGAGGGACTGTTTGTCAAGGCCAAGGCAGGGAAGAAGAATCAAAAAACAGAGGAATAAGTTCAAGAACAAAGAAAAGGACAAGTCTAAAATGAGATGTTTCATATGCAAAAAAGAAAGGCATTTCAAGAAAGAATGTTCAGATTGGAAAGGAAAGAAAGGATCACATAGTGATGATGATTATGGAAATGCATCTATAGCTTCTGAAGGGTATGAAAGCTCAGAAGTCCTTATGGAAAATTCGACTGAAATCATGGATGATGACTGGGTACTTGACTCAGGATGTTCATTTCGCATGATCTCAAATAGAGATTGGTTTCTTGACTACAAAGAAACGGATAGAGCCAAGGTGATTATGGGGAACAAATCAGCCTGCAAGGTGGTTGGAATTGGTTCAATCAAGTTGAAGCTGGAAGATGGAACCATGAAGATTTTGTCAAAGGTGAGACATGTTCCAGAATTGAAAAGGAATTTAATTTCCCTAGGAATGCTAGAAGAAGCTGACTGTTCATACAAAGCAGAGAAAGACACTCTAAAAGTCATAACGGGATCATTGGTAATCATGAAGGGAACAAGGGATCATGGAATCTACCTTCTAAATGGTCAAGCACTGGTAGGAATGGGAGCAGTGGTTGTTCAAGCATCAAGCAAAGCCAGCCTATGGCATCAAAGGCTGGGTCATGTTAGTCTAAAAGGAATGCAAGTTCTGGACAAGCAAGGCATGCTAGGTGGGGACAAGATCAGTGATCTTGAATTTTGTGAGCATTGTGTGTTTGGAGAGATGCATAGGATCAAGTTCTCCAAAGGGAAACATTGCTCAAAAGGAACTCTGGAATATGTTCACATTGATCTATGGGGCCCTGCAAAGATTGCTTCGCATGGAGGTAACAAGTATTTCATTACATTTCTTGATGATTATAGTAGAAAAGTATGGATTTACTTGTTGAAAAGCAAAGATGAAGCATTTAAAACCTTTAAAGATTGGAAGTCTGTGGTTGAAAACAGGACTCACAAAAGAATTAAGACTCTAAGGACAGATAATGGTCTGGAATTCTGTAGTGAGGAATTCACTAGTTTTTGCAAAGCTCATGGTGTGAATAGACATAAGACTGTAAAGAACACACCTCAGCAAAATGGACTAGCTGAAAGGATGAATAGAACCTTACTTGAAAGAATGATATGCATTATGTCAAATGCAAGGATGCTTGCACAGTTTTGGGGAGAAGATGTCCATACAGCTTGTTATTTGATAAATTTGAGTCCATCTACTGCAATTGAACTCAAAACCCCTCAAGAGATGTGGACAAGACAGGCTGCAAACTACAATCATCTGAAAGTCTTTGGATGTGCTGCATATTACCATGTAAATGAAGGGAAGCTAGTCCCTCGAGCCAAGAAAGGATATTTTGTTGGATATCCAAGTGGAGTAAAAGGTTATAGAATATGGTGTCCTGAAAGTAGGAAATGTATCATCACCAGGGATGTTAAGTTTCATGAGGTTGAGCTATACAAGTATGTAACCAATGCTGCAAATAAAAGCTTACATCAGATTGAAGATTTGATGATTGATCTTGAGGTGGAGAAAGATTGAGAGAAACGAAGAACGATCCTGGAGCAAAAACAAACTCAACAAGACAGAACTGAGAAGTTTCGTCTTGAGGTGGAGCAAGTTGCAAAAAATCGAAAATCGAAGAACGATCCTGACTTCAGAACAACAGCAATCTGAGCAAGACAAAACGAATGCAAACCCAGTAGA
Source organism: Cicer chorassanicum (assembly GCA_037974735.1). Taxonomy (NCBI): domain Eukaryota; kingdom Viridiplantae; phylum Streptophyta; class Magnoliopsida; order Fabales; family Fabaceae; genus Cicer; species Cicer chorassanicum. Next base: position 10,004,017 of record JBBPBP010000002.1, read on the forward strand.
ACATGCTATGTTTCCAGAGCAGGAATTAGATGATTATATCCTCATTAGGGATAGAGAAAGAAGGGCACCAAAACCCACTCAAAGATATGGTTATGCAGACATGATCAACTATGCATTACATACTGCAGAAGAGATTATACAAGAAGATCCTAGGAACTACAATGAAGCTGTCAGGTCTCAAAACAAAGACAAATGGATTTCAGCTATGACTGAGGAGCTGAAATCATTGGAAAAGAACAACACTTGGGAACTCATACCCAAGCCAGCCAACTCCAGAATTGTAGGCAACAAGTGGATTTTCAAGAGGAATGAGGGAATTCTAGGAGTTGAACCACCTAGGTTCAAAGCACGACTAGTAGCAAAGGGATTCACTCAAAGAGAAGGTGTAGACTACAATGAAATCTTTTCTCCTGTAGTCAAGCATGCATCTATAAGGATAATTCTAGCCATGGTAGCACACTTTGACATGGAATTGGAGCAGATGGATGTCAAAACAGCATTTCTCCATAGTGACCTGAACGAAACAATATAAATGCAACAACCAGATGGCTTTAAGACTCAAGGAAAGGAGGATTGGGTCTGCTTGTTAAAGAGATCACTTTATGGGCTAAAACAATCACCAAGGAAATGGTATTTGAGGTTTGATTCATTCATGCTTAGTCAAAGTTATGCTAGAAGTAATTTTGATAGTTGTGTGTACTATAAACAAGTATCATCATCCACATTCATTTACTTGCTGCTATATGTGGATGACATGCTAATAACATGTAAAAGTATGAAAGAAATAGAAAAATTGAAGGGCCAGATGAAGAAAGAATTCGAGATGAAGGATTTGGGGCCAGCCAAGAGGATCCTAGGAATGGAAATCATCAGAATTAGAGAACAAGGAAAACTGATAATTTCTTAAGAGAGCTACATTGGAAAGGTTCTAAATAGATTCAACATGAGTGAATCAAAGGTAGTTAGCTCTCCATTAGCAGCTCACTTCAAGTTTTCTTCATCCATGTCACCAAACACAAACATGGAAGCAGAAGACATGAAGAATATATCATATGCAAGTGCCATAGGAAGTATCATGTATGCTATGGTCTGCTTAAGGCCAAACATTTCTCATGCTGTAAGTGTCACGAGCAGATTTATGGGAAACCCAGGGATGAATCATTGGCAAGCTGTCAAATGGATTCTAAGGTACCTAAAGGGTACTCAAAACATGTGTTTGGAATACAACAAAAGTTCAGAACCTTCAAAACCAGTCCAAGGATTTGTAGACTCTGATTTTGTTGGAGATCTAGATAGAAGAAGATCTATTACATAATATGTGTTCACAGTGTTTAACAACACAGTCAGTTGGAAAGCTAATCTTCAACACATAGTGGCATTATCAACAACAGGAGTAGAATATGTTGCACTTGCTGAAGCAGTGAAAGAAAGAATTTGGCTAAAAGGATTGATTGCAGAACTTGGGGTCAAACAAGAAGCTGTTTGCATACATTTTGACAGTCAAAGTGCCATTCACTTGAGTAAAAATCAAATGTATCATGAAAGGACCAAGCACATAGACATCAGACTTCACTTCATTAGAGATGTCATTGAAAGAGGTGAGATAGATGTGGCAAAAGTGCATACAAGTGATAATCCTGCAGACATGTTTACAAAACCTGTCACACTTAGCAAATTCAAACACTGTTTGGATATGCTGCAAATCAAGTCCAGAAACTGAGATCAAGGACTAAGGGTCTGATTTGAAGAATCACGAGCTGAAGCTTCTCATTTGGTACCAAGGTGGAGAATTGTTAAAAGTGGTACTCAATTAAGAAGCTAATCTGTTTGAGCAGTTAGTTCGTTAGTTAATTGTAACTAACTTTAGTTAGTTAGTTTGTTACTCCAAATTGTAAACAAACTGTATATAAGCCAAAGTAAGGCTGGAAAACTAACAGATCAGAAAAATTAGAATGCAAGCTGCAGTTTTTATAGTGCAGAAAAACTGGCAGCATAAGTGCAATCCAATTGTAATCATTTTTATCTCATTACTAGTGATAATTCAAGTCGGATCTAGTCCCCTAGACGTAGGAGTTAATCTCTGAACTGAGTTAACAATTGTGTGTGTTCATTTTAGAATTACAAGTTTCAAAATTCTATTTTTAAATATTAATCTTCGTTTCAGTCACAAACGAAGAACGATCTTGGATTTTCTATTTCATCAATCTTCGTTATTTTCTGAGTTCATTGATTGATCGATCTCCATTTTTGTTCAACACATATGCTTTATTATTGAAAACAGAAATTGGCGTCAAAATTATTAGCATTTGTTAAAATTGTCTTTAATTTTTGCAAATTGAAAATACATGTATCATTGTAACACATTAGACAAATGACCGATTAGTTAATTTATGTCCTCAGAGGCTTCCATTTGAAACACTAAATGAACATGTAATAAAATAGATTACACAATGCTTTATCATCATGATCAATATTTCATATGGAACCAATGCGGTAAAATTATTTAACGTGTTTGAATGTTTAGCCAAAATTGGTATGAAATGCATAATTTAAATGTGACACATAAATTTTAGGTGGTGTGACACTAACATGGAATCTACATGAAAGACAACATGCATATTCGTTAACGTGTTCTACCATATTCATTTAACGTATTATACCATATAGGATACAAAGATAGAAATTAGCGAAATATTCATTTTGATTGACAGATTAAAATTTTAGAAAAATTCATAAAGTTTAAAAACTATTTTGAAAAATATTTGCAATTTCTAGATTTAATTTATTTATACATGCACTATCATCAATCTTATACTTAAAAAGATGCTTCCTAATGGTTGATACATCCTCGAGCATTTGGGCTCATTGCATGGACTGCTTGTCCGATTCATTTAATTTTAAATATATGTTTATTTTTTATAAATATATGTTTTTGTTTTTAGTATTTATAAAAATATTTTTTATTTTATTTTTAATTCTTTTAGATATATATTTTTTGTTTTTAGTCCTTGACATTTTGTGTTTAATCCTACAAAATCTATTCACGTAGAAATTAGTTCCTATAATACTTAGAATATTTAATTTTAATATTTTCAAATAAAGATTAAAATGGTATTCACAAATATCAAAAGCAATGCGACGAGGAAGGGATACAAGAGGAAAAATCTAGATTGAACCAGAGAGGGATATATGAAAGATGAAGAAAATGCGGTGTTCTGTGACAAAAAGGAGATTGCATGTGAGAATAATAAACCTGAGAAATGGAATGGAAACAAAGAGCAATACACATAATATAATAAACAAGGAAGTTCTTTATTTATTTATTTTTTTTTACAATAGAAAATAAATTAGGAAGTTAGAAAGTGGTAAAATGGTTGAGAAGTGTAAAATGACAATTTAAATATTTGAGCAAAGAAAATTAAAAAAATAACTTATTTGATGAAAATTAAAATTTGCTTCCTTTTTATTTTCAAATTATTGGATGTATTAATTAAAATATTTTTTTTGGAAAAGGAATTTTAACTAAATATTTGAATTAATATTTTAAGTGAAAACGACTTTTAAAGATAAATAAAACATTAATATGTGAATAAATTATGAGATTTATTATAGATTCTTGTAGATATTTAATTTTGTCGGTTTTTTGAATGATTTTATTTTAAAAATATATTCATAAAAGGAGTAAGAATCCATTAAATTTTATTTTTTATTGCACTGAAGAGATTTGTAAGAGTAAAGAGGCATCAAACCAAGCTAAATAATATTTTTTTCTTAAAATTCCCCATTTATATAAACATCAAACTTCAAACCATATGCTTAAGCGACCTAACTAAGTCTATGAGTTCTAGTTGTTAGGTAGTTAAATTTGTTGTAATTCTTATTATTTATTTTTTTAAAAGGCAAATTAGAATATACATATATAACAGAAAGAAGTACAATAGATACTCCAATCTATTACAAGAGTCCAAAATAGCAAACTAATAACAAAAATAAAAAAGACTAAGGCAAACAAGGATGAGGTTGTGACACACTAAATCCCAAAGTAATATATATTATAATTTATATTAGATTTTTTTTTTTAAAATAATATAAAATTGCAGCGGATAAAGAAAATCTGTTTTTAGGGAATAAATTTTTTTGTAACTAGTATAGGATATCACGTTCCTCTAAGTACACAACAATTCAAACTTTATTCCTCAATTAAAACAGAGCAAAATCAATGAATTTGATTTAACTATAATTTCTTAATTTAATTCTAAAAAGTTACTAGTACTTATAAGATTTTTATACGAAAAGTCGTTTCTAATTAAATAAATAAAATACAATTTACAACAATAAATTTCCGGTATTACCTATCAGAGTGCAGTTTCTCCCAAACTTGAACTTCAAGACTCATTAACCTATAATATCTACGATTTCGCAAACGGAGGGCTAAACCAGTTAAACACAAACAACGAAGGAGATGAGTTTCGTAATCATATTAATAGTATAATATAAGTAAAAAGAACACGTAAGAATTTCGAAATCATGTCATTGGACTTTGACATTTTATTCTTAGTCTCAATAAAATTTATTTATATTATAATTGGTCCATTTAATTTGTATAATATTTTATTTTAGTCCTTGTTATCATAATCAACGTTGTAATAAACCCTCATTTTGAATACTATTTTTTTTTACTTGCCTGGATATTTCTTAAACGGAAATATGAAATAGTATTTATTGCGGTGGTATTTTACAATTCTTAAACTCTAACTCAATTTGATAAATACAAAAATTTTATTTGGATTTCAATCTAAGACTTTAATGTGTGTAAGTTTTAGACAGTAATTTTTATCTATTTATAGAGAAAAAAGAAAGTGACAATATTTTACACTGTAATATATCAAATTTTTACGAGTTTGATTTTTCAAATTTGGATCATATATTGCTATTTTGATTTAATAGTCTATAATTAATTGTTATTTTATAATCCATTAAATCCTCTATAATGGTTTGATATTATGTACTCTTTTTGTCTCATATTAAATATATATCACATCTAGGTTGTGCTCTATTTTTAAGGAACTAATTAGATTGATTGATATAATTTATTAAAAGATCTTTATTAATTGTAGTAATCAACTGGGATTGATTTATCGGAAATGCAAAACTCTCACAATATAATGAACTCGATTTTGAATCCTTATTCAAAATGATATTCATATTTAGTGTCCGACATGTCTCGAATAAGATTATATAAAAAAATATAAATAAATATATATTACCGATACATAAAAAAATTATTTTTTGAATATTGTTACGCAAAATTTCGAAAGTGTACGGATTTGCCAAGTAGTAGTATATAAGATTATCGTATCCACATAAATTAATTTAACAACTACTAAATTAATCAAGATTTATTATTATTTAGACTAATAAAAATTATTGTTGGTTTGTGATAACGAAACGTAACAATAACATACAAATTATAACGAGAGTATATAACAACACAACTTTGAATTAATAGAAAGTAAACCTAAAGTCATTCAATGTAATTATATATATATATATATATATATATATATATATATATATATATATATATATATATATATATATATATATATATATATATATATATATATATATATATATATATACACACATATATATATGTCACCCTTAAGGTTACGCTATTTGAGTACTATGTCGACGAACTTATTTCATCCGTTGTTAGTGAGACCGAAAATGTCATCGTCATTGTGATGCTAGCAAAAGTAAAACTATGGAAAGGTATTTTGCTACCAAATCTTGAGTTTACCAAATTTAATATATCTTTTATAAAATTTTGTTATTGTTTATATTATTATTTTTTAAATTTTTATTGACTGTTATTGATATATTGTATTGACCTTAAATTTCTAAAATATACAAACCTTTGTAAAAGATAAATATTTAAAAATTCATATTTAATTCATTATTTATTAAAAATAAATTAAATTTTTATATGAAAATTGTTAATTGTGTTCTAAACATTACTACAAAAAACATTAAAAATTTGGAGGATGCACAATAGTTAATTTAAAATCAGGGACAAAAAATAAAAATAAAAATTTTAAGAGATTAAAAACTTAGTTAACCTGTGATAATAATATGCTAACATTACATTGATAATGATGCAATTATTATTAACATTAACCCAATAATTATATTGTTATCACTTCAATATTTTAATCATTACAAAGTATATGAAAATCCTTGGATCAAATTTATTTTGCTTTAATTTACATTTAAAATTTTTGCTAATTTTATTGGTTTAATATAAGAATTGGAATTTCATATTGAGTGTTTAATTATTCCATCATTTATTTGTGTAACTATATTATTTAATTTTAATGGTAGCTCTCAAACTTATGGAATAACCCACAGGAATTCCCCACTTGTAATGCCTAAAACTTAACTATCAATCTTGAAGAAGAAAAAATTTGTACACAATGCAGATGAAATTGAAATTTTCAATTCAAAAATATATAAGTGCTTGCAAATAAATAGAAATTATTTTGTAAGTTCTTAAAATAACTTAGAATACTAAAATATATATAAACTTTAAAAAACATTTCAAGTGAGACTTAAGTAAACTATAACTCTATCTTGACTCAAGATATGATCCGGTTCCGACTCATGACATTGAAGAACTGGTGAGCAATCCGGATACTCCTCTGACTTTCAACGTTTACCTGTTACCTGAAAAACATCACCCCAAAGTAGTAAGCATAAAATTCAGTAACAAAGATTTAATAAAGACAATTACCAATGTTTCTCAACCATGTCGATGTGCTAAGCATGAAAAATCTTCTCGATAAACTATATAAGAAAATATTATTTCTTCGTAAGCTATACCTAGATAATTCTTTTACATCTAGCCTCAAATCTTTCAAACAATTTAAGTCACTAGACATTAGTAATCTAATGTCTTAAACTCTACATAAAAAGTAAGTCATAAAGACTACATTGGTTTCACCTAATATCCTCTACTTGAATAACCTCTTTTGGTAAGATTGAACATATATAATTAAGTCTGTAAGTGGTATCTCACTTACCATCGCTCTCGTCGTATATAGATAGAGAGTTCATCTATCTAGAACGAATCCTATATATATATATATATATATATATATATATAATCATAACATATGAGTAATCTCCATTCACACAATTGAACACACGCTTAACATAAAAATCATTCGTATATGTGTGTGTGTGTATATACACACACACACACACCATGTATTAGCATCAAACTTCCAGAAAAGTGTTATATTTACACTTTCAAATGCAATTAGTTTCACTCAAAACTGATCTATATAACTCAACTTATTATATTCTAAAGTTAACAACATTACATAATAATCTTATGACAAAACAATTATGTTTACAAACTACTGAACTATTTCTATATTTATAAAGATCATAAATATTAACATGATAAAACTACTGTGTCTTTTTTCATACCCAACTGATTTCACTCAAAAACGAGTTTCCTAACTAAAGATATAGATGTTTTAATATGATTAATGCAGAACAACTTATAAAGTAGAACAGTTCACTTCATAAAATCACTAAAATTTATAAAATTAATATAAACTTATAAAAATATACAGTAACAAAATAATACGAATAAACTTTCAAGTCTAATTGATTTCACTAAAAACCGATTCCTATTGCTTCTATTATACCGATTTGAACTGAACTACGTCATAATACTTTTCTACAGAAAACACTATAACTTTGGTAATTTAATTAAAATATCAAACGATATCTGATTTGAATAAAATATAATATTTTGGAATCTTTAAGATGTCTAGTTTATAAGTATCATTTTTATTCTGCATAATAGACATTCAATTAATACAATTTAAAATAAGGTATATAGGTACAAAAACGGAACAACATATTTTGTCCAACTTGTAACAAAAGTTCCTCTATCAATTCTCAATGAAAATTAGTGAAACCAGTGCCTATTTCGAAGGTAATTAAGTCCAGTTTCTAATGGAACAAAAATCAGCTCAAAACACTATCTTTGGAGAAAGCTATGAACAAAATACCGAAGGTATACCTATACGGGTTCAAGGACAACATTATCCTATTTTCAATTCAAACTTTATATTCTCAAGTTCATATGCTCAACTAAGTAAAATACATTCAAAATTAAGCATAAACCAATTAATTACCAATACTAAACAATTATCATCTCATCATCAACCCAACCACAACACTCAACAATCATAATATATCCATAACTTTTAATAGTAATTAATACGAAAACCTAACATTATTAATAATCAATGATATTGTCCTTAAGTCCTAGCTTAATTGGAAAATACCGATATTGTTAGGTTGGACCTCTTGCCCCGGGTTTGAACCTGGTACCCCACAATTGTGTTAGTTATATGATGAAATTTACTATCTCTTCTAAGACAAAAAAAAAAAATCAATGATATTAAATCAAATAGGATTATCTCAATACCCAAATATGCAAATCATGATCTCTAAACACATCTAAGAGAACTTTTTAGGAGTGTTTTCTATGTTACCTTAACTTGTGTGGGAGAGTTATGTCATTTCCTAAGGTTGAGCTTTAATCTCATTCATTGATAATAACCATAACTTGGCTTCCATCTTCAATCATCATTTTGTTTTTTCAAGAGTTAAATCTAATCCTCTTTCTTTCTATATTCCTCTCTTCATCTGTACACAATATTGTTGTAAGAAGAATATAATGTAAATGGATGGTTTGAGTAAGCTTGGAGGTAGAACATGCAATGGATGTTAGTGGTGTTTTCTCTTTTCTTTTTCTTCTTTCTTTTCTTTCTTCTTCACTTTCCGTCTTCTTTTACATTCAGCCCTCCTCTTTCTTTCTTTCATTCATTCATTCATTCATTTTTTTTTCTTTCTAACAATTGGATTTTAAGTAACGGGAAGTATGATGAGAATTTTCAATCACGTCCCTCTAAATCCTTACTAATGGCAAGTTATGTTTGGCTACAAAATGGGCTACTAGAAGTTGGACTTGGGATTTCTGTTGGGTTTATTTCTAATTCTTTCCCCAACTATAACAAACACACCGGTAAGAACATCCTAAATTAAACTTCACTTTAATAACTAACAATTATTTATGATTAAATAAGACATAATGGATTAATATAAATATATGAATTACAACAATAAATATTATAGAATTATTAGTAAAATAATAATAAGCGGATTATACAATGTTTGGGGTGTTACACCACCAGTGATACCTTAATGTCTATCATTCTTACCTTACAGTTCAACCATCCTTCTATGATCAAACTCATTCACTTCAAAATCTCCAATATTTAGTTCATACATATGTGATGATCTTAATTCAACAACTCGTAGTATGAATTCCACAATATTTATCAAAATTTACATCTATATTTATCAGTCATTGTACACTATTCATCTACGTGTGTGTGTGTGTATATATCAATCAATCTCAATCAAATCTTAGCATTAATTAATCTCAATCAAATCAATAGTCAAGTCCTATCAGTCATAAAGTAAATCCAACAAGTAGTGAATTTAATTAAAATCATGAATTCCTTCAAGAAAACATGAGCACTCAAATGCACATAGCAGATACAATAGCAATTAGCACAAGATTTCTCAAAAATCAAATATCATGAAATCTTGACATAAGTTGATTCCCATCAATTCTATAATTTTCTAAGTGATATTTTAGTTCTCACAATTACCATCCATGTATTTTTAATTAATTATTATTCAATAGTGCTCGAATGTACGTGGTAAGTCTCATATGAATCTCTGATAATTACGATATTTTCATTCGTCCCACATTAAATTAAAATCCTAAAATCGAAATTTCTTTCACCCCTTATCACAATTTAAGCTTTCGCACTACAAACTCAAGTAACTTGTTGAATATGTGTCACGTCTTCGTCAGTTGCCACAACTAATAATCCATATAGGCAATAAAATTAATGCAACAAACAAGTGCAAATTAATTAATTACTATTCATAATATGATCTAAAATATATTTAACATAATTAATAATCTACACACCTATATATGTATCAAAGATAATCGTATATTTTAAAACTTAAGAAAAAAAAAAATAGAATCTCAAAATGTTTCATAAATAGAATATGTATCATTTGAAACTATAATTAAAATAAAATAAATATTTTTAATGTATAATAAAATAATATTTTTTTATAAGATAGAAAATATAATTACACATCTTCGTATAAAAATAATTGAAAGAAAATCAATAAAGAACTTTCAAAAAATTGTATTCTATAAAAAATCTAATATTATTTGGTTTACATATTCCTTTGACTGTATTAATTAAACTCAATATAACTCTATGAAATAATTATGTTTTTAATAGAACCTTGTATAATAAAATAACTTTGCGTGTGCCTTTGCTAGAACTTGCACAATTTCTTTATTCATTTATTTATTAGCATGATATCGTTGCTCTACTTTTACAAAACTAAATGTTCGATTATAAGAAAAGCATGTTAAATTCATTCTATAGATAATTAATATTCAAATAGAATATAAATAATAAATAAAAAAAATTTATTTTATTTTAATAATAATTATGTATATTCAAGTAAAATAATTTGACATCAATTTCAGAATAATGAAAAACTAACACCGGTAAAAATAAAAAGTCTAGTCTAAAAAATTAGAGATATGTAATGAATTTCTTAATATGATAATAGTAACCGACAAAATTAGTCCAAGGGACGACAATGGTAACAGTTTCACATATAAAAAAGTGCAGTAGCATATTAGACTTATGACGTTACTTTCTATTGAAGGATGAAGGATTAGAAGAAAAAGATTGAAAGGGAGAATTGAACGGGTTGTGCGATCGAGATAAAAGAAAAAGGAAAAAAAAAAAAAAAAGAGAGTTTTTATATACTAAATTAGGGTGAGAATAGATTATTTCGAGCTAGATTTTGTTAGTAAAAAAAATATTATTTATATTTATTTAAATAAGTCGACCTAACAAATTTTGTTAATAAAAAAATATTTATATTTAGTTTTTTAATTAAATAGATTTTTTTAGAAGTCTTGACCTAACGTAAGTTAGGTTGTAGACTCCGAGAAGCCTCACATTTTCCCAACCCTATCCCAAACACAATCGAAACATAGAAACCTATGTTAATAGCAAGGCTAGTTTTTTCAGTAACATAAATTTGGCAAAAGCCCACTAGAGACAACGAAAATATGACGAGAATTATACCATGCACCCCCACACCTATACCTGTCACCCCCTCAAAACATATGAAAATACAATTTTATCCTTTTAACAATTTATAATAAGTTTTAAAAATGATTGTTTCGAAAGTCTTAAATTTTCGAAACTTTCGGAAGTTTCAAATTTTCAAAATAAGGATTATATTTCGAAAATTTGGAAAGTTTCAAAAATTTCCAAATCTGAAAAAATTTCGAAAGTTTCCAAATCTAGAAATTTTCGAAATAAGATTACATTTCGAAAATTTGGAAAGTCTCGAAAACTTCCAAATCTGAAAAAATTTTGAAAGTTTCTAAATCTGGAAATTTTCGAAATAAGAATTACATTTCGAAAATTTGGAAAGTTTCAAAAATTTCCAAATTTGAAAATTTTCGAAAGTTTCCAAATCTAGAAATTTTCGAAATAAGGATTACATTTCGAAAATTTGGAAAGTTTCGAAATCGGAAGTTTCAAGTTAATCAAAAGCTTCGAAATTCCAGGTTATTTCTTGGAAATTGCAAGGTTTCTGAGAAAAACAATTTTGAAGGTTTTGTTTTAAGCAAAGTTCCAAAAATATTAAAAATTCTAACTTTTTTATTTCGAATTTATCAAATATTCGAATATTTTAAAAAAAAATTTAATTTCAATTGGGGGTGGGGACCGGTAACTTTTTGTTTTTGTTTTTTATAAATAGTAAAAAAAAAGGTATTTTGGTTTTTCCATTAAAATGGGGGGTGGGAGGTATAGGAGGGGGGTGCACGGTACATTCCTCAAATATGACATATCAAGTGCAGTTATTATTTTCTCTTTCTTTCTTAATTTTTAAAAAACTTATGTTTTTTAAAATATGCTACTATATGTTATAATATAATTCAAATAATGTTACTACAATATTAAAATATATACCTTTAGTAACATTTGTATTATTTTGTTTCCTTATACATCACTTATAAATTAATATTCAATTATTAATTTTTTTACTGAAAATTAATAATTTACTATATATATACACTGTATAATATACAAATAAGAAATTTGGAACAACCAATCTCAAACCATTGATTATGTGATTTTGAATTGAGACGCTTATAACAATTTAGTAAAATATAAAATCAATGGTTCTTAATCGGGTAAAACTAATTTATACTACCAATGCATAATGACCTATTTTCTCTTATATGATTTAGTCAACAAAGTTTAATATATAAAGAAAAAAACAGCATAACGAAAAATTCAATAAAATCATTACATTTTCTCTTAGAAGCTAAAAGGAAAACAATAATTTATTAATAATAACTTTATATATTATGTTCATTTCAATAAAGATTAAGCTCAACGTTGATAAGAACAAACGCAAAGTTCCATATCAAAGATATAAAGACAACTCCCAGCACCCGTGTTCTTATATACGTTTGTACACTTTGCATTGCAACAATCGTCAGCACAGTCATCAGTGCATTGTCCCATTCCAATGTCGCAAGCAGGTTGTGTTGATCCTGGGGGAGGACCATCGAAAGTACAAGTGCATAAGTCGTTGAAAGAACATGAAGATCCTAACACACGAGCACCATTTGCATAGGTATTACAATGCGACGAACAATCTGCTGCAGAACATCGTCCAACAATTTTTGTGCAATCACCTTCTACTTCTATTAATTGCACTATGTTTGGACAAGAAAAAAAATAAAATTAGGGAGACATGTTTGTTAAGGTTTCTCTACAAAGATAATCACTTTTAAAAAATAATTCGATCTGTTTTACATATCATAAAAAATTTAATTTTTATATTTTATAATTTATAAATTACTTGTAAAAGATTTTTTAAAAAACAGCAGCTATTTTTTGTTGTCTGTGATAACAAAAGTAGTTTCTCATAAAATTTATTTTTGATCAAACTACTTCATTTTTTTTTAAATCTCTAAGAAATAGTTTTGAAATTATGAAATATCAAAATTATTTTCTTAAAACTTTGATAATCAATTAATAAAACATATGGCAATGGTGGAGTGGCTTACCCGTAGCAACTAAAACCAAGACTGCAACGAAACAGAAACATTTTGGTATTTGGTTTGCCATTAAGCAATTTTTTGCAAGTTTATTTTGGTTTGTCATGACAAAGTGGTAGTGGTGTATTTATAACTGTATAAGTCATTGAGATAAGGTGAAAGGTTAGAGGCAAGGATGCTTCGATATTATATTTTTAATGTGTATTAATTATCTTCAATATTGTATTATAACGTTATTTTTAGAGTCGCTTAATATTTTATTTCACATTTTTAAATGACCGTAAGTGTAATTTGTTTATTTATATTTTTTAATTAGTTTAAATGCACTTTCGATTTTTATTTTGATTAAAATAAACTTTTAATTTCCTAATTTTTAAAATTGATTTTTTTAATTCTTATTAGTTAATTCTTAAAAAAAATTAGCTATACTATTTTTAATGATATGGCGCTCTCATTTACTTATTTTTTTTCTTAGTTTTATTTATATATTAAAATATTAAAAATCTTAGCATATCACATTAGCATCTTAGCATGTCAAATGACAGTGGATTTTTATTTACTATCTAAGTTATATTTAGGTTTAATTTTACTTTTACCCACGTTTTTTATTTTATAATTATGGTCTTCTTATTTTTAAAATTATTGAAATTGGACCCAAAATTAAAATTAAAGATAATGTGCAATTTATAGTTTCATATATGTCAAAGTCTAAAATTTTGAGTGTTTCTCGAATTCAGTCGTCACTAAAATTTATTTTAAAATAGGGAAAATAGTGGGAAACCCCTAAAAAAATAAGAAAAATTGTCTTTGAAACTGAATTTTGAGTTTGGGAGTCGATTATGTGTAGAAAAATGATTACCTATAATTAATTGTGCAAAGTTAATATTAACTTATATAAATTTATTTCTCTTTATTATTAGATGCAAATATAAATTGTGTTTTTACGAAGATAATTTTGAAATAAAATTCGGCTAAAAAGATTTTTTTTACTGTGTTTAACAAGAGTGTGATCTTACTTCTACGTATCTCCCGGTGCAATAGAGAAATCAAAGCTACATAGTTCTTGAGTAGAAAATGCAAATGTATTGATTGTTTCTAAAGAAAATGCATTTGTATTGCAATAAAATGGTTTGAAAAATGTTGTTGATCTGATGAAGGAACAAAAAAGATATTGAATACAAAAGTGTTTACGATGAATGATTTCGTTATTAATTTGAATTTGGTTAAGAGAATTTCATATCACCAAGTTCTCACAACTTAGGCGCCTTAATTAAATTATCATTGACAAGATGTCGCATCTCAGTTGGTCTTATTTTATTAAAAGATAATTATTAGTTAGAGCTTAAGATCATCAATTTTGGGAAATACAGTTTTCTCATTCATCTCACAATATATTACACTCATGAGTTCAAACGCTCTCTCACCCCTTACCTTATTTAGACGTTTTCTCAAACACAGAAATCAATGGAACTTTACAAAAGCAATTGCAGATCAACAACGTACAACGAATGAATCCGAATAAATGGCGAGTTCACAAAACCTTAGAGACGCGATTGATAAATTATGCAGAGCATAAAAATCAATAGTAATAATTTTAGGAGCAAAAATCGATTCAAAACGACGAGAAAAAAATTGTAGAAAATGTCTCACCTACTCGTCGGAGCGCCAGAAGGGTCCAACGTCTACTTCACCAAAAATGCAAATGAGTAGTGCTTCTTGAATGTTTCGATGAGAGGAATCCAAAATCGATGCCAATTTTTTTAGATGACAAACGTGGTGGTCGGGATCGCAGATGTACAGATACAAGAGTAAAACAGTCTATAAGATCAGACACATACTAGTCTAGCCTAAGGCAGAAACGGGGTATAATGAGCAACTCCTAGGTGTAGGAAAGAAAAGCCCAACCAGTAATAACCCAAATTAATATGCATAAGTAGAAAATAGGAGTGTAAACAGTCGTTTGGTCTAAAATTTATTTTCTAGTATTTCTAAAAGTTCTTAAAAATAAATAATTTATTTTACTGACCCACACTAGAATTTTTTTCTCCAAAATACTCATTTTAACATAATATTATTTTTCCCTTAACATAGATAAATTTAATTTTAACCAAAATTCTAATATTCAAAATAATTATTATTATAGAATTTTTCAAAATAATCACATAAAAATACATCATCTTTATAGAATAGTCAAAATGATAAAATAAATAAATATAACATCAACAATTTATATTAATTACTAAATCAAAATAAATATGTTTAAAATCATCATATCATAGCAACTATATAAAAATAAAGAAAATCAATATCAATATTATTAATATCTCAAGATAATTATTTGTAAACTAATTAATTAAAATAATATATATCTAAAAATAATTAAATATAATTATGTGCACACTTAACAATAGACAAACATACAAGAAAATATCACATTAACTACGAACGCACATATACACGTAGAATTCCCTAAAATCTTATACTTTAAAATATGAACAATAAAATATTATTATTTATAGAAAAATATATAAAGTAATAAAATGTAATATTTGTTATTTATATCACTTATTTAATCAAATATGTACCAGATTAACACATCATAGAAAGCACTCATGTGACGTAAATTAGTCACAAAATTTATCAATATATATTCTAAAATAATTTTAATATCAAGTTAATTATTTAAAATCTTATTTAATTAATAAAATAGTTTATTATAAAATTTGGGGTGTTACATAAGATAATGCAATTGTCAACTATCACTTATAAATAAGTCAAGAAATATCGAGGTGAGAAGAGAGAAAGATGTTTCAAGTATGGATACCCTAAGAAAATTTGGACTTGGTGAAAAATAACCATAGAAAATAAAGCACTGTTTGACTAAGTCAAAAACCACTTCCAAGAAGAAAATTGAATCTAATCCACTACTTGCTCAATACTCTGAACCTTCTCAGAGAAAATAACATAATCCATTGATTTTCAAATGAGTCACACTATTGAGTGGTACACAAAAGCTAGTGTCTTTTGACACTTACCAACAATGATAAAGGAACAAAAAATTGAAAACAAGTCAAACAAATCAGCCGACATTACCATCATCCACCTAAAGACTTTGTACCAAACTTGTGAAAAATCACAAAGCACATAAAGATGTATTGCCGACTCATGTGTTGATCCACATAACATGCATATAAATGCCCCGACACTACGAAGAACTTGACAATGTAGGAAGTTTTTGTGAGTTAGGGATTGATCTAAATGAATCTACCATGATAAGGAAACATCCTCTAATTAATGATTATTAGTGACATGCACATATGAGATTCGTCGAGAGTGCCACATAAGCCTATTTTATAGAGTAACAATCACTACTGTCATATACCCAAAATCATCAATCCTCAACCATAAACAATAACATTCCTTCCAACAATCGTAATAGGTTTACCATCAACTACTATTCTCACACAAATAATGTTCTCCTATAAGTATTATCCCAAACCCTTGTCTTGGTCCCAACATCTCGATAACCAACCAGCGTTCCTAATAGGGAATTATCCCTCCACTAAGCAGAATAATCATGTGAATTCAGTGGTCGACTACCTAATGGAAAATCATATGTTCACCACCATGTTCAGAAACCACATGACGCCAAAGTGCAAGACCACCGATTAACGTTTTCTACCTCAATTTTTTCAATAAACTTTGGTTGAATTAGGCGCAAGTATTTTCCCCAAAGCTTGTTGTCATGTTTTAGATTACACACATCAAAATTAAAGAGAACAAAAACAAAATGTATGCATCAAAATACTTATTGCAACATTAATATAAAGTTTTTATATAATAACATTAATTGTTGGTGATATTTTGTTGCAATACCAAATAGTAACAATTACTATTGTTAAACAATAGATCCTTGTAATTGTCACATATTTACCATCTTAAGTGTAAATTAAAATCGGTCATATAATCAAAGGATTTTATAAAGATGCAAGAGTACTTATGTTTTTGTTGAAGACAAAGACCAAGTAAGGTGATCAAGTTGCAAGATCAAAGTGAAGTCAACAATCAAGTCAAGTATTGTCAATATGCTAGAAGTCTTATAGTTTAAGGTACATGATGCAATCTAATATTGTTATATTTCAAATGCACATAAGAACCTTATACTTTAACATATACATCAAAAGAATTTTTAGAGTGTCAAACTGCATGAACATTGTTTGAAAATCAAGTTTTTGACCAAAGTCAAGGTTGTATTCGACTACATATACGAATACAGATGAAGTCAGTAGCAAAAACTGTACAACTGTATTCGAATTCAGCATGTTGGAATAGCAAAAACTTGGAATACAAACCCAAGTCAATAGCAAAAACTGCACATCTGTATTCGGCTACAAAGTCATTGGCAAATTTCAATCATCTGTGTTCGACTACATGGATCTATATTCGAATACAAGCACAAATTGTTTGAAAAGTTTGAACATTACAAAAGTGTATTCAACTACACTTAGGCTGTAGCCAAATACAACTGCGAAGCAATACAACTCTTTAGTTCTGATTCAATCTGGATCATTGCATATGTTTATCAATCTTCTAGAAATAATTGCCACTGATCTGAAGTGATGTCTAAGGAGTATAAACACTTTCTAGTTTCAGATTTAACTTAAGAACCTTATAAACCTTTTTAGAAATTTTAAAGATCCATTAAAAGTCAAATTTTCATATTTCAAGTACATGTTCTACATTGTCATATCATTGAGAAAGGTTCTCTGTTGTACTTGAAATTATATTAGACTGTTATCATTGTACAAGAAAGCATCAACTGTTATATTCTCTTGATTTCAGTCAAAATCATTGTTGTAAAATCATTCAAGTTATTGTGTAAGTTGAGGAAAGTGGTGTACTTTCTTCAAGTGTTGTAAACTAGGATAGTGGTGTGCTATCTTAGGCAGATTGTTAGAAGTTTGTAACAGAAGTCTTAGAGTTAGACTTATACTTATTCTAACAATGGTGAAAAATCTCTTGTGGTGTGCAAGAGAACTGGATGTACCCTTGGTTTGAAAGAGGAATCAGGATAAATTCTCTGTGTTCTTGATTTTTCTGCCATTTACATTTTACTATACTATAATCATAGTCAAAAAAATAATCAACTAAGTCTCTAAAAACTAGAAAATTTCTAAACACCTAATTCACTCCCGTCTTAAGTGCGCATCTGTTCTAACAAACTTCACACAACATTAGAAGGAACATCAGAAAATTAATTATTAGGATGTACACTATTTATCTTTATTTGTAAATTAAAAGACCAAAACAACATATCAAGTGCACAATTAAGCTCCAATATTTACTCTTAATGCAATGATCAAATATTGGTAAGAAGTCCTGTCAAACAATTGGTGTGTTTTAATATCTTCATTGTCCACATGAAAAAACATAATATTATCTGACCAAATTGCGCCGACCTTTTTCCGATGAACTATTCTATACTACATCTTTTATAATTCTCATTAAATCAAATTTATACAACGGATATTTTATAATTTTGGTCGAGTCAAATCTATGTAGCCAAAATTGTTTGGTGCAACTTGCTCTTTCAATCAACTCTACCATAATTACTAGATAAATTAATTTATTAAATTGAATAAAAAAAGTCTTACATTTACAAGACGCTGCTCACAAATATAGGTAAATCTATTTATTACGCTACTTAGTAACCGCAAGATTACTTCACAAGCAAACAAAAAAAAAACATGAAATAGATCTTAAAAGCTTGATTAGAAAAATATATTATGGAAGACTTAATAATAATTACTAAACTTTTATGATCACCATGCTACAAGTCATATATCCAATTTTAAATAAAATAAAATAAAAATTAAATCTTAATATATCAAAATATTCGTACCACAAAGATCGACGTATATACTGGAGTATTCTTTAAATAAATAAATAAATAATTTTAGAATCAATGTTCTCCTAAGTTCTTTATATGTTTATAAATAAACAAACAAAAATTTAAAGAATTGAAACTTTACCTTATGTACTACCAAACTAGTTCAAAATATTTTGGCAAGACACGGTGAGGCTACTTTACAACCGTTGCAACAAGAATAAAACAAAATCAAGGCTAATGAATGTGCATCGGTTTGCTAATAATTATGAGAAAATGGAAGTTGCCGTTATAAACCAAATATATGCCATGGATTAAATTGCTAATAATAATAAAAATAATAAGTAAACGAAATCAAGTTGATTGATGCACTAATGAGCCAAATGTACCGCTAGTATTTATACTTTATTTGTCATAAAAATAATAATTTGATGGTCAAACCCAAATCAATCTATACATGAGGCCATTATCATAAACGGTAAATCCATTATAATTTAAAATTGAAGCATATATTTTAATTAAAATTACCTTAACAAGGGTTTAATTTTACTTTAAATAAAATTCATCCATGACAATGTAATAAAATGCAAGCGTTATCGCATGCTCAACGTACCAAATTGACTGTAATATATTCACCAAAGTTGTATTTCCTGGAATCCACATTTCAATTAACCAACAATGAAATATTTTATAATAAAAAACACATGAATGGAAGAAAGACAATACCATCAATCTTTAAGGTCCAGTAAAAATATCTAAAGTCATGCTTTCACGTTCATGTACATAGAACATAATGAATGGACAAATTGCATTCAAAATATCACATTTGTACTTGCGGTATAGTAACATGTCAATCATACATAAAAATTGTTACATTTAATTTTCCATCCTCCCCAAATTGTACCGTAAACAAATATTTGGGGAAAAATATATAGACATAATTTGCAAACAATCTCAATAAATCAAACATGAAAGAACTATTGTGATACAACTTGTTAGAATTAATCTATTAACAACTAATTATACAAGACATGCTCCACAATCATATTCTAATGCGGAAATCTATAAACACATGAGTATGCATATATTAAGATATACAATATGTTTGACTTATCATTAAAGACTCAAACACATATTAAAATTCGATGGTCTATATCACCTCCTGGTTTTCTTAATTGCAACTTTGATGCCTTTTTCTCATAGATCAAAATGCTGTTGGCATTGAGTTATATTTAAGCGATGAGAATGGAGATTTCATAGTTGCAAAATTGTTATGTTCCTTGCCTCAATTATTTGTTCATGAAGGAGAAGTTTTTGGTCTATATCAAGTTTGTTTGTGGATGATGGAACTAAATACCAAGAAGGTTATTTCTTAGTTGGATGTCAAATTTGTTGTAGACATCTTTTATTTCTCATCAGTTATTCTTTTCGGATTTAGCATATTTTAGAGGATATATAGCAGAGTTTTACTTAGTCTTTATTTTGAAAGCTCGTGTTGAATTCTCTAGGAAGAAGTCAATGTAGTCGCTCATACCTTAGCAAGGATAGCCACGTATACACCCATCTCTATGTGCTATCATTATATCCCTAAATGTATTAAACAATATATGTATGATGAAATGAAGTTTTATTCTTGGAAAAATAAAAGATGATAGTTAAATGCATTTGATTTGCCTTTTCATGTAAACAAAAAAAGAAATATTTAGAAGCAAACTCATAATTATAATTATAATGCTTATCTCCTCACAATATTAATAAATAAACGTAAGGATAATTTTGAAATAATAAACATTAAATGCAAATAGATTGATTGATATTTTCTTATATATTTGAGTCCAACAAATTTAAGTATTGAATTAAGAGAAGAATAATTATTTGAATTGAAAAAATTACTTGGAAAGATGACCCAAGTTTTATATATATACAATGGAACCAAAATTAACAGACCTTACAAAACAACATAAACTGAATTATGTTATTAGTAGAGATAAACTAAGGCTAACTTATATTTAATACTCCCCCACAAGTTGGACGATGCACATCAAATAGACCAAGCTTGGACAGTAGTTGCATGAAAGTTGGTTTCAGCAGAGGCTTTGTTAGCAAGTCTGCTATTTGAGCAGCAGACGATATAGAGAACAACTTTATGAGGCCAAGATCGATTTTCTCACGAACAATATGACAATCAATTTCTATATGTTTGGTTCGTTCATGAAATATTGGGTTGTGAGCCAAGTAAATTGCTTACTGGTTGTCACAGTAAACAGAGGTTGGTTTGCTGAAAGTAATGTGAAGGTCTTTGAAGAGGTAGTGCAACCACTGTATTTCACAGGTTAGGCTGGCTAAGGCGCGATATTCAGCCTCAGAACTGGACCTCAAAACAGTGGACTGTTTCTTTGATTTCCAAGAGATTAAAGATGAGCCTAAGAAGACAGCATAGCCTGTGACAGGTTTCCTAGTGCTTGGACACATAGCCCAATCAGAGTCTGCAAAACCAGAAAGACATAAATCAGTGGAAGAAGAATAAAGTAAGCCATTTGCAGGACAAGATTTTAAATATTGTAGGATGGGAGTTGCAGCCTGATAATGGACAAGTCGAGGTTGAGAGACATATTGACTCAGCTGCTGAACAGAAAATGCTATGTCAGGCCGAGTTGTAGTAAGATAAATAAGTCTCCCAACGAGTCTCCTATATTGAGTAATATCTTCATAGAAAGGAGAATCAGTACAATGTAATTTCAGAGAAGAATCATAAAGAGTATTAGATGGTTTGGTGGCTAGATGGTCGGTTTCATCTAATAATTCTAGTGTATATTTGCGTTGGTTAAGAACAATACCATTTGGTGATCTAGCAACCTCAATGCCAAGGAAATATCTAAGACAACCTAGATCCTTTATTTTGAATTTTTCATTTGAAAATGATTTTACTTGTTGAATTTCAGTGTAGTCATTACCTGTGAGCACTATGTCATCAACATATATAATCAATGCAGTGAAATGATCATTAAATTATTTTGTAAATAAAGAAAAATCAGTAGTGGAGTGAGTATAACCAAGAGAGGTAAGGGAGTCAGAGAGTTTGGAGTACCATTGTCTGCTAGCTTGTTTAAGACCATAAATTGATTTATGAAGCTTGCAGACCTTGGTAGTTCCATTACTGTCATGAGGAATTTTATAACCTGGAGGTATAGTCATATAAATTTCCTCATGCAAGTCACCATGTAAAAAAGTATTGTTTACATCAAGTTGTTCTAAAAACCATATTTTAATAGAAGCAAAGGCAAGATTAGTTCTTACAGTTGTTAATTTGGCTACAGGTGAAAATGTGTCAAAGAAATCCACACCTTCAAGTTGGGTGTATCCCTTGGCCACTAATCTGGCCTTATATCTATCTATCGACCCATTAGCGCGATGTTTAACTTTGTAGACCCATTTACAACCAATAGGAGTCTTACCATTTGGTAGATCAACAATAGACCAAGTATGAGTAGAATCAAGGGCGTGCATTTCATTATTCATAGCAATTTTCCAGCAATCTTGTTTACATGCTTGAATATAAGTCCTAGGTTCAATTATAGAAGAAATAGCTAAACAAAAGTTTTATAAGAGGTGTTGCAATTATCATAAGATAAAATAGAACATAAAGGAAATATACAGTTAGAAGACTATGTTGGTGTGTGGGTAGGTTTCCTAAGAAGTTCACGATGATAATCATTTAGATAGCTTGGTCTGGTTGTAATTCTAGTTGACTGTCTAAAGGGATAAGGTATGGTACTTATCTGAACTGGTTGTCCATGATCAATGGTTTGAGCAGGGTGGTCAATATTAGTGTTAACAACATGATGAGGGGTTGGATTGGTGTGATTATGAAAAGAATCAAGGGGTTCAAGGTCTGTAGGGTTAGAATGTAGTTGAGGGATAATAGGTGTAGGAGTATGATCATAGCACTCGGGCACATGTTTTTATCCTTTTGTTTAGTATTTTTAAAATCACTTTATAGCTTAGAATAATTTTTTAGCTTATTTCTAAACTTTAAGTTGAAATTGAATTACAATTTTATTATTTGCATTTTAACCCCTGCTCGCTTTGTAGGCCATAACTTGAGCTCTGGATATCCGATTGAGGCATGCGAGCAGTCGTTGGAAAGCTAAAAATCAGAGCTACAACTTTTGTGTTTGAAAAAAAATCTGAATTCCGAATTCTACTGAGTCTAAATTACAGATTTCATATTCTGGACCTTTGTAATAAGTTAAATAGCGGGCTCCTTGTTTTAAAGCCCAAAAGCCCGAGCACTATATATTTGGGATTTCTTTCTTTTTTAGGGGAAAATATTTTTCGGACAGAATCATCAGACTATCATAAAAAAAAGATATTTTTATTTTCAATTTCGATGGAAGGCTAATTTTAAAAGATTAATCCGCGAATTCAGAGTTTCATCACACCTGGAGATTCAGGTTACATCTTCGATTCTAATTTATGATTCTAATTTCGTTATTTGATTATATTGATAATTCGATTGCTTAAATTGAATCTCAATAGGATCAATTAAATTTATTTGACAGAATTTGATTTCAATCTCTAATTAAATTATAATTCTGCAACGCTTGTTCGTTAATTGTAATATTTTGATGATTGTGATGCTTAATCCAGTCAATGAAATCGAATTCACATAGGGTTGATTGTGCACTTGTTTGATCAATTCTATAGTCAAATAATAATAGAATCATGAGTTAGAAATTATAGAATCTGTGATAGGTCCGAAACTCGAATGAGTGGATTAATCGTTTTTCTCATCTGTCCAAACTATTTCTAATTTTGATAAATCATTATCAAAACCCCCAATACATATTTTTAACTCGGTTAATATCGTTATATTAGGAGTCCTTGCGAAACGACTCGGGTTATTACCCTTTTCTGCAGTTATTTCAATTCGTATTTGATCCGTGTGCGACAACGGATCAAATTGGCGCCGTTGTCGGGGACTCTCTGATAATAATATTAACCAGTTTTAGATTATTACTAACCATCCTAACAATTGTTTCTTTGTGCTCTGTTGTTCTACAGGTCAGATAGGGTTGTGTTAGCTCGTAGGCACGTTGCTAGTCCAAAAAATCCGATTTTCAGGCGACTGTGGCGGATTGCTTCGAATTTTTGCCAGAAAATCAGAAAAAAAAATCAAGGAACAAATTCCAGGCTCAAATTCCCAAATTCCTTCATCTGGACCACTTTTTTAATTTTTTGAATTTTTGATATTTTCAAAAAAATCCAAAAAAATTTGCGTGACCTTTATTTGATTTTTAGAGATTTTTGGTGGTATTTTTATATTTTTTGGATTTTTTTTTATAGTGTTTTCGATTTTTCATCTCAATTTTAGCAATAGGGACATTGTTGGAATTTTCAGAATTGTGATTTTGCATTTTACTGTTATGATGATGCATGACTATGGCTAGTTCTGTAAATCTGCACCCCCTTGACCCTGAAATAGATAGAACTTTTCATTTACGGCGTAGACTTAATAGAGCTGCTAGTGCTAACGTGTCAAATAGAGAGTCAGATAGTGATAGTGATAGTGAAAAAAGTGACATTTTGCTGCACAATATGGCTGATATGAATAATAGAACTTTAAGACAACTTGTTGCACCTGATGTTACCTATAATGCATTGTGTATTGAATATCTTGAAGTTACTGTATCATTTGAACTTAAATCTGGTTTAATACACTTGCTTCCAAAGTTTAATGGTCTTGCAGGTGAGGATCCCCACAAACACTTGAAGGAGTTCCATGTGGTGTGTTCTACCATGAAACCTCAAGGAGTCACAGAAGATCATATCAAGCTGAGGGCCTTTCCATTTTCACTTCAAGATATTGCCGAGGATTGGCTATACTACCTTCAGCCATGTTCTGTTACAAGTTGGAATGAATTGAAGAAATTGTTTTTAGAAAAATTCTTCCCTGCCTCAAGAGCTGCTTCAATCAGAAAAGAAATATGTGGCATTAGACAGATTGACAGAGAATCACTACATGAGTATTAGGAGAGATTCAAGAAATTGGTGTCTAGCTATCCTTACCATCAGATTTCTGATCAATTGCTCATCCAGTATTTTTATGAAGGTTTGCTGCCTATGGATAGAAGTATTTTGGATGCTGCTAGTGGGGGAGCACTTGTCGATAAGACACCAGAAGAGGCAAAAGCTTTGATTGAGAACATGTCCATTAATTCCCAACAGTTTACAACTAGAAGCAATTCAGCTGTTTTGACAAAGGGAGTGAATGAGATTCAAACATCTTCCCACAAGAATCTAAAAAGCAGACTTGATGAGCTTACATCTTTAGTGAAGAAATTGGCAGTAGGTAAAGCCCAAGAAGTGGTATGCGGTATTTGCACTTCTCTAGAGCATCCTACAGATTCATGTCCTACCTTGCAAGACGATCCAGTTGCTGATGCCCCTCAAGCATATGCAGCAAACATATTCACCCCTCAAGCCAACTATGATTTGTCATCTAACAGGTACAATCCCGGTTGGAGAAACCATCCCAACTTGAGATGGGGGAATTCATCTGCACAACAACAACAGCAACGGCATCCTAGGCAGCAAAACATTCCGCATCAACGACAAAACATTCCTCAGCAGCAAAACAGTACACCTTCATTAGAGGACCTTGTCAAGCAAATGGCTGTCCAAAATCTTCAATTCCAACAAAGAACAGATTCCACAATTCAGAATTTGGAGACAAAGATTGGTCAACTGGCCACTTCAATTAATCAGATGCAAACTCAGGGATCAAACCAACTACCTGCCCAGTTGGTAGTAAATCCAAATGCCCCTAATGTCAGTGCAATTATATTGAGGTCTGGGAAAGCTGTTGAAACACCAAAGGTATCTGAAACTGTTGTGAAAAATAACAAGGTTGCTGAAGAAATTTTGATACCTGAAATTGTTGGTGATGACCAAAATATACCACTTCCTTTTCCTCAAAGGGCGGTGAAGACTAAGAAAATGGACGAGGCAGATAGGGACAGGGAGATCTTGGATACATTTCGGAAGGTGGAAGTGAACATTCCCCTCCTTGAAGCAATTAAACAGATTTCGAGATATGCCAAATTTTTAAAAGAGTTGTGCACACACAAGAGGAGGTTAAAAGGTAATGAAAGAGTAAACATGGGGCGTAATGTTTCAGCCCTCATTCAGCCAATGCCCCAAAAATGCAAAGATCCAGGAACTTTTTCCATTCCATGTACCATAGGCAGTAGTCAATTTGAAAATGCCATGTTAGATTTAGGAGCTTCTATTAATGTTATGCCCACATCTATTTTTAACTCTCTTGCTCTTGGACCTTTACAGAGTACAGGTGTTACCATTCAACTGGCGAACAGAAGCAATGATCGCCCCGCTGGACTTGTGGAGGATGTACTTGTTCGAGTAAATGAATTAATATTTCCTGCAGATTTTTACATTCTGGACATGGAGGGAGAGAATAACTCCAAAAGGGCGCCTATCATTTTAGGCAGACCATTTTTGAAAACTGCTCGAACTAAAATTGATGTACATGCTGGAACTCTATCCATGGAATTTGGTGATAACATTGTTAAATTTAACATCTTTGATGCTATGAAACATCCCATGGAAGAGCATTCTGTTTTTCAAATTGAATTACTTGCTGATTTGGTTTATGACACTTACCCTGATATGTTTACTGCTGATTTTCCTTCACTGTCTGATTTTGATGATACTTTTATTTGTGAATTTTGCATAGATAATCAGTTGTGCTCTGTGTGTGCTGAGATTGAAGCTGCTTTGCAGGTTGATCATTATGCTGATGTTGATACTTCTACTAACATAATTGATTTTGCAGACTTAGCTTCAGCGACTGGTATCATACCCTCCATTGAGCAGCCACCGACTATAGACCTTAAACCACTTCCTAAAAATTTGAAATATGCATATTTAGATGGAAGTGACAATTTACATGTGATTATTTCAGCTAAACTTGAAGATGAACAGGAAGAGAAGCTGTTGCAGATTTTGAGAAAACACAAGAAGGCAACAGGATGGACCTTGGCTGATATTCCTGGTATTAGCCCATCCATGTGCATGCATAGGATACTATTAGAGGATGGAGCAAAATCATTAATGCAGCCCCAAAGGCGACTCAACCCATTAATTCTGGATGTTGTGAAAAAGGAAGTGACCAAGCTCTTGCAAGCAGGCATTATATACCCCATCTCTGATAGTCAA
Source organism: Cicer chorassanicum (assembly GCA_037974735.1). Lineage (NCBI taxonomy): Eukaryota > Viridiplantae > Streptophyta > Magnoliopsida > Fabales > Fabaceae > Cicer > Cicer chorassanicum. Next base: position 10,031,424 of record JBBPBP010000002.1, read on the forward strand.
TGGGTGAGTCCGGTGCAGGTAGTTCCTAAGAAAACTGGACTCACAGTGGTTAAAAATGAAAATAATGAACTTATCCCCACACGAGTGCAGAACAGCTGGAGGGTATGCATCGATTACAGGAGACTAAACCAGGCAACTAGAAAGGATCATTTTCCTTTACCATTCATTGATCAGATGCTTGAACGGTTGGCTGGTAAGTCACATTATTGTTTTCTTGATGGTTTTTCTGGTTATTTTCATATCCATATTGCACCAGAGGACCAAGAAAAGACCACATTCACATGCCCTTTCGGCACATTTGCCTACAGAAGGATGCCCTTTGGCCTATGCAATGCTCCTGGAACTTCCAACGCTGCATGATTAGTATTTTTGGTGATTTGATAGAAAGTTGTATAGAAGTTTTCATGGATGATTTTATTGTGTATGGTTCCTCATTTGATGTATGCTTGAACAATTTAGATAGAGTTTTGCATAGATGTATTGAAACTAACCTTGTACTGAATTATGAAAAATGTCATTTTATGGTTGAACAGGGCATAGTTTTGGGACATGTAATCTCTAAGAATGGGATGGAAGTGGATCCTGCCAAGATTGATGTGATTTCTAATTTACCTTACCCATCTTGCATCCGCGAGATTCGTTCTTTTCTTGGTCATGCAGGTTTTTACAGGCGCTTTATCAAGGATTTCAGCAAGATAGCTCTTCCACTGTCGAATTTGCTGCAAAAAGATGTTAGTTTCACATTTGATGACAAATGCAAGAAGGCGTTTGATTGCTTAAAGGCAGCACTGACCTCTACTCCCATCATTCAGCCACCCAATTGGACCCTCCCTTTTGAAATTATGTGTGATGCGTCTAACTATGCAGTGGGAGCGGTTCTTGCACAAAGGGTCGGTAGGGCTGCCCATGTTATTTATTATGCTTCTAGAACTTTAGATTTTGCACAGGCTAATTACACTACCACTGAAAAGGAACTCTTAGCTATTGTTTTTGCTCTTGATAAGTTTAGATCATATTTGCTAGGTTCGAATGTAGTTGTTTTTACTGATCATGCAACTTTGAAGTTCTTGTTGAAGAAACCAGAAGCAAAACCGAGATTGATCCGGTGGATGTTGTTACTCCAAGAATTTGATTTAGAGATTAAAGATAAGAGTGGAGCTGAAAATCTGGTGGCAGACCATTTGAGCATAATAGAACTGGATGAGGATCCCATCCCCATTCAAGATGATTTCCCTAATGAGCAACTGCTACAGTTGCGTGAGGTAATTCCTTGGTTTGCTGATTTAGTTAATTATCTAGTTGCTGGAGTCTTTCCCGCAGATGCATCCAGAACACAAATTCATAAACTTAAAAGTGATGCTAAATATTATGTGTGGGATGATCCATATATGTGGAAATTCTGTAGTGACCAGGTGATTAGGCGATGTGTTCCCCACCATGAGGCTCAATCCATTCTTAAATTTTGTCATGCCTCTCAAGCTGGGGGACATTTTGGTCCTCAACGGACAGCCAGAAAAGTCTTAGACTCGGGTTTCTTTTGGCCCACTCTATTTAAAGATGCTTTTGAGACTTACAAAACTTGTGAACAATGTCAAATAGCAGGAACAGCAATCACTCGTCGGAGTGAGATGCCTCAACAACCTATGCTTTTCTGTGAAGTATTTGATTTGTGGGGCATTGACTTTATGGGCCCTTTTCCTGTATCTTTTTGTTTTGTCTACATTTTGCTTGCTGTTGATTATGTTTCGAAGTGGGTGGAAGCAATACCCACTAGGACTAATGATTCTAAAGTTGTTGCAGGTTTTATCAGATCAAATATTTTTTGCAGGTTTGGAATACCTCGGGCCATCATAAGTGATCAAGGCACTCATTTTTGCAACCGCACCATGGATGCTTTGCTTCGGAAGTATGGGGTTGTGCATAGAGTCTCTACACCTTATCATCCCCAGACTAATGGGCAAGCTGAAATCTCAAACAGGGAAATCAAACAGATCTTAGAAAAGATGGTGCAGCCAAACAGGAAAGATTGGAGCCGTCGGCTGGAATATGCTCTTTGGGCTCACAGAACAGCCTACAAAACACCAATAGGAATGTCTCCTTATCGACTTGTGTTTGGTAAGGCATGCCACCTCCCAGTGGAAATAGAGCACCGTGCTTATTGGGCTGTTAAGAGCTGCAACCTTGAGATGGAGAAAGCAAGTTTGGAGAGAAAGCTTCAATTGCAACAACTTGAAGAGCTTAGACTAGAAGCTTATGAGAACTCTCAGATCTATAAAGAGAAAACTAAATACTATCATGATAAAATGATTTCTAGGAAGGAATTTTCCATTGGCCAAAAAGTTTTACTCTTTAACTCCCGTCTGAAAATTATGGCAGGTAAACTTCGATCCAAGTGGATTGGCCCTTTTGTTGTTACTAACACTTTTCCTCATGGTGCAGTTGAAATAAAAAGTGAAAACACCGACAAAGTGTTCAAAGTAAATGGACAACGCCTCAAGCTATTCCATGAGAGCTCTGTACTTGAAGATACTACCATAGAAGAACTCTCCTTGGAAAAGCCCACCTACACTGAAGATTGAACAGGGAGCTCCCTTTCCTTACTCTTAATTCATACTTGTTACTTTCATTGAGGACAATGTGTAATTTAAGTGTGGGGGGTAGTATTGAGGATTTTATCTGTGATAGGATTTAAAAATAAAAAAAAAATAAAAATAAAAATAAAATAAAAATAAAAAAATAAAAAAAAATATTAATAAAAATGTGCATTACATTGCATGCTTTTTCATCAAATTTTGTGGTTGTAAATGTTGTGAGCAAATGTTGTGAGTTTGTTTGGACTGGCATGATTGGATATTATCTTTGCATTTTTGGTAAAATAAGTTGGATTAAAATGCTAAATTGCGTATCATTTGTGATAGGTCATTAACCCTTGTGAGATTTTGAGCCTATTATGAATGGAATACAATTTTCCATCTTTTTTTTTGTGTGTGATATCTCACTCATGATTGCTAGTTACGCTAGAACTTGACTTGACTCTTGTCCGCATGCATATATTGAAATGATCTAGGCATTTGTTTCTTGTTAAGCTACTAGCCAAATAAGCCTACCCTTCAATTATCCATTTGTTTAAGCCCCTTCGAGCCTAATTATCCCATTTTTTGTTATATAGCTCATTACAAGCCTAAAAGTGAAAAACAATGAATTGACACAATCTTGGGGGATTTTCAAAAGTGCTCAACTCAACTTGTTTGTTTAAATTTGAGGTTATTTCATCAAATAAAAAAAAAACAAAAAAAAA
>JBBPBP010000002.1:10035001-10058784 GCA_037974735.1 Cicer chorassanicum
AAGAAGAAAGAAAAAGAAAAAAAAAAAGAAGAAAAAAAGAGAAAAAAAATAAAAAAATAAAAAAAAATTGAAAAAAAAATGAGGAAAATGGTTATGTTGTGAGTAAAGAGAGTTGATAATAAAAGTTGATGATACTTTGTTGAGTTACTTCTCAATGTTATTTTTTCTCTCTTGATCATTACTCCTTTATCCTCTTTGATTTTTAGCCCTAGTCTCCTTAGGATTATCTCACCCTTACCTTGGCCACGTTACAACCTGAATAAAAACCTTTTGATCATTATGTGCATGTGTTTCAATTATAGATGTTAGAGGCTTGTCAAGCCTATGGTAGTGCTAGCTTTCATGATGTGCTTTGAGGGTAAACAGTAGCCCAAACACTTGAGTGATTGAGAGAATTTTATATCTTGTGAGGACTCTATCACTTATGATGCATTCTTTGGTTAATTTATCCTCTTGTTTGCCTTGGTTGTGAAAATTATTCATGAATGTCATATCCCTTGAAGTTTGAATTTTTTTCTTTTGCTCACCACTTTGCATTCCTGAGAATATTTGGAATCGCATGCATTGCTTTGCACGGAGTGCAAAAGCTTAAGTGTGAGGGAATTTGATCATAGCACTCGGGCACATGTTTTTATTCTTTTGTTTAGTATTTTTAAAATCACTTTATAGCTTAGAATAATTTTTTAGCTTATTTCTAAACATTGGGTTGAAATTGAATTACAATTTTATTATTTGCATTTTAACCCCTGCTCGCTTTGTAGGCCATAACTTGAGCTCTGGATATCCGATTGAGGCATGCGAGCAGTCGTTGGAAAGCTAAAAATCGGAGCTACAACTTTTGTGTTTGAAAAAATCTGAATTCCGAATTCTACTGAGTCTAAATTACAGATTTCATATTCTGGACCTTTGTAATAAGTTAAATAGCAGGCTCCTTGTTTTAAAGCCCAAAAGCCCGAGCACTATATATTTGGGATTTCTTTCTTTTTTAGGGGACAATATTTTTCGGACAGAATCATCAGACTATAATAAAAAAAAGATATTTTTATTTTCAATTTCGATGGAAGGCTAATTTTAAAAGATTAATCCGCGAATTCAGAGTTTCATCACACCTGGAGATTCAGGTTACATCTTCGATTCTAATTTATGATTCTAATTTCGTTATTTGATTATATTGATAATTCGATTGCTTAAATTGAATCTCAATAGGATCAATTAAATTTATTTTACAGAATTTGATTTCAATCTCTAATTAAATTATAATTCTGCGACGCTTGTTCATTAATTGTAATATTTTGATGATTGTGATGCTTGATCCAGTCAATGAAATCGAATTCACATAGGGTTGATTGTACACTTGTTTGATCAATTCTATAGTCAAATAATAATAGAATCATGAGTTAGAAATTGTAGAATCTGTGATAGGTCCGAAACTCGAATGAGTGGATTAATCGTTTTTCTCATCTGTCCAAACTATTTCTAATTTTGATAAATCATTATCAAAACCCCCAATACAGATTTTTAACTCGGTTAATATCGTTATATTAGGAGTCCTTGCGAAACGACTCGGGTTATTACCCTTTTCTACAGTTATTTCAATTCGTATTTGATCCGTGTGCGACAACGGATCAGAGTATCATTTGTAACAACAGAATAAAGGATAAACCTGTTCGAAAAAGATAGCATTTCTGGAAACAAAAAATTCATTAGTATGCAAATCATATAAGAAATATCCTTTAGTACCATCTCTATAACCCAAAAAAACAGTTTTTCTAGCACGTGGCTCAAATTTTGTTCTATGAGCATTTAAAGTGGAAGCATAAGCTAAACAACCAAAAAATTTGAGGTGCAGTAGAGTAGGAGGTGTGTTGTGAAGTAAAGTAAAGGGAGTTTTATTATTAATGAGAGGAGAAGGTAACCTGTTTATTAAATGAATAGCATGTTGTATAGAAAAATGCCAGAAATTCTTAGGCAAGTGAGCTTGAAAAGAAAGAGATCTTGCCACATTGAGGATGTGTTGATGTTTCCTTTCAACTATTCCATTTTGTTGAGGACACTCAACACAAGACCTTTGGTGTAGGATCCCTTTAGATTTGAAAAACTCATTCATTGAAAATTCAGGCCCATTATCAGTGCGTAAACACTTTAATTTAGTGGAAAATTGTATTTCAATGTAAGAAATAAAGTTGATGATGTGATGTCTAGTGTCACTTTTAAATTTCATCAAAATTATCCAAGTAAATCTACTATAGTCATCCACAACAGTAAGAAAGTATTTATGACCAGAAATAGAGGAAATAGAATAAGGACCCCAAATGTCAGCGTGCAAAATATCAAAAATCATAGAGGATTGACTAGTTCTAATAGGATAAGGTAACTTTTTTTGTTTAGCAAATTGACATGTATCACAAGGCAAATTTTTATTAAACTTGTAAGAAATGAAAGGAAAATGTGAAGCAATACATTTATGTGTAGCATCAGAAATGTGACCTAATCTATAGTGCCATAAAATTGCAGAATCTGAAACAAAAAGAGTATTATTACAAGAATTACTAGATATAGGGAGAGATATGTTGGCCTGAGCTTGGAAGACATTGAGATCTCCATGTCTATCAGCTGTACCAATCACTTTCTTGGGGTAATTATGCAAAATGAAGCATTTATCAATAGTAAAGGGGAGGCAACATTTAGATGAGTCAATCAATTTTGTTACAGAGATCAAATTGACATGAAAATCTGGAAGATAGTACACATCATGCAGAGTAATATGTTCAGAGATCTATATAGAACCAGTGATATTAGTAGTAGTGGTTTGACCATTAGGTAATTTCATGGTAATGGGTTAAACAATAGCATGAGTAGAAAAATGAACAAAATTATGAGTTATGTGATGAGTAGCACCTGTATCCATTACCCAATAGACAACTTGTTTACCTAATGGAGAGTAAACTGAATTGAGAGAATCATTTTGAACAGCAACAGTATTAGTTGAAGGGTGAATCGGTGTTGAAGATGAAGAAACAGCAAGAGTATTTTGGAGAAGTTGAAGAATTTGATTATACTGATCTTGAATAATGGTAAGAGATGCGTCGGTGCTCTCTTGATTAGCAGGGGATGAATCTTGAGAATCTGAAGCAGTTGCATTATTAAGGGCTGCTCGAGAATGTCGTTGTTGAAATCTAGGTGGATAACCATGTTTTAAAAAACATGTTTCCACTGTGTGGTTTGTTCTACCACAATGAGTACAAATCCGATTAGAATTCTGAGATTGACCACGACCAAACCCATTATTATTGCGTCCTTTACCTCGATTATTAGAATTGTTGCTACCCCTTCCTCCTCCATTACATGGATTATTTTGAACTTGCATGGCCATAGCTTGATTTTCAGGGGCAGAATCAGAGGATGATTGAACATTGAGTTGTCGTTCTTAACCAAGAACTATAGAAAATGTTTTATCCAATGAAGGGAGGGGCTCAAGAAGCATGATTTGGGAACGGACATTGGAAAATTGTCCGTTCAATCCTTTGAGAAATTTTATGACCCGATCTTGATTCTTATATTTTCTAAGGTCAGTAGCAGCCCCACAAGTGCATTGAATTGCACAGATGCAGTCGCGAGTGGGTTGAAACGAATTGATTTGTTCCCATAAAGAGGTTAATTTGGTGAAATAGTTTGTAATATGGAGATTACCTTGCTGTAGTCTTGTGAGATCATCTTGGATATCGGAAATTTTGAAAATGTCACCTTGAGAGAATCGATTTTCCAGATTTTTCCAAACGGTGTGTGCGTTGTCGGTCCAAAGAATTGATTGAGCGATACTATCAGAAATCGAGCGTTGCAACCAAGAGAGCACCGTATTGTTGCAGCAAACCCATGGACCGTGAAGAACATTCGCAGATGTCGGTTGAAGAAAGGTTTCGTCGACAAATTTTAATTTGTTCTTGGAGATTAATGCGACCTTCATTGCGCGTGTCCATGAATTGTAATTCTTGCTATCCAATAATGGGGTAACGAGAACCAAAGATGGATTCTCATTGGGATGAAGATAATAGGGATTTGAGGAAAAATTAGAGAAAGGGTTTTCAGCCATTGAAGAAGAAAAAACAAGGAAAAAGGGAAAAACAAAGAGGTATTGAAGACCAGAAAATGCATGATACCATATTGAATTAAGAGAAGAAGAATTATTTGAATTGAAAAAATCACTTGGAAAGATGACCCAAGTTTTATATATATACAATGAAACCAAAACTAACAGACCTTACAAAATAACATAAACTGAATTTTGTTATTAGTAGAGATAAACTAAGGCTAACTTATATTTAATATTAAGCAATCTTCTTTTTTTTTCTTCCAATAATTGAATTCAAAAGAAGTAGTTAGACTAGAGTAAATCAATAAAATTTTAGTCCTTAAAATTGTCAAAGTATTTTAATTTAGTCCCTTACGAATAATAATTTAACCTCTTAAATTATATAGGAAAGGTCGATTTAGAATTTATTTTCTTTTTATATTTAGTAACAAAATTTTCGAATATGATCTTCTTCATTTCTTCTTCCTCCATTTATGTTGTATTAGGAGAAAGTCAAACACAAAAAAGTAGATAACAATCCCACCACTAAGTGGGTCTCACTCTCATTAATTTTTTGATTTTTTTTTTAACATTTTTGTGTCTATTTCTTCAAATGCACCTTAAATAGAAGGAGAAAAAAATGAAAATAATCTTATCTCCAAAATTTCTAAAGGTTGTAAGTTTGTCTTAATACAACAAGAAACTATAAAGAATATATTTGAAGACAACTAATTTTCTATTTAGTAAATTTGAAGAATTAAATATTGTTCTACCTTATAATTTTGAGGATCAAAATACTTAAATAAATAAACAGATAAAATACGGCTACAGTTATAAAAATAAAAGATAAAAAAATTGAACACTCTAGTATTTGCAATTCAATTGGATATAATACACAATAACCAATTTTTTTTACACCACATTCTTTTATATTCATTTATTCTTTTAGTAAAGATAAATTTCGAATTTATTATAACTAATGGATATCAATTTATCTTTAGAGAAAAACACACACGCACATACATGAAAATTAAAATGCAGAAAACCCTTTAAACGAAGAAAATTCTGACCAAATTTTCCTAAGAAATAGTTGTTGGACCTAAATGTCCCATTATTTTTGTTTACAACACACATGAAACAATATATGACAAGTCATAACTCAGTCATGGTTCAGAATGATTAAAAAACCGATTAAAAAAAAATGATAGAAAGATTAACGTGTCCCGATTTATCTTTGTTAGAAATTAAAAATGGTCGTTGTTTTGGTCAGAGACTAATATGTACCACATGTTTTTTGTGAGGGAAAAAAATTTTCATTTACTCTTAAAAAATAGTGCTAACTAACACTATGTTTTGAATAGAGAAAGAGAAAGGAAAAACACCACAAAAGAAAGAAAATCCAAATTTTAAAATTGTTTCTATTGTTTGGTACCCATCAAAGGGAAGTTCAAAAAATATACAGCGGATTCCACACATATGAATATTGTTTAATACATGAGATGCAAACTCCCATTTTATATTTGGGGACATGAAATTTTGCATGTTGCAATATTGATCTGTGTTAGCCCAACAAGCTATCACAATGATTCCCCTTTACAATTGATTTTAGGCAAAAACCTAATATCTCTCATCTAAGAACTTCTGGATGTGTGGTGTGTGTTTCAATTTCTCCACCACAACACACCAAGCTGGGCCTTCAAAGAAGGTTGAGTATTTATGTTGGATATGAATCTCCATCCATTATAAAGTATCTTTAACCAACAGCAGAAGACTTATTTACAGCTAGATTTGCGGATTGTCATTTCGATGAATCCAATATTCCAACATTAGGGAGAGATAATAAGCACCTAAACAAAGAGATCGGTTGAAATGAATTATCATTATCTTATCTTGATCTTGGAACCAAACAATGTAAACTAGAAGTTCAAAAGATGATTTATTTGCAAAGTTTAGCAAACAATTTCCAAATGCATTTACTGATCCAAATTGTGTGACTAAATCATATGTACCAGTTGCTAAATAGATGTCCTTGTTTGAGAATCCAATGCGGAAAATAAGTCTTAATTGCGCCTGAATCGTGGTAGACAAGTCGTTTCCAAAGATAGAAATCCTCGAACAAGAAAGGAAGCTAAAACGAAAGATGACCCAAATAAAGATATAGAAACTCTAAAAGCATTTTCTGATATAATTGACATTTCAGTAGTAGAAGACACTAATTGTAAGACCTTTAATTTTAAACTCAAAATTATGCAATTTTAGTATATTTTTGTGTTGAATTATGAGGCTTTTTAGCCAATTTTATTTGTATTTCGAATGTTAAATGCCAATGATATTTTTATGAGACCCGTTTAAAATTAGTTGGCGAGAAATAATTTAATTATGTTGCGGAAAATTTATTACTGGACTATTTTGCTAAAAAAATTTACTTGTCAATTGAGTTGCAATGAGAATAAATATTTTTATCAAAATAGTTGAAGTGTGTGTAAGAATATTTAGATATTTATTGATTTGGTTTAATTATATATATATATTAGTATAAGTTAGTTATATATATATATATATATTATTATTATTAAACTAGTAATATATATATATGTATGTTAATATAAGTTATATATATATATATATATATATATATATATATATTATTAAATTAATAAAATATATTAGTTGATAGCTTTATATACATATATAGTCAGAGAAAGCAAGGCGGCACTGTTTTCCTTCCTCGCGTGATTCATTTCCTTTCTTCCTGCTTCAGCGTTCTTAAATTTTCAAAAAACAAAATCAAAACCCATCAATTCAAAATCTCCATTTTCACTTAGATCTAAGCTCCATCTCGCGAAGTGACAGAAGGGAAAGTTGCTCACCCCCACGCTGCGGTGCTAGTGAGCAAACTTTGGAAGCGGCGTGCGAACAAAATATTTTACCGGAATTTATCGCGGTACCGTAATCGGTTGTTTAAGCTATCGTTAAGGTAAGGGCTTCTTCCAAACTTTTAGTTTGCATTTAGGACATTATATGTGATTTTATGGAAAAGAAATTTGGTGTAGTTGATGTGTAAAATGGTGAGAATCAATTTAATTCGTTTATGCGAGAATTAGCGGAATTTAAAATTGACGCGGTTGAGATGTAGTTTGATGTGAAAAGTGTGCGATTTGCTGAGATTGAATTAATTTGATTAATGTGGTCGATTTTGTTAGTAATGGTTAACAAAAAAAAATTGATTTTGACGTGTTTGAGTAACGAAATGAGTTATTTTCAAATAAATGAGTTTGAACTTTAGTTGTGAACAAATTGTTACAAATATTTATGTTTATGTAGTTAGCTCCTTGAGTCTCGAAAAGGAATCGAGGCTGTTGGCACCGAGTTAGCGGTGGGGAGAACTCTGAGATATTAATGTTGTTGTGGTGATTCAGGTTTGGTGTGATTGATGTGTTCATAATTAATATTATGAATTTTGAGATGTATTTTATGTGTAGATTGGAGGAAAATGAATTTAATGTGTTTATGGGTGAAATTGTGGAAGTCGAATTTAATGTGTTTGAAATGTGAAGTTGTGAACACGGATGAGTCACGATTAAATTTGGCGTGAAATTTTGGAAGTCGAATTGATTGAATTTGTCGTGTTTAATGTGTGGATTTGCAGAAAATGAATTTAAGGTGTTTTATGTGAAATTGTTTTGATGTGTTTGAGGAGTGATTTGAGGAAATAAATTTGGTGCAAATGCATGTTTGCAAATATGGAAATTAATGGGTGTATTGTGGTTGAAATATGACGAGTTTTGAAAATGAGTGATTTGTAGTGTTTTGGAGTGGATTTGTGGAATTTGGATTGTTGTATTCAATGTGGTTTGTAGATTGAATTTGATGTGGATTTGTTGGATTATGAATAAATATGTCTGAGTATGCTCTGTGAAAAGTTTTGAAAAATCATTAGTGTTAAATGAGTATTAAAAAAGGGGAATCTTTTAATAGTTGCATTTACTTAATGGTTGTGGTGAAAAGAGTTAGAGTATGCTCATGCATTTTATAGTACATGGTGACCGCAATGGGCCATAGTGATAGTGGTAACCGTGATGGGCCATGAGATGATGCCATGTGAATAGTTGGTTCATCTTATCCTTGCGGGGATTTTTGCGTCGTGCTGATCTGTGAGAGATTCCACTCTTGTAAGTCGTGCTGATCTGTGAGCGATTGCACGCATAGAAAATTAGTACTGGTCTGTGAGAGGCTGTACGATAGTAAATTGTGCTGATCCGTGAGAGATTGCACCTTGATAATTAGTACTGGTCTGTGAGAGACTGTACAATTATGATTTACGCCCTTTCGAGGAGGGTGTTAGTTTGGAATTTCGGAATCATGTGCATTGGCATATACGCATTTCATTAGGGTGCTTGGCACGCGAGTCATGTTTGATATACTGTGATGGTTGTATATACATACTTGATTGTGGTTTGTAATTGTGTTGTATTTGATGAGGTTTATTGATTGACCTTATGTGGTAAGCGTTGAATGATATCGAAACATTTTCAAAATTGAAAATTATGCTATTTTCACAGTTGTGTTTGGATACAAGGATGCTTTATTCGAATATGACAGTGCAGTTTGTTAAAAACTTCATTTTTCAACTTTGATTATGCATGTTTGGCATATGAAAATCCTTTCTAGATGTATGCTAAGTTGAAAGGTTATTTTGTGCATTTAAAATTTAAATGTTATGTGATATTTGTTAATTTCGGTTGGTGACCTTTACAATTATTGTGGAAATCTGGGCTTTGCCCTCAGATGAGAATCAGGATCGTCCTACCAGTTAGTACTCTAGAGATGGGTACGGAGTTATACTTACCTGACCACTGCTGTGTCAGAAGGATTTCTGCGGGGCGCGTGGAGATCACTTGGGTTATAGTAGTTTTTTGTAGCATGATTAGATTAGATGGTTGTATAGGTGATAGATGTCTATCTGTTGTGGTTGTATTTATTTCATTCTGGAAGACTGTACCTATACCATATATTGTCAGCCTAACTTTGATTTTGATGGGTCCTTGTACCACTTTTTGACGTGACGTGGGGAAGTTAAAATTCTTGGGACAGTGCTTTTGTACAGGTGTCTGCCGAGAATACCCCAGGGGTATGAGCTACGTTGGATAGGTCTCATAGCCCCGGTGTATTTTTCTGTTTTAAATATTTTGGATTTTCATTTCAAAATCGTTTCCGCTGTTTGTAATTATTGTTGACTTTTGTCGTTGTGATACGACTTAAATATTTTATCCAAAGGTATTTATCTCTTTATTATGAATTTGAATTTGTAAAAAAAAAAAAAAATCGGGCTGTTACAATTGTGGTATCAGAGCTTTGGTTAGATTGTAGGTCGACCTATAGGTTGGGGGTCGTTATCTGATCATGCGTCGGGGTAAATTGTCTGAGTTAGTTAGTTTACTACTTGTTTCTCTCGCTCTCTCTCTCTGTTGATTTTAAATCCTTTTGTTATGTTTGTGAATGGTTTTTGTTTTTGATTTTTTATTTATGGAAGGACAAAATTCGAAATGAGAGGGATTTTTGAAAGTGTAGTGGGATTTACTTGTTTTTTTTTTTTTTTAATTGTTTCTGAATTAGCCAATTAGATGAAGGAAATGTTATTAAGAGATTTTGGTTACTATGGTGAAGTTTTATTGATGTCACTGTTTTGACTTGGAAAGTTCTGCTAAGTTGTATGTAGTTATTGTCCTTCCCTTTTATTCCGTTATTAGATTAAGTAGTTATTGTCATTGCCTCTTATTTTGTATTAGAATTAGATTATTAATTAATTAGGAGTTCTTTGTAGTTTTTGAGATGCGGTCCATTTTGAGTTTTGGTTTTGGCATCTTTGGAATGGTGGTGGTAGTTGTCATTATGCTCATGCAATTTTTCATGTTGATACCTGATGATAGGATTGTGTTGTAAGATGGGTTTGTGTCTGTAGGTGTGTAAGATGATATGGTAGGTATGATGATCATGATAACATTTGTCTTGCGCATATTTGAGAGATAACAAGTGGCAAGAGTAAGGGGTTTTGTGGAAGTTTATAATTATTGTTTCTACTTTGCACTTTATTTGGAACTCTTTGGGCTTTCTGAGATTGGCAGTCATATGAATGCATCATCACTTGTGGAGGACTTTGAAAAAAGGTAATTTAGGATTGGAGTAACAAGGAAACCGATGGGAGGGGAGGACATTTATATTAGGTTCCTAAAAAAAATTATTATTTTGTAACTATGGATGAAATATGGAAGAGGAAGTTGACGGCGATTCTATTGCAGCTTCTGTTAACAGCCTTATTTCTGATAAAGATGATAAGTACATCTTTCCTAATTTTAGTGACGACCAAGCCAATATCCTAACCCTTGATCTATATTCTTTAATTACATGCCATGTATATTTCTTACTAATAGTTCAAAGGCAACTTCATATGAAATATAATTCTCACATTAATGCTTTCAGCTCTTATTGCGTAACTTATTGTTGCATTAATCTCACCCAAAATCTGATTCTAGTTTTAAGTCTTTGATTCTTCTGCTAGTGATGGATGTTCTAGGTAGTATTGACAGTGCTAAATATCCTGTTTAAGTGTGGCACATAATTTTACCATGGATGCATCTTGCATTTTGCTAATACATTTTCATGGTGCACTGAAACTGATGTAGTCGTGTAAGAAAAAAAAAGTTTTATTGTGATTCCTCGAAAAGTAATATCTTAGTTAGTTGACTACTGAGTTAGTTAGTAAGTCTCTTAGTTAGGAGTGTAGGATTGGAGGCTATTCGCAAAATTCATTTCCCAATGGAGCTTTAGAACTTTTTTCAGACATGGTAAAACAATTAAAGCCTGATGACATTACAATGGCTTGTGTGTTTCCAACTTGTGCAGGTTTAGCAGGTTTAGATAAAAGCAGAGAGATACATAGACATATATTAAGGAGAGGGTACTTTTCGGATTTGCATGTAGCCTCTGCACTTGTTGATATGTATGCAAAGTGTGGATTGCTAGTTCTAGCACATATACTTTTTGATATGATTCCTAAAAAGGATCTGATTTCATGGACTGATAGGATAGCTGATTATGGAATGTGTGGATTTGGAATTTAGTCGTGCTGGTTTTTCGACAGGGAAAGAATTATAGATTATTATTTTTTATCTGCATTATATGTGTGTAGTGGCAGCTTGTATTATTTATTGACTAGTGTCGAGGCTTAACTCCTAAGTTATGAGATCTTGGGGGTTAATGGTTATTGGTTCCTTTTAAGCTTATAGGTGTGATTGACATTGGTTGTCTCATGATGCTTGTATATTGAGTCTCATTGCAACTTATTTTGATCTTCTGTATGACATTTATATCATACATCTTGTTAGCTACATTTCCATATTGGTTGTTAGCTACATTTCCATATTGGTTAAGCATACGAGCAATCATTTGGTTCGGGTGTTAGCTACATTTTTGCAGTTTCTTGTAACAAACTGTTTTTCATTCCTTCCACATCTTGTGGCTCAATTATGATTAAATAAATTCTTTTGCCTCTTAAAAAAAAAGGAGTTTCTTTTTTTTTTTTTGAATCAGAAGCTTATTAGTTTAAGCTTTCCATTTTATCTTGGCTTTCGAATATGGAACAGTAGCACTGGAAATTTTTTTTTTTCACATTCAAAAAGCATGGAATGGAGTTTAATTATCTTAAATTGTTGATACTTAAGTATTTTCTTACATTTTGGAATTTAGTGCATAGTATTATTTTATGGGGCTTAGCATGTAAACATGCAAATATGCTTCACCATCCATGGGAAGTCAATTGTTAATGTTGACATGGCTAAATAGCATAAGTTTGTTTGACATATTTGGTCTAAAATTTGGACCAAATATATTGAATTTATTTTTTAATCAACTTTTATTTATAGTTAAGGTCAAAAATGGAGTAACTCTGATGAGGTATTGAGGCTATGTGACATAGTTTTGGCGATTGTATTGCGTCGATAGAATCAAGTAAGGAAAATAAGGGAAACTTAGTGGACCTTGAGGAGATTGTTAGACTGCTTTTGCCTTGGGATAACCTTAAGTGCAAGTTGTAGAGAGCATTATTACAGTTAAGTTAAGATGGACTAAGCCATCATCATGATCGTTGGCTACCTATTGACAAATTGAGGAACTGATCATCCCCAATCTCTTGTTGATAGTAGACAAAATCATGTTGAATGGAACGGACGAGTTTTACCGGCTAGGATAGTGCGTAAAGTTATTAAACACCCTATGAAAAGGGATAGACGACACTTTCCTCGCGTAGGCAAGACGAAACAAGTTATGTCATGTATGATGAGTTTGAGTGCAAACCTAGTGTGGTTATTACTCTTACTTTAAGTTTCGAGGACGAAACTTCTTTTTGGAGGGAAGTAATGTAAGACCTTTAATTTTAAACTCAAAATTATGCAATTTTAGTATATTTTTGTGTTGAATTATGAGGCTTTTTAGCCAATTTTATTGGTATTTCGAATGTTAAATGCCAATGATATTTTTATGAGACCCGTTTAAAATTAGTTGGCGAGAAATAATTTAATTACGTTGCGGAAAATTTATTACTGGACTATTTTGCTAAAAATATCTCTAATTGCTAAAAAAATTTACTTGTCAATTGAGTTGCAATGAGAATAAATATTTTTATCAAAATAGTTGAAGTGTGTGTAAGAATGATTTGGTTTAATTATATATATATATTAGTATAAGTTAGTTATATATATATATATATATATATTATTATTAAACTAGTAATATATATATGTATGTTAATATAAGTTTTTTATATATATATATATATATATATATATATATTATTAAATTAATAAAATATATTAGTTGATAGCTTTATATACATATATAGTCAGAGAAAGCAAGGCGGCACTGTTTTCCTTCCTCGCGTGATTCATTTCCTTTCTTCCTGCTTCAGCGTTCTTAAATTTTCAAAAAACAAAATCAAAACCCATCAATTCAAAATCTCCATTTTCACTTAGATCTAAGCTCCATCTCGCGAAGTGACAGAAGGGAAAGTTGCTCACCTCCACGCTGCGGTGCTAGTGAGCTAACTTTGGAAGCGGCGTGCGAAAAAAATATTTTACCGGAATTTATCGCGGTACCGTAATCGGTTGTTTAAGCTATCGTTAAGGTAAGGGCTCCTTCCAAACTTTTAGTTTGAATTTAGGACATTATATGTGATTTTATGGAAAAGAAATTTGGTGTATTTGATGTGTAAAATGGTGAGAATGAATTTAATTCGTTTATGCGGGAATTAGCGGAATTTAAAATTGACGCGGTTGAGATGTAGTTTGATGTGAAAAGTGTGCGATTTGCTGAGATTGAATTAATGTGATTAATGTGGTCGATTTTGTTAGTAATGGTTAACAAAAAAAAAAAAATTGATTTTGACGTGTTTGAGTAACGAAATGAGTTATTTTCAAATAAATGAGTTTGAACTTTAGTTGTGAACAAATTGTTACAAATATTTATGTTTATGTAGTTAGCTCCTTGAGTCTCGAAAAGGAATCGAGGCTGTTGGCACCGAGTTAGCGGTGGGGAGAACTCTGAGATATTAATGTTGTTGTGGTGATTCATGTTTGGTGTGATTGATGTGTTCATAATTAATATTATGAATTTTGAGATGTATTTTATGTGTAGATTGGAGGAAAATGAATTTAATGTGTTTATGGGTGAAATTGTGGAAGTCGAATTTAATGTGTTTGAAATGTGAAGTTGTGAACACGGATGAGTCACGATTAAATTTGGCGTGAAATTTTGGAAGTCGAATTGATTGAATTTGTCGTGTTTAATGTGTGGATTTGCAGAAAATGAATTTAAGGTGTTTTATGTGAAATTGTTTTGATGTGTTTGAGGAGTGATTTGAGGAAATAAATTTGGTGCAAATGCATGTTTGCAATTATGGAAATTAATGGGTGTATTGTGCTTGAAATATGACGAGTTTTAAAAATGAGTGATTTGTAGTGATTTGGAGTGGATTTGTGGAATTTGGATTGTTGTATTCAATGTGGTTTGTAGATTGAATTTGATGTGGATTTGTTGGATTATGAATAAATATGTCTGAGTATGCTCTGTGAAAAGTTTTGAAAAATCATTAGTGTTAAATGAGTATTAAAAAAGGAGAATCTTTTAATAGCTGCATTTACTTAATGGTTGTGGTGAAAAGAGTTAGAGTATGCTCATGCATTTTATAATACATGGTGACCGCGATGGGCCATAGTGATAGTGGTAACCGTGATGGGCCACGAGATGATGCCATGTGAATAGTTGGTTCATCTTATCCTTGCGGGGATTTTTGCGTCGTGCTGATCTGTGAGAGATTGCACTCTTGTAAGTCGTGTTGATCTGTGAGCGATTGCACGCATAGAAAATTAGTACTGGTCTGTGAGAGGCTGTACGATAGTAAATTGTGCTGATTCGTGAGAGATTGCACCTTGATAATTAGTACTGGTCTGTGAGAGACTGTACAATTATGATTTACGCCCTTTCGAGGAGGGTGTTGGTTTGGAATTCCGGAATCATGTGCATTGGCATATACGCATTTCATTAGGGTGCTTGGCACGCGAGTCATGTTTGATATACTGTGATGGTTGTATATACATACTTGATTGTGGTTTGTAATTGTGTTGTATTTGATGAGGTTTATTGATTGACCTTATGTGGTAAGCGTTGAATGATATCGAAACATTTTCAAAATTGAAAATTATGCTATTTTCACAGTTGTGTTTGGATACAAGGATGCTTTATTCGAATATGACAGTGCAGTTTGTTAAAAACTTCATTTTTCAACTTTGATTATGCATGTTTGGCATATGAAAATCCTTTCTAGATGTATGCTAAGTTGAAAGGTTATTTTGTGCATTTAAAATTTAAATGTTATGTGATATTTGTTAATTTCGGTTGGTGACCTTTACAATTATTGTGGAAATCTGGGCTTTGCCCTCAGATGAGAATCAGGATCGTCCTACCAGTTAGTACTCTGGAGATGGGAACGGAGTTAGACTTACCTGACCACTGCTGTGTCAGAAGGATTTCTGCGGGGCGCGTGGAGATCACTTGGGTTATAGTTTTTTTTGTAGCATGATCAGATTAGATGGCTGTATAGGGGCTAGATGTCTATCTGTTGTGGTTGTATTTATTTCATTCTGGAAGACTGTACCTATACCATATATTGTCAGCCTAACTTTGATTTTGATGGGTCCTTGTACCACTTTTTGACGTGACGTGGGGAAGTTAAAATTCTTAGGGCAGTGCTTTTGTACAGGTGTCTGCCGAGAATACCCCAGGGGTATGAGCTACGTTGGATAGGTCTCATAGCCCCGGTGTATTTTTCTGTTTTAAATACTTTGGATTTTCATTTCAAAACCGTTTCCGCTGTGTTTGTAATTATTGTTGACTTTTGTCGTTGTGATACGACTTAAATATTTTATCCAAAGGTATTTATCTCTTTATTATGAATTTGAATTTGTTTCAAAAAAAAATCGGGCTGTTACAATTGTGGTATCAGAGCTTTGGTTAGATTGTAGGTCGACCTATAGGTTGGGGGTCATTATCTGATCATGCGTCGGGGTAAATTGTCTGAGTTAGTTAGTTTACTACTGGTTTCTCTCGCTCTCTCTCTGTTGATTTTAAATCCTTTTGTTATGTTTGTGAATGGTTTTTGTTTTTGATTTTTTATTTATGGAAGGACAAAATTCGAAATGAGAGGGATTTTTGAAAGTGTAGTGGGATTTACTTGTTGTTTTTTTTTTTAATTGTTTCTGAATTAGCCAATTAGATGAAAGAAATGTTATTAAGAGATTTTGGTTACTATGGTGAAGTTTTATTGATGTCACTGTTTTGACTTGGAAAGTTCTGCTAAGTTGTATGTAGTTATTGTCCTTCCCTTTTATTCCGTTATTAGATTAAGTAGTTATTGTCATTGCCTCTTTTTTTGTATTAGAATTAGATTATTAATTAATTAGGAGTTCTTTGTAGTTTTTGAGATGCGGTCCATTTTGAGTTTTGGTTTTGGCATCTTTGGAATGGTGGTGGTAGTTGTCATTATGCTCGTGCAATTTTTCATGTTGATACCTGATGATAGGATTGTGTTGTAAGATGGGTTTGTGTCTGTAGGTGTGTAAGATGATATGGTAGGTATGATGATCATGATAACATTTGTCTTGCGCATATTTGAGAGATAACAAGTGGCAAGAGTAAGGGGTTTTGTGGAAGTTTATAATTATTGTTTCTACTTTGCACTTTATTTGGAACTCTTTGGGCTTTCTGAGATTGGCAGTCATATGAATGCATCATCACTTGTGGAGGACTTTGAAAAAAGGTAATTTAGGATTGGAGTAACAAGGAAACCGATGGGAGGGGAGGACATTTATATTAGGTTCCTAAAAAAAATATTATTTTGTAACTATGGATGAAATATGGAAGAGGAAGTTGACGGCGATTCTATTGCAGCTTCTGTTAACAGCCTTATTTCTGATAAAGATGATAAGTACATCTTTCCTAATTTTAGTGACGACCAAGCCAATATCCTAACCCTTGATCTATATTCTTTAATTACATGCCATGTATATTTCTTACTAATAGTTCAAAGGCAACTTCATATGAAATATAATTCTCACATTAATGCTTTCAGCTCTTATTGCGTAACTTATTGTTGCATTAATCTCACCCAAAATCTGATTCTAGTTTTAAGTCTTTGATTCTTCTGCTAGTGATGGATGTTCTAGGTAGTATTGACAGTGCTAAATATCCTGTTTAAGTGTGGCACATAATTTTACCATGGATGCATCTTGCATTTTGCTAATACATTTTCATGGTGCACTGAAACTGATGTAGTCGTGTAAGAAAAAAAAAGTTTTATTGTGATTCCTCGAAAAGTAATATCTTAGTTAGTTGACTACTGAGTTAGTTAGTAAGTCTCTTAGTTAGGAGTGTAGGATTGGAGGCTATTCGCAAAATTCATTTCCCAATGGAGCTTTAGAACTTTTTTCAGACATGGTAAAACAATTAAAGCCTGATGACATTACAATGGCTTGTGTGTTTCCAACTTGTGCAGGTTTAGCAGGTTTAGATAAAAGCAGAGAGATACATAGACATATATTAAGGAGAGGGTACTTTTCGGATTTGCATGTAGCCTCTGCACTTGTTGATATGTATGCAAAGTGTGGATTGCTAGTTCTAGCACATATACTTTTTGATATGATTCCTAAAAAGGATCTGATTTCATGGACTGATAGGATAGCTGATTATGGAATGTGTGGATTTGGAATTTAGTCGTGCTGGTTTTTCGACAGGGAAAGAATTATAGATTATTATTTTTTATCTGCATTATATGTGTGTAGTGGCAGCTTGTATTATTTATTGACTAGTGTCGAGGCTTAACTCCTAAGTTATGAGATCTTGGGGGTTAATGGTTATTGGTTCCTTTTAAGCTTATAGGTGTGATTGACATTGGTTGTCTCATGATGCTTGTATATTGAGTCTCATTGCAACTTATTTTGATCTTCTGTATGACATTTATATCATACATCTTGTTAGCTACATTTCCATATTGGTTGTTAGCTACATTTCCATATTGGTTAAGCATACGAGCAATCATTTGGTTCGGGTGTTAGCTACATTTTTGCAGTTTCTTGTAACAAACTGTTTTTCATTCCTTCCACATCTTGTGGCTCAATTATGATTAAATAAATTCTTTTGCCTCTTAAAAAAAAAGGAGTTTCTTTTTTTTTTTTTGAATCAGAAGCTTATTAGTTTAAGCTTTCCATTTTATCTTGGCTTTCGAATATGGAACAGTAGCACTGGAAATTTTTTTTTTTCACATTCAAAAAGCATGGAATGGAGTTTAATTATCTTAAATTGTTGATACTTAAGTATTTTCTTACATTTTGGAATTTAGTGCATAGTATTATTTTATGGGGCTTAGCATGTAAACATGCAAATATGCTTCGCCATCCATGGGAAGTCAATTGTTAATGGTGACATGGCTAAATAGCAAAAGTTTGTTTGACATATTTGGTCTAAAATTTGGACCAAATATATTGAATTTATTTTTTAATCAACTTTTATTTATAGTTAAGGTCAAAAATGGAGTAGCTCTGATGAGGTATTGAGGCTATGTGACATAGTTTTGGCGATTGTATTGCGTCGATAGAATCAAGTAAGGAAAATAAGAGAAACTTAGTGGACCTTGAGGAGATTGTTAGACTGCTTTTGCCTTGGGATAGCCTTAAGTGCAAGTTGTAGAGAGCATTATTACAGTTAAGTTAAGATGGACTAAGCCATCATCATGATCGTTGGCTACCTATTGACAAATTGAGGAACTGATCATCCCCAATTTCTTGTTGATAGTAGACAAAATCATGTTGAATGGAACGGACGAGTTTTACCGGCTAGGATAGTGCATAAAGTTATTAAACACCCTATGAAAAGGGATAGACGACACTTTCCTCGCGTAGGCAAGACGAAACAAGTTATGTCATGTATGATGAGTTTGAGTGCAAACCTAGTGTGGTTATTACTCTTACTTTAAGTTTCGAGGACGAAACTTCTTTTTGGAGGGAAGTAATGTAAGACCTTTAATTTTAAACTCAAAATTATGCAATTTTAGTATATTTTTGTGTTGAATTATGAGGCTTTTTAGCCAATTTTATTGGTATTTCGAATGTTAAATGCCAATGATATTTTTATGAGACCCGTTTAAAATTAGTTGGCGAGAAATAATTTAATTACGTTGCGGAAAATTTATTACTGGACTATTTTGCTAAAAATATCTCTAATTGCTAAAAAAATTTACTTGTCAATTGAGTTGCAATGAGAATAAATATTTTTATCAAAATAGTTGAAGTGTGTGTAAGAATATTTAGATATTTATTGATTTGGTTTAATTTTATATATATATATATATATATATATATATATATATATATATATATATATATATATATATATATATATATAATTGACGGAATTTAATTCGTTTATGCGAGAATTAGCGGAATTTAAAATTGACGCGGTTGAGATGTAGTTTGATGTGAAAAGTGTGTGATTTGCTGAGATTGAATTAATGTGATTAATGTGGTCGATTTTGTTAGTAATGGTTAACAAAAAAAAAAAAGAAATTGATTTTGACGTGTTTGAGTAACGAAATGAGTTATTTTCAAATAAATGAGTTTGAACTTTAGTTGTGAACAAATTGTTACAAATATTTATGTTTATGTAGTTAGCTCGTTGAGTCTCGAAAAGGAATCGAGGCTGTTGGCACCGAGTTAGCGGTGGGGAGAACTCTGAGATATTAATGTTGTTGTGGTGATTCATGTTTGGTGTGATTGATGTGTTCATAATTAATATTATGAATTTTGAGATGTATTTTATGTGTAGATTGGAGGAAAATGAATTTAATGTGTTTATGGGTGAAATTGTGGAAGTCGAATTTAATGTGTTTGAAATGTGAAGTTGTGAATACGGATGAGTCACGATTAAATTTGGCGTGAAATTTTGGAAGTCGAATTGATTGAATTTGTCGTGTTTAATGTGTGGATTTGCAGAAAATGAATTTAAGGTGTTTTATGTGAAATTGTTTTGATGTGTTTGAGGAGTGATTTGAGGAAATAAATTTGGTGCAAATGCATGTTTGCAATTATGGAAATTAATGGGTGTATTGTGGTTGAAATATGACGAGTTTTGAAAATGAGTGATTTGTAGTGATTTGGAGTGGATTTGTGGAATTTGGATTGTTGTATTCAATGTGGTTTGTAGATTGAACTTGATGTGGATTTGTTGGATTATGAATAAATATGTCTGAGTATGCTCTGTGATAAGTTTTGAAAAATCATTAGTGTTAAATGAGTATTAAAAAAGGGGAATCTTTTAATAGCTGCATTTACTTAATGGTTGTGGTGAAAAGAGTTAGAGTATGCTCATGCATTTTATAGTACATGGTGACCGCGATGGGCCATAGTGATAGTGGTAACCGTGATGGGCCACGAGATGATGCCATGTGAATAGTTGGTTCATCTTATCCTTGCGGGGATTTTTGCGTCGTGCTGATCTGTGAGAGATTGCACTCTTGTATGTCGTGCTGATCTGTGAGCGATTGCACGCATAGAAAATTAGTACTGGTCTGTGAGAGGCTGTACGATAGTAAATTGTGCTGATCCGTGAGAGATTGCACCTTGATAATTAGTACTGGTCTGTGAGAGACTGTACAATTATGATTTACGCCCTTTCGAGGAGGGTGTTAGTTTGGAATTCCGGAATCATGTGCATTGGCATATACGCATTTCATTAGGGTGCTTGGCACGCGAGTCATGTTTGATATACTGTGATGGTTGTATATACATACTTGATTGTGGTTTGTAATTGTGTTGTATTTAATGAGGTTTATTGATTGACCTTATGTGGTAAGCGTTGAATGATATCGAAACATTTTCAAAATTGAAAATTATGCTATTTTCACAGTTGTGTTTGGATACAAGGATGCTTTATTCGAATATGACAGTGCAGTTTGTTAAAAACTTCATTTTTCAACTTTGATTATGCATGTTTGGCATATGAAAATCCTTTCTAGATGTATGCTAAGTTGAAAGGTTATTTTGTGCATTTAAAATTTAAATGTTATGTGATATTTGTTAATTTCGGTTGGTGACCTTTACAATTATTGTGGAAATCTGGGCTTTGCCCTCAGATGAGAATCAGGATCGTCCTACCAGTTAGTACTCTAGAGATGGGTACGGAGTTATACTTACCTGACCACTGCTGTGTCAGAAGGATTTCTGCGGGGCGCGTGGAGATCACTTGGGTTATAGTAGTTTTTTTGTAGCATGATTAGATTAGATGGTTGTATAGGTGATAGATGTCTATCTGTTGTGGTTGTATTTATTTCATTCTGGAAGACTGTACCTATACCATATATTGTCAGCCTAACTTTGATTTTGATGGGTCCTTGTACCACTTTTTGACGTGACGTGGGGAAGTTAAAATTCTTGGGACAGTGCTTTTGTACAGGTGTCTGCCGAGAATACCCCAGGGGTATGAGCTACGTTGGATAGGTCTCATAGCCCCGGTGTATTTTTCTGTTTTAAATATTTTGGATTTTCATTTCAAAATCGTTTCCGCTGTTTGTAATTATTGTTGACTTTTGTCGTTGTGATACGACTTAAATATTTTATCCAAAGGTATTTATCTCTTTATTATGAATTTGAATTTGTAAAAAAAAAAAAAATCGGGCTGTTACACTAATCAGGTACTTGTAATTCATGAAAATAAAGATAACTCAATAAATTATGTCACTAAATGAATACAATGGAACCGACATGAAGTTAACATTGATGATGTTTTTGCATATAATATAGAGCTAAATATGGTAAATGATAATGAGGATCAAGAACCAAGGTCTCTCAAATATTGTAGACAAAGTGAGAATTGGCAAAAATGGAAAAATGCAATTGAAGCACAATTAATCTCACTTAACAAGCGATAGGTTATTGGACTTGTAGTCCGAACACCCGAAGGTGTAAAACTCGTTGGATACAAATGGGTTTTTGTACGAAAATAAAATGATAATGGTGATATTGTGAGATACAAAGCAAGGCTCATTGTCCAAGGTTTTCTGCAAAGACCTGGGTTTGATGAGACATATTCACCTGTAGTTGATGCGACTACTTTTCGATACCTAATTAGCCTTGTAGCACGTGAAGGGCGAAATTTGCACATGACGGATGTTGTTGTAGTTTACTTGTATGGCTCACTTGATAGTGATATTTATATGAAGCTCCCTAAATGATTTAATTTTCCTGATGCCAATAGTCTAGTATCTCGAGAAGACTACTCTATAAAATTGAACAAGTCTCTCTTTGGGCTGAAACAATTCAGATACATGTGGTATTATTGTCTTAGTAAACATTTGTTAAAGAAGGGATATAAAAATGACTATTTGTCCCTGTATTTTTATGAAAATATTGGGAAATGAATTTTTCATCACTGTTGTCTATGTTGATGACATAAATATTATTGGAACTCTTGAAGAGCTTCTAAAAGCCATAGATTGTTGAAAGAAAAAGTTCGAAATGAAAGATTTGGGAAAAACAAAGTTTTGTCTAGGATTATAAATTGAGCATTTGAATAATATAATGTTTGTGCATCAAGAAACTTACATAGAAAAAGTCTTAAAACATTTCTATATGGACAAATCTCATTTGTTGTCTACTCTCATGGTCTTAAAATCACTAGATGTGGAGAATGATTCTTTCAGACCCCAAGAAGAGGATGTAGAACCATTTGGTCCTAAAGTACCATATCTTAGTGCAATTGGAGCACTGATGTATCTCACTAATTATATATATCCTGATATATCATTTTATGTCAATCTATATTCAAGATATTGTTCTTCCACTACATGAAGACATTGGAACGAAGTTAAGCATATACTTTGTTACCTTAAAGGTACAACGAATATGGATTTATTCTATTCCAAAGCGCCCAAACTAGAATTAGTTGGTTATACAGATGTAGGTTATTTGTCAGATCTGCATAATGTTATATCGCAGACAGGTTACTTGTTTACGAGTGGAGGTACATCCTTATCATGGAGATTCGTAAAACTGACTATAACAATGAATCATAAAATCATGCAGAACTTTTAACACTACACAAGAAAAATAGAGAATGTGTTTGGTTAAGGTATTTGATTCAACACATACAAAAAAATTATGGTTTATACCAGAAGAATGGATGCAACAATCATTTATGAAGATAATATTACATGTATTGCTTCAGTTGAAGGAAGGGTATATTAAAAGAGATCGAATAAAATATATTTCTCCAAAATTAGTTTTCACTCATGAATTGGAGAAGAGCTTGCGGGCATTTTCACAAAGTTACTCCTAAATAGAATCTTCGATCAATTGGTACCAGAGTGTGGCCTTCATCGTCTCAGAGATATTTTTATGGTTGAAAGGGAGAAATAAATGCACCGTGAAATTCACAAAAGGATATTGTACTCTTTTTCCTTCACTTTTTTTCCACTAATTTTTTTAGTAAGATTTTATTGAGGCATATCCTCGATGGACATTCAAGAGGGAGTGTTGTGAATATTGGGCTCATTAGTGAATGTCCCCTCCTTTGTGCCTATAAAAATAGTACTATTCGCTCTCTCTTTTTCCCTTTTATCTCTTTCTCTCATTCATCTCTATTCTCCTATATTATGTCGTTATTTCGACTAGTTCACAACATTAACCATTTTTTTTCTTTTTCTAATTTTATGCATACTATCTTTTTGTCATATACTGCACTTTGAGCTATTTTTTTCATTTAAAAAGTATATCACTTTATTTTCTCTTATTTTCTACACAATCAAATAAAAGAAATAAAAGTTTTTATCTTTCTTTCCATTAACTTTCTCTCCAACTAAACAACTAAAAAATCACTTTATTTTCTACTCACATGTCCCATGATAATTTAGTCATTTGATCATTTTACATATATTATAAAAATGTACAAATGAATGAGGGAGAATATTACTTTTACCAAATTATCCTTGTTAGGTATTGGTGCATTACCAATGTTATAAATTTATAGTGTAAGATATTGCATTTAAAATAATGTTAGTATTAATTAGACAAAATATCTCACGCGTTCCCTTAATTTAATTTTAGGTAACGATTCAATC
>JBBPBP010000002.1:10078527-10094947 GCA_037974735.1 Cicer chorassanicum
TGTTCCTTTTTATTTTTTTAATTTTATTTGTCTGTTCCTTTTTTTAATTTTATTTCTTTTTTCTTTTGTTTTTTTTTTAATTTAATTTTTTTTGTTACCTTTCTTTGTTTTAATTTAATTTAATTTAATTATAATTTTACCTTTCTGGATTAATTTAATATATTGAAGTTGATGGGGAAGAGGAGGAGGAAGAAGAGGAAGAAGACTATGTTGAAGATGATGATGATCTTTGATTCCTATAACATGCATTTTAGTTTTAATATTTTGTTATTTATTACTCTACTATGTTGAACAAGATGATATTTGGTATCTAAATCTATATTTTGATTAAGAGTTAAGACTATTTGGTATCTAAATGTATGTTTTGATTAAGACTATGAGTTTGAGACATTGTTTAATTATGCATGTTTATATAGTATTATTCATGTAGAGGTCATCCCGGTATCCTGCAACCCGCTATCCCGGTCTCCAGGGTTGGCCGCGACGCGCCGCTATATAGGATTAACTACCTAACTAACTATTATGTTTTCGATATATATTGGGGAGGGGGTATAGAACAACACTTATTACCTCTATCTTTTGTATTGGAACAGCACTAATTACCGTCTGAAAATCTTATTAGATTTTGTATTGGAACAACACTAATTACCTCTATCTTTTGCTAAATTTATGACTATGCAATTTGAGATTTATACTCCCAAATTCAGTAGCAGTTTTATTGCTTGTGAGACTAAATTTACAACACATATTTTCGGCTTAACGAATCTAAATGATAAAACCAAATGCTTGACATTGCTTACA
The DNA here is from genome assembly GCA_037974735.1 of Cicer chorassanicum. NCBI lineage: Eukaryota > Viridiplantae > Streptophyta > Magnoliopsida > Fabales > Fabaceae > Cicer > Cicer chorassanicum. The sequence continues at coordinate 10,079,329 of JBBPBP010000002.1, forward strand.
AATAGACAATTATTACTTACATTGCTTCCTTAGGTGCCTATAATTATTACTTACATTGCTTCATTAGGTGCCTATATTCACATACAAACCGATTATATTCAAAAGAAAGATGGATCTGCTTCCCCTCTCATAATTTGAAGCATTCATGGTAAATAGTAGTTTTTTAAGAAAAATCTATTGTTATTTTAATTTTTTTTTAAAGCTTTCCCATGATGTTTAATCTTTTTAGTACTTTTACAGATTTTTGCAATGAGTGTTACGATCCTTGGCTTAGGATGTTACATATTTGTTATTTAAATTGATATACTAATTTGTCAATTCGTTTAAACTCAGTTTGATTTTGTTTGTATATGTAACTGTTTGTTTTTTTGTTGTGATTGAAGTACCATTTATACTCTCGTAAAATCAATTTTGCTCATTAAAAAGAAAGGTTCTTGGCTTAGTTTGTCTCCTTTTGATATTATATGGAAATTTTTCTCAATGTTACCCTCCTCTCATTTAAAAGCTCTAGAATTGTGAATTTGGATTATGGAAATTCTTAGTCACTTAAGAGCTCTAGAATTGAGCAAGGCACCTTTAAACTCGAGGATTACCAACATTATTATTTTGAGTTATACTTTAATTGTTTGATATGAAAATTTAACTGGTTTGGAATTATATGATAGATACTTCAATTTTGTATTGGGAAAACATACTTAATTCAATTGTTCAATTATATTCGTAATTCATGCTAACAAATGCTCTTTATGTTAGCGGCTAGGACAAATTTTATAGGGTAGTGAAATATAAAAATATTAAAAAAATTAATTTATCAAACTTAATCAATAAACAAAAACATTCACACAAAAAAAAAACTATATAACTAATAAGAAGAAAAACAAGATTAATACTTATATAAAATCTAAATTATATCTGCAACAAAAGAAATAAAAATTAAAAAAAAAATTATTTAAAAATATTGAGTTCGACGACTACGTTTCAAGGAATTAAATTTATCCACAAATAATTGATTATGTGTTAAACATACTCACAATGTTTCTTTCAATGTAATGTTTTGGATTCCTTTTCTAATTTATAAAAAGTAATGTTTTTTTATTTATAATTTTAATAATTTCAATATTAAAATGAGTTGTGAGTACTATTTGTTTGGACTAATAATATAAATCACAAACTATTTATTCTTGTTGTAATTTTTTGGACCAATAAATTTATATTTGGAGTAGATGAATATAAAAATATACTTGTTTGCCAAAACAAAAGAAAAACAAAAATTGAAGTAATCAAATCTACTTTATCAACTATTGTTGGAAAAAACCAGAGATAATTAGAGATAATTAATTTAATAATGCGAAATATTTTTCCTCCGCAGATAAATGGTCAAACAGAAAATACAATTCTAAGAGCAATAATAATTGACAGAAAATTAAATATGAGACAAACACAATTTTTAACGTGGAAAACTTCGCTGAAATTGATAGAATAAAAATCACGTGACTTGTCCAGTAAAACTTCCAATATAATAATTAATAGGTACACCAGAGTCTTCCTAGTAAAACTTCCAATATAATAATTAATAGGTACACCAGAGTCTTCCTAATAACAATAGGGAACACCAATCAACAATAACAACAACAATCTTATAATCTTCCACTAAAGTGGGTATTATAAAGTAACTCGGTATATTAAAATAATAAACTTAGTGGTAGAAATAACATACTAAAATTGTAGATCAAACGGAGCAAGTTTGCTACACACCTGTTACCGCCACCAAAGCCAAACCTTTTTTTTTTCTCTTCTTCTCCGTGTGCGGATGCCATTGTTGTCTTGTTGCATAGGGATTTCAAATCCCTTTTTATTTTTCTTCTTTATAGGCCAAACCCAACAAAACCCTTATTCCTTGTTTTTTCTTTTTTTTTTCAATAATAATAATAACAATACTAATACTACTAATAATAATAATTTGCTCCAAGGAAAAAACCCAGAATTCCTTCTATTTTCTGGGTTTGGAAAAGTGCGGATTTTCAAGAAAGGGAATCTTATGACATGTTAGGAATATCTTATGATAATCATCCACGTCTGAAACGTATTTTAATGCCAGAAAGTTGGATCGGATGGCCTTTGCGTAAAGATTATATCGCCCCCAATTTTTATGAAATACAAGATGCTCACTAAATGATAAAAATAAGAAAAAAATCCGCATACACACCGCCCGTCACACTAAGGGAGCTGGCCATACCCGAAGTCGTTACCTTAACCGCAAGGAGGGGGATGCCGAAGGCAGGGCTAGTGACTGGAGTGAAGTCGTACCAAGGTAGCCGTACTGGAAGGCCGATAACTAAATTCCTAGTAAAAAAAATGATTATTAGTTATTATTAGTTTAATTTATATTAATTATAAGTAATATTTATTACTTTATTAGTAATTTTTTTTTATATTAAGAAATAATAAATTACTAATAATTTTAGTATTAATTACAATTAATAAATACTAATAAATAAGGAATAAATAATTACACCAAAACGAAGAACACAATATTGCAAAGTACAAACTCAAAATCGGTCAATAACTAAATTCCTAGTAAAAAAAAATGATTATTAGTTATTATTAGTTTAATTTATATTAATTATAAGTAATATTTATTACTTTATTAGTAATTTTTTTTATATTAAGAAATAATAAATTACTAATAATTTTAGTATTAATTACAATTAATAAATAATAATAAATAAGGATAATAATAATAATAATAATAATAATAATAATATTAATAAAATTGGTGGGCTCCACTTGGGGAGTGAGTCCACCCCACAAATCTCTCCCTCACGACTCAAGTGGGAAGGTACTGCTCAATCATGTCGGCTTTCTTTCTAAAGCACATCATCTTCGACACAGGCAAGGTCTTCGTTATTATATATAAGTCATTCTCATCAGTATGAATCTTTTCAATTGTAAATAAATTCATTTCCAATGCATCTCGTATCCAATGATACCGCAGAATAACACAAACTTGTCTTGTTTAAGGCCTAACTCATGTAGGAATTTCTTCATCTATAAGAGTTCTTTGGAAGCTTCAGTTTCTGCAACGTACTCAGCTTTAGTAGTGGATAAAGCAACACACTTTTGTAATCTTGATTGCCAAGACACAGCTCCCCTTGCAAACGTCATCATATAACCAGAAGTAGATTTTCTAGAATCAAGATCACCTACCATATATGCATTTGTGTAATCATCCAACACAGGTTCACCATCTCCATAACATAAACATACTTTGGAAGTGTCTCTGAGGTATCTGAGAATCCACTTCACTGCTTGCCAATGATCTTTACCAGGACTAGAGAGAAACTGACTGACAACTCCAACTGCATGAGCATGAGCAATATCTGGTCTTGTGCATACTATAGCATACATCAAACTACCAACAATGGATGCATAAAATAATTCCAAGTTTGTTGAGACAACCACTTTCTCATGCCCATAATTTTCTCTGCATGACCCAAGTCTTTCATTGCAAAAGACTTGTTCAAATATTTCTTTAAAGATGGAATTGGAATCTTCTTAGTGTCATTACCAACAATCAGCATGTCATCCACATATAACAAAAGAATAATATAATCACCATTAGATAATTTCTTGACAAACACACAATGGTGAGAAATAGTTTTACCATACCCATGTTTCTCCATGAAAGAATCAAATTTCTTGTACCATTGTCGAGGTGCTTGCTTGAGCCCATATAAGCTTTTCTTCAATTTAAACACAAGCTTATATTTACCTTTGAATTCGAAACCTTCTATTTGCTCCATATAGATCTCTTCCTCCAAATTGCCATGAAGGAATGCAATTTACACATCAAGTTGTTCAACTTTTAGGTTCAACTAGCTGCTAACCCAAGCATAACTAGGATAGAGGACATCTTCGCCACAAGTGAAAAAATTTCATCAAAGTCAACACCTTTTCTCTAATTAAAACCTTTCACAACCAATCTTGTTTTGTATCTTGGTTGAGAACTATTCTCTTCTGCCTTTATCTTGTATACCCATTTGTTCTTGAGTGTTTTTCTGCCCTTAGGCAACTTCACCAAATCAAATGTGTGATTCTCATGCAAGGAATTCATCTCTTCTTGCATGGCCTTCAACCACTTTTCTTTATCAACATTTTTAATAACTTCTTGGTAGTACTCTGGCTCTCCACTATCAGTGATCATCACATACTCATGTGGAGGATATCTTTGAGAAGGTTGACGTTCTCTAGTAGATATTCTCAACTCAAACTCGTCTGGTGGCTCAGCTGGAACCTACTCATCATGGTGAGGCACATGATCATCAGTTACATTCTCATCATCTACCAGTATATCTCCCCCATCAACAAAAGTTTTTGCAGGGGGCTTAAGCAAACCATCAATGTAACTTCTGGAATTTGGTTTATGTTTCTCAGCTTTATCAAAATCTTCAATAGTCAAGTCTTCAAGAAATATCATATCTCGACTTCTGATAATTTTCTTGTCAACCGGATCCCACAATCTATAGCCAAATTCTTCATCACCATAACCGACGAACACACATTGTTTGGATTTACTATCAAGCTTGAACCTCTCATCTCTTGGAACATGAACAAAACATTTGCAGCTAAAAACTCTCAAATGACGATAAGAGACATCTTTCCCTGTTCACACTCTATTTGGAACATCACCATCAAGTGGAATAGAAGGAGAAAGATTGATCAAATCCACTGCAGTTTTCATTGTTTCACCCCAAAAGGATTTCAACAATTTTGCATGAGAGAGCATACATCTGATTATGTCATTAATTGTACAATCCATTCTCTCTACAACACCATTTGTTGGAACCAAGTTGGTTTTATATTTAGAGTTTTTATGTTAACAAAATTATTTTATGAAAACAATATATTTGAATTCAAAGAGTATGAAAGAAGATTCATGTTTTTGAAGAAAATCTAAAATAAGATTTGATTCAAATTTATAATTGAAGAAAAACTAAAATAAGATTTGATTCCAAATTATAATTGAAAAAAAATCTAAAATAAGATTTGATTCAAATTTATAACTGAAGAAAATCTAAAATAAGATTTGATTCAAATTTGTAATTGAAAAAAATTTAAAATAAGATTTGATTCATATTTATAATTGAAGAAAACATTTGACCAAGTTGAAAAAAGATATGGTCAAGATTTGAAGAATATTTGATTAACATTTGATGAAGATTTGAAGAAGATTTTATTTGAAGAATTTATAAATTTAATCTACACAAAATAGGAACATAATCAATCTGAAGAATTTACAAACTCAATCTACACAAAATAAGAACAGAATCAATCTGAAGAATTTACAAACTCAATTTGAACAAGATACAATTCAGAATTAAACAAGGACAAAATTGAAGCCCAAATTTTCACTATAAAAAGACACTCAGGGCTGAAGGAGAAAAGTATCGAAAAGCATAAAAGAGTAGAAGAACTCAAGCTCAAAGTTCTCAATTCATCTTAGAGTTCAAAGAAAGAAACACTTGTTCAGGTCAGAAATATTTTCTAAGTGTTATTTTCTTAGAGTGTGAGAGTTATTATTATTATCAGCTTTGTTAGAAGCAACTACTCAAGTTCCAATATTTTGTATTCAACCCGACAGTGGTTTAATTCCTTCTTCAATCTGGGTTGTCAGGTTGTTAGGAGAAGACTTGGCTTGTAGGGTCAAGGTGGTGTTATTCCTCAAAAGTCTAGGTTTGTCAAGTTGTGTGGGAAGACTGGCTTGGAGGTTCATGTGTTTTGTAATTCAAGGTATTTGAATTGGTGGATGAAAGCCTTCTGAATGATGGGACTGGATGTAGCCAAGTTAGTGGTGAACCAGTATAAATCTATGTGTCCAAATATTTATGCTTTCATTATTTGCTGCATCTGAATCCGATTGCTTCTTCTTTAAGTAATTCATAAAAACCAGTCAGCCTTCATCAAATCAGCAAAAAGTTTTCAACTTTGAAAAACACAATTCAACCCACCCTTCTCGTGTTTTCACTATCACCATTATGCTGAGGTGTCTTTTGAACTGTTTTCTCAAGCCTGATTCCATGTTTTCTACAATACTCTTCAAACTGACCTCTATATTCACCACCGTTATCTGATCGAACACATTTCAATTTCGTTCCATTTTCTCTTTCAATACTTGCATGAAAATGCTTGAAGACTCCAAGTACCTGGTCTTTAGATTTCAAAGGAAAGGCCCACACTTTTCTAGAGTGGTCGTCAATAAAAGTAACAAAATACGATGCATTACTAAGAGATTTACTATCCAACATACAAACATCAGTATGAACTTAATCAAGAATATTTTGCCTCTTATGAGGACCAGTATTATGAAAAGAGACTCTATGTTGTTTTCCAGCAAAACAATGAGTGCAAGTTTTTAGAGAGGAACCTTTCACAGGAAGAAAATTTTTCTTCGCAAGTATATTGAGTCCTTTCTCACTCAAGTGACCAAGGCGCATATGCCATAAATCATAAGAAGCGTCTTCAATTGCATTCACTTCTTCCTTGCGTAACTTCGTAGGCGTCATGTACAAAGAAGTGGAATTTTGCTCCATTACCACAACTAGGGATCTTTTGGTGATTTTACATATACCACCACCACCAAAGTAAGTGTGATAACCTTCAATATCAAAGGCTTTCACCAAAATCAAATTGAGACGAATATCAGGAACATGTCTAACATTCTTCAATTGAAGCTTGTAACCAATCCCAGTTTCAACCCAAACATCACCCATATCGATAATTTTACATACTCCTTCATCTCCCATTTTTACCATACCAATATTCTAAGATGAGAAGAAATCACATCTAGGAGTAACATGATATAAGGCACCCGAGTCAATAATCCAAGTTGAACCATGACATGCAAGGTTTATGGAATTATCATCACAAACAATGTATACATTACTAATAGATGCAATTGTTGTTGTATCTTTATCATTTTTCTTCTCTTTGTTTTTATCTCTTTCCCTTGATTGATCTCTCTTAAGGAACCTGCAATTTATTTTATGAGACCTGCTTTGCCACAATGATAGCATATCACTTCTTTTATAGTTCTCGACTTGCTTCTTGACTTGCTATGACTTTCAGAGTTGTCGCGTCTATGGAAGTTTCTAGATTGACTTATCCCCATGACTCTGTAACTAGTGCTTTTGACTTTGAGGAAGAACCAATCAAACCACGTTCCTTTCTTCGAGCTTATTCATTCAACATGCTCTCTTTAACTGTTGACATTTTCAACTTTCCACTTGGAGCTGAATTTGTCAACGTCACAACAAGGACTTCCCAATTATCAGGCAAGGAACTCAACAATAACAACGTTTGCAACTCATCATCTAATTTAATATATGTCACTGTCAACTGATTCACTGTATTCTAAAAAATACTCATATGCTCTGCCATTGAATCTCCATCTGTGTATTTCATATTCACCAGCTTCCGAATCAAGAATGCTTTATTTTGCACATTCTTTCTTTCATACAACTCTTTTAATTTCTCCGACATTTTGTTAGTATTTATTTCAGTTTCAACATGTGGATATACACTTAGATCCAACCATTGTCTAATCAACAATATTGTCTTTCTATTCATCTTCTTCCAGTCAGCATTAAATTTATCTGTGGGTTTAGCAGTGTCACCATCAATAAGATAATACAAATCTTTACTGTATAGCATGTCTTCCATGAGAGTCTTCCAAAGTGTGTAATTAGAAGAATTGAGCTTAATCATATTCGAACCTTTATTTTCCTCATCCATTTAAATGCACAAATCAAATCAACCGAGCTCTGATACCACTTTGTTGGGAAAAACCATAGATAGTTAGAGATAAATATCTCAATAATGCATAATATTTTTCCCCCACCTATGTAGATAAATGGCCAAATAGAAAATACAATTCCAAGAGCAATAATGATTGGCAGAAAATAAAATATGAGACAAACACAATTTTTAACGTGGAAAACTTCGTTCAAATTGAGAGAATAAAAACCATGGGACCTTGTCCAGTAAAAACGTCCACTACAATAATTAATGGGTACACCAGAGTCTTCCAATAACAACAATCTTATAACCTTCCACTGAAGTGGGTATTCTAAAGTAATTCTCAAAGAAGGTAAAACTACTCAAAGTGTATATTAAAATAACAAACTCATTGGTAGAAATAACATACTAAAATAACGAAGCAAATTTACTACAGACATTTTACCACCACCGGAACCAAACTTTTCTTTCTCTTCTCTCCTTGTGCGGCTGCCGATGTTGTCTTGTTGTTTAGGGATTTCAAATCCTTTTTTATTTTTCTTCTTTATGGGCCAAGTCTAATAGAACTCTTATTCTTTCTTTTTTTTTCTTTCTTTTATTTCAATAATAATAATAATATTAATAAAGTTGGTGGGCTCCATTTGGAGAGTGAGTCCAACCAACAACCATTTATCTCTATGAACACTTATTAAGAAATAAAATAAAAAAACTTTATTTAAAAAATACAACTTTTTAAAATTTCAGAACATTAAATACATGCATCCCAATATTTTATTTTATTTTTTATTACTTATTAAGTACTCTTGAAGCACCTGTGAGCATTTTGATATATTCATTTGGGATGATAGTATACAAAGGTTGACCGTTAATGAAGTTCAAGATTAATATATCATTGCATATTTTGCTGTGGCTTTATATTAATTTTTCTATTATATTAATTATTATCTTTATTAATTATATATTTAATTATATTACATTTTTTTTCTGTTCTATAGTAAATATTACAATTAAAATATAAGATAATTATTTCTCTTTAAAGACAAACCAGTAAGACCAGGGCAGTCATGATTTTGTGCATCCAGCTCAATTTTATGTGGGTTCACCAATGAATAGAATCTTAATTTTTTTATAACACAACAAAACAAGAGTGATTTTTTTTTGTTAAATATATTTTTAGTTACTACAAAATTATTATCTTTAAAATTTAATTTTTAAAAAATATTATTTACTTTTAATCCTTATTTTAATTTTAGAGGGAATTTTTTAGGATTAAATGTATCAATTTTTTACAAAAATATTTCAAAATAGAGACCAAAAATAAACTAAAAAATTATGAATTAAAAGTTAAGAATTTTTTTATATAAACTAAAAATAAAATTTTAAAGAGACTAAAAACTTATTTTATTTATTTTTTAATAATAAAATTGTATTTTTTTTTATCAAAGGTTCAATCAATACAATTAAAATAGAATCTCTAAAATATATATAACTATTCTAAGTAAAAGAATTTAAATTACCAGTAAAATTAATATTATAATTAACATTCTTAATTTATGTGGTTAAATCAATATTATTTTTATATTCGGAGGAAGGTAGTACTTACTATCATGTTCATGTACGTGGTATTTTGTTGATTTTAAGGCGGAGAAAATATGTGGACTAAAATCATAGATAAGGATGGGTATCGTATTATGATATTCTTACTATGCTGATTTTGATGTTATTAATTTGTAGCTAATAGTAATGGTTTCAGGTTAACTTAATTCCTCAATGATATAAAAATAAAACATATTACTACGTCAATAAATAAATCACAAAATCATCAAATAAGATCAAATTTTAATGGTAAAAATTAGTCTTTCCTTTTAAAATAATTAATAAAGTAGTCGCTGTAAATAAATTATTTTCAAAATTTTAATATTCTAATTATTTATGTAACCAAAAAAATTTATAATTATTTAACCCGTGTAGATGAACATATTTTAAATTTTAAATTATTTTACCACAATCCACTATTTTTAATCTCCATAACTATTTTCCAAATCCAAATTAAACAATTTGAGATTCTGTAAACCATACTGTTTAAATATATTATTGAAGCTGATGTAACATTACTGAAGTCTAGAATAGGTGAGTTTTTTCCCATACAAAACGGCCTACGATGATAACTTCTTCTGGATAAAAAATCGCTATACCGGTTTTCGATAGAAAATTGGTGGTGCTGGCTATATTATTGATATTACAAAAAAGCAAGGTAAAATATTAAAATTAATATATTTTTTGTTAGCAATAATTGTAGAATGTCTGTGGTACATAGATGGTGTAAGATAGACGTGGCCTCCTTGAGTGTTAATTGAAAATCTATTCAAACAAATAGTTGTTTTTTTATATATAAAAAGTGATGTTTGATACGGATTATTTCAAAAAAAAATATGTAATTTTCAGTTTTATAAAAAATCTAACCTATAATCTTAAATTATGGAAAGTTGAAATTATTTTTGTTATAATCATTAAAAATAGACTATATGATGCTTGTATACCACGCACGAGCACGACAAATCTCGCCTACTCCTTCTCCTCCAAGCCTATAAATACACAACCCAATCTTCATTACCAAAACAACACGACATAAAAAACCATCAACATAAAGTGTTCAAAAAATGACACCCTTATTGTATTACTCTCTCCTCTCTATAACCTTCATAATAACCATCAAAATTTTACTCCAAATCCAATCAAGAAGGCTAAAAAACCTTCCACCTGGTCCACCAACAATTCCCATAATTGGCAACCTCCACCACCTAAAACACCCACTCCATCGCACCTTTAAAATTCTATCACAAAAATATGGCGACGTTATTTCGTTATGGTTCGGTTCGCGTTTAGTTATTGTTGTCTCTTCGCCTTCTTTAGTTCAAGAATGCTTCAATAAAAACGATATTGTTTTAGCGAATCGACCACAGTTTCTAACCGGAAAATACATCTTTTATAACTATACCACCTTAGGTTCCGCTTCTTATGGAGACCATTGGCGTAATCTACGTCGTATAACAACTATTGATGTTCTCTCAAACAATCGTCTTAACTCCTTCTTAGGAGTTCGAACAGACGAAACAAATAGGCTTATACAAAAGCTTCTAAACGACACTGTTTCTGAAGGATTTACAAAAGTAGAACTAAAACATAGACTAACGGAAATGACGTTTAATGCTATGATGAGGATGATATCTGGAAAAAGGTATTACGGAGATGACGGAGACGTGACAAATGTCGAAGAAGCAAAACAATTTAGAGAGATAATAAGTGAGATAATGTCTTTGTTAGGTGCTCATAATAAGGGTGATTTTTTGCCTTTGTTGAGGTTGTTTGATTTTGATGATTTGGAGAAGAGGTGCAAGAAGATTGCGAAAAGGGCTGATGCATTTTTGCAGGGACTTATTGAGGAACATCAAAGTGGAAATCAAAGTGATGGAGATACTATGATTGATCATCTTTTGAAGTTAAGGAAGTCACAACCTGAGTATTATTCTGATCACATGATCAAAGGTCTTATTCAGGTAATTATTAATAGATTATAACATGGCTCATGCAAATAAGTGTCCTAAGATCATTATTAAGAAATCAAAAACAAAAATAAAAAACAAATTTATAAAAAAAAAAAACATCACTTTTCATAATTCAAAAGTATAAATTACATGAATTCTAAAACTTTTCTTATTAGCATTTCCCTTATAATATAAAAGTATGAGTAAAAAAAACTATATAAATATACAACATAATATTCCTTTTCACGTTATGTTTCCCTTTATTTCATACTTTCTTTTTTACTTATCTTTTGTACTTTTGTTAGGTTTTATTGAAAGCGACAGTTTATAAAGTGCCAAAATATTTGCCAGGTGGTTAGCCAACAAATTTGACCCTCAAAATTTATTTTCAACAATGATTCTTCATAAATCCTCTACTTGTATAAAAAAACACTTGAATATATTTATATTTACCTAAGTGCCAATAAAATTAAAAAAGGAGTATACCTTTCGAAAAAACAAATAGTTAGAATGTCAATATCAGGCTATTTCTAATAAGTTTGTATAGAATACAAATTTTATCAATTCAATCATTGAATTATATAGTATTATATTGATAATTAAACATATATTAAATTTTTAAATGATTTGAACATCATTAGTTATGTCATCTAATAATTTACATTTATATCATTTTATATATGTAATTTATTTCGTAAAAACTTCCGATTCAATTGTTAGATTTATAAAATTTGTATTCAACCCAAAGTTATTAGAAATGTGAATATGCTATATTTCATCTTAAGAATACCTTTATAGTATGATTTATTGAATTTAGGAATTTCAAAAATATGAAACGAATTTTCGTATACGTGAAAAATATAGCTTCGAAGTCAATAAATTAATTGGATTAGATGAGAATCGTATACCCTCTTAGGACTGATTACATTCCCAATATAAAGGCAGCACACCACACTAAGCCTTCTTCTTTCTTAGGCGGCAACTAAAAACACCATTCAATGAATATTATTAAGAAGGGTAGTTTGGGAAATAGAGTTTTCCTTTTCAGTGAATTTTAGAATATTAAATAAGTAAGACTGATATTCTTAATAAATGTAAAATGATTTTTTTTTTTCTTATAATTTAAAACAGAGAAGGAAGTATTTATCAAGAAACAAAGTGCTGGGTGTCATTTTCTTTATGATCATATTCTAATTGTCATCATTAAACGTTATTTTAATTAAAAAAAAATATAAATAAAAGAGATGATATTTTTTATCAAATTATATTTGTTATGTATTGATATATTTTAAATGTCATAAAATTACAGTGAAAAATATTGTATTAAAAATGATGTAAGTTGTATTAATTAAATAATACAATAAAAAAAGTGTATTGAAATCATTTATTTTGGAATAATTTTTTTTTAAAATTAGTAAGTATTATGGGACGGAATGAGTACAGTAATTTAATTAATTCAATCATAAATTCCTAATAAGGAATCTAAAAATTAGAATTTGTATTCAATAGTCCTTAAATCCAAACTCCAAAGACCTCATAATTGTGTATATAAATTTTTGGTAGTATTTACTATCTAATTACGAATTAAAAAAATATAGAAATTATTCAATATAAAAATAAAACTATAAATACACGAATAGTTTAAAATATTTTACGTACATTTAAGTAAAAGATTAATTTTTAATTACTAAATTGGGGCAATATCGCCGGCATTTGATTGTCTTTTTTCTATTAGTATGTAAGAAATTAAATTTATGATTTATCAAAAAATAATAATTAAGTTAATGGGTTTCAAAAAATTAAATTAAAATCAATTTACTTCAATTGAATTGTAGGCTATGCTTCTTGCGGGAACCGACACGTCAGCTGTGACGATAGAATGGGTGATGTCTGAACTATTGAACCATCCAGATGTTTTGAACAAAGCAAAAGAAGAATTAGACACTCAAATTGGAAAAGACAAATTAATAGAAGAACAAGATTTGTCAAAACTCCCATACCTACAAAACATAATCTCTGAGACACTTCGATTGCATCCACCAGCTCCACTACTATTGCCACATTATTCTTCCATGGATTTCACTCTTAGAGGATTCAATGTTCCAAAAGATACCATAATATTGACTAATGTTTGGGCTATTCATAGAGATCCAAAATATTGGAGTGATGCTTTGAGTTTTAAGCCCGAGAGATTTGAAATAGACGGGGAACTAAACAAATTGATTGCATTTGGATTAGGAAGAAGGGCTTGTCCAGGACTAAGTTTGGCCCAACGTACGGTGGGCTTCACTTTGGGCTTGTTGATTCAATGCTTTGAATGGAAACGTGAAACCGAAGAAAAAATTGATTTGACGGAGGGCAAAGGAATCACCATGCCAATGAGTGTTCCACTCCAGGCCATGTGTAAACCACGACCTATTGCCAATAATATTATAAACTGATCGTACTAATTAATTATGGTAAAAGCCTTAGTTTATAGTAACTAGGGTTAGTCGTTATAGTTAAGTTACTTTCTGTTAATTGTTGAGTGTTGTCTTATGTGTGTACCTTTGCAATCTGTAATATGTGATAATTGAAGTAATAAAGTTTTCTACATGTGTTTGATGTGAATTGTATGTAGTAAAAAATTTAGAGAGAAATTATAAAATGAAATTTTATTGATATTAGTGAATCAGATAAAATTGATCTGTTATTTAAATTTTTAATTGACTCTAAATGTCACAAAAATTTAAATAAAAGCTTTACATCTCATCTTTAATTAAAAACGAAAGAAAAAATAATTTTGAAAAATTCAATTAAAGTATTTCGTCTTTTAATAATTGTCATGATATTAACTAATTATTATCGATACATATTATGTTTTGAGATAAAATATTTTAAATGAGATAGTAAGATTTTTTTTTCTCCTTTAGTAATATTGTGGTGTAGAGAAAAGGCCATATCCCCCTTTATTGAACTTATGGCCAAGAGAGTTTTGGGACACGTCACCTTCTTTCAAATGAGAGATTTTGTTTGGATTGATGTAATGTAATAGAATGAAGTGGAATAAAATGGTATAATATTATATTTTATTATTTAGATTTTTAAAATATTAATGGAATGGAATGAAATATAATGACACCCATTCCATCCGGTACCAACCTCTCTTCTTATTTTCCAAGCATGTTAATTTGGGTGAAACTCATAATTAAATAATTAGTATTTTGCCCTTATTTCATTTTTCATTATACTGATTTTCAATTATCTAAAAATAGTGGCAAAGCTTCCTTGGAAATAAGGGTCTCCAACAATTTTTTTTAAATACCTTGTGTAAAACATAATTACTAAATTATTCTATATTTTTCACACTAAATTCAATTCAATTGTGAGTGGTAAGTTTTGTTTAAAGTTATAAAAATTAAACCAATAATTTGATAGATTTAAAAGTTGAATTGAAATCAATTAATTTTTTTTAATGTCTGAGTCTAAAGTGATTCAAACTAAATAAACTCAATCACTATTGATTTGGGTACAGTTTCACACCATTTAAATAGATTACCAATATCTAAACAAAATCGTTATATTTTGTGAGAAAGATTGTAACACCTTAGTTAAATTGGTGTTCATATTTTATCATCTCCAAAAAAAGAACCAAGATGTTCCATCTCTCTAAAAAATTTGTAGTTTCTCGGTTTGATTCTCCTTTCTTCTTTCATTGTGTTTGTAAATTTTTTATCTACTTACATTTTAAATTTTAAATTTTAAATTATAATATACAATAAAATACTATATTTAATTTATCAATTAAAATATTAAAAGTTAAACACCTTCAACTTTTTGTTGAAGTGCCGTCGTTATCTAAAGAGGAGGTGGTAGTGGATTGGAGCAAGTAAGTTTGGTGTGTGAGAAAAGGTGAAATATTAATAATTAATTTAAAATATGTTTATGATTTTATACAAGGATAATTTTGTTTTTTTATATAATTTAATAAATTAGTATTCACAATTAAAAAAAAAGTTAATTAAAATTTTAAAATAAATATAATTTATTTACAAGGTATTCTTGCCATTTACATATAATATATATCATATTTTTATTTACATTCTAACAAATAAAATATAATTATTTGATTAATAATGATTTTGTTTTTTAAATTTAAATTTTTTATTTAGTAGTGTCAATGGATAGTTTTAATATAAAATTATTTCATTACTTATTTAATTTTTTTTGTTAATTTATAATATTTAAAATATAATAAGTTAATTTATAAAAAAAACTAATATGTAATTATTCACAATGAT
>JBBPBP010000002.1:10099336-10113429 GCA_037974735.1 Cicer chorassanicum
AATATTTACCTGAACACAACCTAAAATAAAATATATTTAAGTACACACATAAAAATATATATTATTTAGTTTTTTTAAAAATGCCTTTTTCAAATTGTGTTTGTCCAAATATTGTTTATTTGGTATTGGAACATAATATGTTTTAACATAGTTCATATTTTCTTAATAGTTTATCTCTGATATTCATTTTAGTTCTAATGAATGTAATATCTGAATAATTTTTTTAAAATTTTTACATTAAATAACTCTGATATATTATTTCACCTTTATACGAGGAACAATATCTTTCATTATGGTGTGGGCTAGTTTTTTTATTACAAAAATGTCCTTGGTAGTTTTTTTTGGAAAAAAACTTAACTTATGTTAGAAATTATTCCTTTTAAAAAAAACATAACTTATGTTAAAAACTATTGATATTTGAATTAGAAAGTGCGGGCAGATTAGTATATTTTTTTTCGAAAATGGGTTGTATAAAAAAATCCTTATTTTTCAAGTGTATATTTGAATATAAAATAATCATGCTAATATTTGTACAACGTGAATAGTTAAGGGATACATTAATGTATAATTGAACATTTAAAAAATAATAATAACGATATTTAAATTCATCGTTAGTTATCTTCAATGATTGATAAATAAGTTGTTAGTTGAGATACACTTTGTTATATTCATTAGTTATTTGCTAAATTTAACTAATTACTTATTTAAATTGCATTTATCTTATAAATTTTTGTCAAATTTTGATGTCAAAAGCTTGTATCAAAATAACCTAACTCGTTTATATGAGAAATATTTACCTGGACACAACCTAAAATAAAATATATTTATGTACACACATAAAAATATATATTATTTAGTTTTTTTAAAAATGCCTTTTTTAAATTGTGTTTGTCCAAATATTGTTTATTTGGTATTGGAACATAATATGTTATTATGTGAATTGAAAATAAATAAATAAATAAATAAATAATAATATTTTGTTGAAGTCCCACATTAGAGTTCGATGACATATCCATGGAGGCTGAAGATAACTCATGAGATCATCTATTAAGGTACGTCACTCATGACATATTTAATTTAAATGTTGAAATTTAATATGTCTCTTTTTGTTTGAATGTTGAAATCAATAAATGTCTCCTACTTACATGTTGTATGATTTTAATTTTTGACATGCTAGACTATGTGATGTGAACATATTTGATTTCAAACTTAAGTAAGTTATCTATGAATGATTTTGAAAAATGTGATTCTTGTAGATAAGCTAAAAATAAAAAAATAAAATAAAAATAAAAATAAAAATAAAAAATAAAACAAGAAAACAAAAAGAGTTCACATAAATTTGTAGTAAGTGAATCTGACTCTTTAGATTTATTACACTTTGATATATGTGAACTTGATGGGACGTTAACAAGAAATTAAAAACGTTATTTCATTACTTTTATTGATGATTGCTCTGACTATACTTTTGCATATCAAATGAAAAAAAATGAAAAGCTTGACATGTTAAGGATCTTTGTAACTGAAATTGAAAATCAATTTAGTAGAAAGTTTAAGAGGCTCTAAGTATGATTCTAGTTTGTTTAATGAATTGTCTGAAATTATACTTGGAACAACTGCACCATAATTGCTTGAAATGAATGGTAATGTTGTAAGAAAGAATAGAACTCTTATTGAACTAGTTGTTGCTAGTATGTTTAACACTAGTGTTGCATCTCATTGGTGTGAGAAATATATATTGCTTATTTTCTATGTTTTGAATAAAGTTCCTATATCTAAAAACAAAACATCTCCTTATGAGATAGTGAAGAAAAGACAACTGAACTTGTCTTATTTTTAAACTTGGGGTTGTTTGGCTTATGTCAGAATCCCCGATCCCAAGCGAATTAAACTCGCCAGTAGAGCCTATGAATGTGTATTCATTGGGTATGCAGTAAAGAACAAAGCGTATATGTTTTATGACATAAATGCAAAAACGATCATAAAGTCAAATGATGTTGACTTCTATGAAAATAAATTCCCTTTCAAATGGAGAAATAGTGGGGGCAACGAACCAAGTCAAGTTCCTGTGACAAAAAGCACTTAAAGCAACAAATAAGGCGAAACAGAAACTCGAATGAGTAAGATAGTAAGAGTTGTTAAAGATTATGGACCTGGATATATGACCTATAATTTAGAAGAGGATCCTGCAAATCTTAAAGAAGCTTTGTCACCATTGGATGCATATTTATGGCAAGAATCTATAAATGATAAAATGGATTCTCTAGAGTCTAACAAGACCTGACATTTAGTAGACTTGCTTCATGGTTGCAAATCAACAGGTTGTAAATGGATTTTGAAAAAGAAACTAAAACCTGATGGATCTGTTGATAAGTACAAGGCACGCCTTGTAGCCAAAGGTTTTAGACAAAGAGAAAATATAGATTTCATCGACACTTTTTCACCGGTCACTAGAATAACATCCATTAGGGTGCTCATATCACTTGCAGCTATTCATAACCTGGTGATACACCAGATGGATGTTAAAATAATTTTTTAAATGGTGGCTTGGAAGAAGAAACCTATATGGAACAACCTGAAGATTTTGTAATACATGGACAAGAAGACAAGGTCTGTAAGTTAGATAAGTCTCTGTATGGTCTTAAACAAGCTCATAAGAAATGACATGAAAAGTTTGATAAGTTGATTATATCGAATGAGTTTAAGTGAATGAAAGTGACAAATGTATTTACTACAAATTTGAAAATGACATTTGCACTATCATATGTCTCTATGTAGACGACTTACTCATATATGATTCAAACATTCATGCTGTAAATATTGTGAAATCATTTTTGTGTAACAACTTTGATATGAAAGACCTCGGAGAAGCGAATGTAATCCTTGAAATCAAGATTACTAGGTCAGGAAACGAAATTTCTTTGGATTAGTCTCACTATGCTGAAACAATCCTAAAGAAATATAAATACTTTGAGTGTAAACTTGCTTGCACACCATTTGATTCAAGTGTGAAACTTTTCAAGAACACTGGTAAAGGTGTTAGACAAACTAAATATGCGAGCATCATTGGCAGCCTCAGGTATGCCACTGACTGTACTAGACCTGACATTGTCTACGTCGTGGGACTGTTGTGCAAGTTTACTAGTAAACCTAGTATGGAGCATTGACACGCTATCCAAAGAGTCATGAGATACTTTAAAAAGACTATAAGTCTCATATTACATTATCAAAGATTTCCTGAGAGCACTAGCTAATACTAGTGAAGAAGCGAGTTGGTTGAGATGCTTGCTAGTTGAGATCCTTTTATGGGAAAACCCCATGACAGATGTGTTGATCCACGGCGATAGTACCGCGGCTATTGCGAAGATTGAGAATCGTTGTTAAATAAATAATAATATTTTGTTGAAGTCCCACATTGGAAAGAATTTGTTTTTGTAAATTCAAGTGGAAAGAAACATGTTTTTAAAATTCAAGTCCCACATTGGAAAGAATTTTTTTGAACTCCCACATTGGAAAACTCTCCTATTTTGAGTATGCTAAAGTCCGACATTGCTTAGAAATCATATGTGAGTTTGCTTCCATCAGTATATAATGAGTTTCAATCTATTGTGAAAAGCACACCAAAGTTGGATGTTTTTCCCAACTTTTTCTTTTCTCTCTTTTATTCTGCTCGCCTAATTTTCGAGCCACTTCTCCCCTTTCTTTCTGTCCCTTCGGTTTTTAGAGCGATTATTATGCTGCAGTCCCTTCGATTTTTTGAGCGGTTATTATGCCGCAGTCCCTTCGGTTTTTAGAGCGGTTGTTATGCCGCAGTCCCTTCGGTTTTAGAGCGGTTGTTATGTCGTAGTCCTTTCGTTTTTAGAGCGGTTGTTATGCCGTAGTCCCTTCGTTTTTAGAGCGGTTTTTGTGTCGTAGTCCTTTTGATTTATGAGTGGTCATAGTACCATATTGCGAATGACTTTATCGTCATATTGAGAGTGGCTTTAACTGCCATATTGATGGTGTAATTCTAGAACGGTTTTCTACAGTGCAGTGGAACTCCGATATAGTGAATCTGAACTGTTTTATCTTGGGGACTTCGTGGTTTATAGTCTGCCTTGCACAATTTGGGCAGTGCCACGAAACGTCTTAAAGAGAGCGACCTAGTCCGCGACTCAACCTAGTAATATTTTCGGTGGCATAAATTGTAATTTTAAACAGTTATTCGAAACTCAAAAACAACATTTGATGTTGTGACCACACAAATATTTCTGTTTATTTATGTAGAGAGTTTCATTTCACATCTTTAATTATCTTCGAATTAGTCTATTGAAATAGTTAACAAAATGACACATATGAATTCACCAACAAAAGCTAATTAGCAGGAGGTTTTTAAAAACATAATAAAGTGAGAGAAAAGGCTACGATAAATATATTATTTTGGTTTTAGATCCCATGTTGATAGCATGCGAGCCTTTGGGTTCATTTTGAGCTTTAGAAACGAAGAACATGACTAGTATCAAACATATCTAAAAGAGGCATAAATGTGTTCGATTAATCGGATTCATTTACATTTTATTCTCATTTATGTTAATTTACTCTCTTC
This sequence comes from Cicer chorassanicum, assembly GCA_037974735.1. Lineage (NCBI taxonomy): Eukaryota > Viridiplantae > Streptophyta > Magnoliopsida > Fabales > Fabaceae > Cicer > Cicer chorassanicum. The sequence goes on from JBBPBP010000002.1 coordinate 10,103,919, forward strand.
AGTTAAAATTTGTCATATGTATGATATTTATTTTAAAATTTTTATTAGTGATAATTTATTCTATTTATGATAATTTAATCTCATTAGTAAAGATTTATCATGTGTATGATAGTTATTTTGAACTTTTTATCAGTGATAACTTGTTTTATGTATTAAAGTTCAATCTCATTGATGACAATTTATTCCGTGTAAAATAGTTATTTTGAAATTTGTATCTGGAATACTTGTATTATATTTCAATTTCATTAGAGATTGTAATCAATGTGTAGACAAAATTACTCATTTGGGACTTCACATTGTTAACAGACATTCGTGTGATATTTTTCCATCTAATATTTTTGATGTTTTCAATAGAAACATGATTGATTTTTCTAAATATAGATTTTGCTGATGTCGGTAGATGTTTGCTGCACTATTTTTTCCTTCACCATTGTTTTATCCCTATGAGTTTTTTTGGTAAGATTTTTAAGGATGCAGTATTTTGTATCCCAAAGGATTATTTTCTTGGGTTTTGGTATAGTCCTCCAAGCATTTTGTATTTTTTTTCTTATCATTTTTAATAACATTTTAGAGTGTTACAAATGAGAGGTGATTAACTTGGTGTGCCAATATAGTTTGAATGTCAGATGATTCATGTGATACCTTTGTACTATATTTTTTATATAAGGAAAAAAATTCTTTAATGACAACTTGTCTCGCGTGTATGATAGTTATTTTAAAATTTTTATCGATAATAACTTATCTCGTGTATGATAATTTTTTTTTTTATCAAATAAGTAGTTGTATTTAAATACAAAAATATTAAAGTTTGATTTTCACGTAGCATTCGTGTAAAAAGTTTTACACAGTCGACAAATTATGATCAATCATATGAGTAATCTTATAAGTAATTATAATAAAAATCAAATATATATAATTAATAATTTAACGATCGTAATTGATTGACAATATAATTATTTACACTAACCATCTATATAATTTTAAATTCAAATTTCATCATGATTTGTGTATAATTTTTTTTTTCTTTCAATGAGGCGTTAGTCCAAACGGAGCAGTTGGAATCAATTTGATTTTTGAGTTATATAGCACTTTTGGCATTTTACGAGAGATGTCACATTTGGTTGCAAATCAATTTCATCTTTTTATTCTCTATTAGAAAAAGTAATTAAACAACGGATAAATATAAGACGATATACTTTTAAATTCAAGATTTTGAAGATGTGCGTGAATTTTAACATTTTATTTATAGATAAAAAAATAATTGTAGTAATAAATTTGTCAAAAAAATATATTATTTTTATTTATTTATTTTATAATTATCACAAGAAAAAGAAAATGATATGTTAAACATTTACTTTTGTTTCTGATAGTGATAGGCGATGTCATAATAGTCACTAGAAGAAAGAAAAAATATTTTTAAATCCTTGAAACAATTCTATTAAATGTGATTCACAATTCTATTAGTTTTAATGATGTGTTCAATTTTTTGACACATCATTCCCACAAAGGGCACAATTAAGTTTACTAATTTTTAATCCACTCTACAAGGAACAAAAGTGAAAGAAAAAATAAGCATTTTCATCTTCTCAAATAGAAGAAACTCTTAACCTTATTCTCCCAATTTTTACATAGCGGAGAAAGTAGAACAAAAGAATAAGGGTACTATAGGGTGATACACCATTTTTAAAGTTCTTGGAGATGAATAAATTTGGTTATGTGAAGAAGCCTTCAAATTTCTAATACTTTGTTAGTTACAACAAATTCATGACTTTCACCATAAATTTAAAGAATTTGTTGTTGCATCGCATATTTTTTTAAGCTAAAAACTTATTTAAAAGAAAAGAAAAACAATTGGAGGCATAAATAAAACCTTAAAAAGAAAGAAAGAAATACAAAAAAAAAAAAATCTTCAAATGACGTAGGTTTTCTGCCGGTGAAAATTATATATTGTAAATTCTTTCTGCATATTTTTTTCCTTGGCTTAGAAACTACCTTTGTGAATGGTTCTTCACTAGTAATAGATTCATTTTCCAAACTAATATTTTCTAACTTCTCGCCATCTCTACAATTTGTTTAACTAACATCTCTATTTTAAAAAAATTCCTGCAACATCCCTAAGTCATGAGCAATTCTGTAATGTAAATTATCATTAGTAACAATAACAATAAAATATTTCATACTTTACATCATAGTCTTTGAGTTGACTTCTAAATCATAAGGAATTTTATGGTTTTAAACCTTGTTTTCCTCTAACACTACATCAATTCAAGATCCAACAATACACATATCTACATGTTGATGATTCTCTTGTAGATGATCTATGTTAGTTGAATTAGATAAGTTGCAGCCAAATATCTCATGAATTATATTTTTAGGATCCTAGATAGGTTGAACCCCATATTCTTGAAGTCTCTTTGGAATTTTTTATTCCTTAAAATCAACTAAGTCCGAGTGAGAAAGGTTTTTCGCATTTTTTTAAATCAATTTTATCCCAATTAGAAGGATAATTTTTTTTTTTTGAAAAAGGTGGTGTTTGTCAGATCAACGTTAGAAATATGATCAATAAAAGAAGAGTTAATAACACAATGAATACTATTACCTTAAATATCCTTGTTTAGTTTTAATCTTGTCCAGAGCAACAATGTTTTTAGAAACATACTTATTTACCTACTTCTTTGCAACTACATATTGTTAACACATTAATTTTCAAAAAAATATATCTTAATAAGATGCTCTTGTATGCAAAAATTCCCTGCCCAGTTAACTCACCTTTTTTAATAAGAGCTGTGATATTTATTTTTGAGGCAATGTTGCAAATCTATCTTTTTATTATCTTGCTGCAAATTTATATCTGGAAGGCAATGATTTGCATAAATATTGTTTGATAAAATTGAATGATAAAATTGAAGAGCATTCAAAATACTGTAAGAAGTCTTTATTGAGGTGATATTATGTACAAAAAAGCATGTTGTTAACTAAAAGTTCTGAAAAGAAGATAAGAATTAAAAAGTTTGAAAGATAAGTGAAAACAAAAATTCAAATGTTAGTGTAAAAAAATAAGGGAATAAGATTAATAGTTCTTTTTTTAGAAGATAAAATGATTTTTTTTTTTTTTTTGTTATTTTGGTCCATAGAGTGCGTTTATTTTAATGTCAAACACGAAAGTAGTTAACGAAGTATTGATTCATAGAATTTTTAATATTTTTCTTCCTATTAAAGATTATTATAACATAATTTAAGATTATTATGACATAATTTATCACTTTCAACGACGAAAGTGGATATGTACTAAAAAGTTAAAAGTATACGCGATACGCTCTCTCAATATTATAAGTGGACCTAACTATTTGTTCCACTTGATTCAGTAGCTAAATGTCATGATCTCTAATGGCTACCTAACCTATTTAGCATGTCATTAAAATTGATTATGATAAAATTGGTTTTGATTAGAATGTAAAACGATATATGTTTGAATATATTTAGATAAAAGTAAATTTAACAATATATTTCAATATAAAAATTATATTTGAACTCAAAAATCACAAATGATATATTGAAGTTAGAATTAATTCTAGAGGTCGAATCAATTTATTTCAACAACATCTAAACATACTAAAATCAATTTTATACATTTATAATTGATTTTGACAATTCTAAAATTAAAATTAAAAAATTAAAATTAAAGATGCACTTAATCTCTGTTTGTTCAATTTTGATTCCTTCGATTGACATTGATATCTTTGTCCACTTTGTGACTATGACATGCTTGATTTTTATTGGTCCATCTTTGAATATTGAAGTTGTTTCTTAATGCTCGCAACTTTGCGTCTTATTTTCTTGGGAGCTTTGTGCCTCAATTTGGTCGTGCAAGATTATCGGATGGATATCTCTACCAATAAGTTTCAAATATAGCCTTTCATTTCTAAAGGGTGCGTGTGGCTTTTGCAATGGTTGTAGCATTTGCTCCCACTTTTGGTTAGTCAATTTTTGAATTTTTTGTATTATTAGTTGAAAGGTTAGTTCTTCTATTATTAGGTATTTGCTTGGTTTGCTGCAAGTTGCCAGTGCCGTAACAAGTTGCAAGTGTTCTGACAGGAATGTGCAAGTTGGTTTGCAAAATAGTAATTGTTTGTTAATTTTATTTGAGGAAAAATTAAATTCATAAACTCTTTGTCACAAATCACTTTGTAACTCCCTTATTCACGACTTTTTTAATATACGTATGCCAATCACAAAGGCTTTGCCATGAAAGAAAGATATGCAAAAGATAGGGAAAAAAAATTATCATAACCATCAATTTAGTTTCTAAGCGAATACTTTCTTACTAATTTAATCTATAAATTAATAAAATCAACTAAAAAGTCAACATAGTTAGTCATTGACAATAATTAAAGAGTTTAATTGATTTACGTATAAAATGTTTTATACAATGACTACATCGCAACTATTTATTTGGATGACTTTAAAAGTAGTTTTAATAAAAATAGGATTGTTTGTGAGCTAGTTTGGTTTCGATTTGATTGAATATGATACATAAACTGATTTAAAATACATGGTTTGATTTAGTTCAGAGTAATACATTATTTAGATAACATCTAAGCCGAACCAAGCTAATGTATAACGGATTGGTTTGCACTGGGTTGATCTGATTACAAGACAAAATAATTATGTTTAACACATTAGATTAAAATTTCAAAAACCTAAAATGGTGAGAAATAAAAAAAAATATATTATTTTTATAATCCTAATTTCTAACTTTATCTTTAACTATATATACTAGGGTGTTATCCTAATTTGTATGTTTACCCAAAAGTCTCAAAAATTATATAGAAAAAACTTACACAATACACTATCCATGACATTATATTTTATTAAAAAAATATATAATAAAGAGATGGTAATTTAGAGTTTGTAAACTTTTTTTATGGTACAAAAGTTAAGAATCTTTATTACTTAATAATGCTCCTTAAAAAAATATTACTTGCGATTGAAACTTTATTTAAAAAAATAAATATTTTGGATTGTAATTAATTTATTAGCATACAAAAATGATGTTTTAATTTTATAAAAATAATAATTTAATTGTAAATATGAGAGATAATTTATTTATATATGTTTGGAAATGACTTCATTTCCAGTGCATCTCATAGCCAATGATATCGCACCTCAATATGCTTCGACTTTGCATGAAAAGTCGGATTCTTGCTCAGATGGATCGCACTATGACTATCACATAATAACACAAACTTGTCTTGCTTGAGGCTTAACTCATGTAGAAATTTTTTCATCCACAAAAGTTCTTTGGAAGCTTCAGTTGCTGCAATGTACTCAGCTTAAATAGTGGATAAAGCAACACACTTTTGTAACCTTGATTGCCAAGACATAGCTCCCCCTGCAAACGTCATCATATAACAAGAAGTAGATTTTCTAGAATCAAGATCACCTACCATGTCTGCATTTGTGTAGTCATCCAACACAGGTTCACCACCTCCATAACATAAATACACTTTGGAAGTGCCTCTGAGATATCTGAGAATCCACTTCACTGCTTGCCAATGATCTTTACCAGGATTAGAGAGAAATTGACTAACAACTCCAACTGCATGTGCAATATCTGGCATTGTGTATACTCATGACATTAGTAATCATCACATACTCATGTGGAGGATATATCTGAGAAAGTTGACGTTCTTTAGTAGATCTTCTCCACTTAAACTCGACTGGTGGTTCAACTAGAACTGGTTCATCATGGTGAGATACACGATCTTCAGTTACATTCTCATCATCTACATGTATATCTCCCTCGTCAACAAAATTTTCGGCAGAGGGCTTAGGCACAACATCAATGTAACTTATGAATTTGATATATATTTCTCAGTTTTATCAAAATCTTCAATAGTCTGGTTTTCAAGAAATATAACACCTCAGCTTTTGATAATTTTCTTGTCAACTAGATCCCATAATCTATAACCAAATTCTTCATCACCATAACCGACGAACACACACTATTTGGATTTACTATCAAGCTTAGACCTCTCATTTCTTGGAACGTGAACAAAACATCTACAGTAAAAAACTCTCAAATGATGGTAAGAGACATTTTTCCCTGTACACTATCTATTTGGAACATCACCATCAAGTATAATAGAAGGAGAAAGATTGATCAAATCCATTGTAGTTTTCATCTCTTCACCCCAAAAAGATTTCGATAATTTTACATGAGAAAGCATACATGTGATTCTGTCATTAATCATATGATTCATTCTCTCTACAACCCCATTTTGCTGAGGTGTCTTTGGAACTATTTTCTCAAGTCTGATTCCATGTTGTATACAATACTCTTCAAACGAACCTCTGTATTCACCACCGTTATCTGATCGAACACATTTCAATTTTCTTCCATTTTCTCTTTCAACACTTGCATGAAAATGCTTGAAGACTCCAAGTACATGGTCTTTAAATTTCAAAGAAAAGACACACTCTTTTCTAGAGTGGTCGTCAATAAAAGTAAAAAAATATGATGCACCACTAAGAGATTTACTATCCATCATGCAAACATCAGTATGAACTAAATCAAGAATATTTTGTCTCTTATGAGGACCAGTATTATAAAAAGAAACTCTATGTTATTTTCCAGCAAAACAATGAGTGCATGTTTTTAGGGACATACCTTTCACAGGAAGAATATTTTTCTTCTCAAGTATGTTGAGTCTTTTCTCACTCAAGTGACCAAGGCACATATGTCGTAAATCAGAATAGGTGTCTTCAATTGCATTCACTTTTTCCTTGCATAGTTTCACATACATCCTATAGAGAGAAGTGAAACTTTGCTCCTTTGCAACCACTAGAGACCCTTTAGTGATTTTACATATATCACCACCACCAAAATAAGTGTGATAACCCTCAATATCCAAGACTTTCACCGAAATCAAATTGAGATGAATATCAGGAACATGTCTAACATTCTTTAATTGAAGCTTGCAACCAATCCCAGTTTCAACCCAAACATCTCCCACACCAATAATTTTACATACTCCTTCATCTTATATTTTTACCGTGCAAAAATCACCAACAATGTAAGATGAGAAGAAATCACGCCTAGGAGTAACATGATATGAGGCACCTGAATCAATAATCCAAGTTGAATCCTGACATGCAAGGTTTATGAAATTATCATCACAAACAATGTTTAACAAATGCAATTGTTGTTGTATCTTTATCATTTTTCTTCTCTTTGTCTTCATCTATTTTCCTTGAATAATGAACCTGCAATTTCTTTTTATGTGACCTGCTTTGCCACAATGATAGCATATCACTTTTTTTTTCTAGTCATCAACTTGCTACGACTTTCAGAGTTGTCGTGTCTATGCAAGTTCCTAGATTGACTTCTCTCCTGTAACTCGGTAGCTAGTGCTTCTGAATTTGAGGAAGAACCAATCAAACCACGTTCCTTTCATCGAGCTTCTTCATTCAATATGCTCTTTTTAACTGTTGACATTTTCAACTATCCACTTGGAGCTGAATTGGTCAACGTCACAACAAGAACCTCCCAATTATCAGGCAAGGAAATCACCAATAACAACTTTTGCAACTCATCATCTTATTTAATATTTGCCGTTGTCAACTGATTCACTGTATTCTTAAAAATACCCATGCTCTGTCATTGAATCCTCATCTTTGTATTTCATATTCACCAACTTCCGAATCAAGAATGTTTTATCTTGCACATTTCTTCGTTCATACAACTCTTTTAATTTCTTCCATGTTTTGTTAGCATCTATTTCAGTTTCAACATGTGGATATACACTTAGATCCAACCACTATATGATCAACGCCATTGTCTTTCAATTCATCTTCTTCCAGTCAACGTCAGATTTATTTGTGGGTTTAGCAGTGTCACCCTTAATAGGATCATACAAATCTTTACTGCATAGCATGTCTTCCATGAGAGTCTATCAAAGTGTGCAATTAGAATAATTGAGTTTAATCATATTCAAACATGTATTTTCCTCCTCCATTAAAATGCACAAATCAAATCAACTGAGCTCTAATACCACTTTGTTGGGAAAAAAAACCAAAGATAACTATCTCGATAATGTGGAATATTTTTCCTCCACCTATTACCACTACCGGAAGTCAATTTTTTTCTTCTTCTCTTGGTACTATGCGGCTGCCTTTTGTTCTTCTCTACTGTGTGACACTCCTTTTCTTTTGCTTAGGGATTTCAAAAATTCATTTCCTTTTTTTTATTTTTATTTTTCTTTACATGGGTCAAGCCCAATAAATAACTTTGTTTGTCTTTTTTTCTTTTCTTTCTTTAGTAATAGTAATAATAATAATAATAATAATAATAATAATAATAATAATAATAATAAAATTGATAGTTTTACTTTGAGAGTAAGCTCACCTAACAATATATAATAATAAGAAAGATATAAATATCAACTATTGAAATAAATATTGACATTTAATGTTTATGCATCTTAAATAGAATACCTTCAATAGAAGAAACTTATGAGTTTGTATTAAATGGATTTTCTTAAATTTTATATATATATATATATATATATAACACAAAACTAAAATTGTTTTTTTAATCTAAAATGTTCGTTATTTCCCATTGTAAAATATACCTTACTTTAATAAATGACAGATAAATTAATAAATATAGTTACTCTATAAAAACCATAAAAAGAGAAATCATGTATCCTGATATATAAGTTCATATATTAAAAGAAAAAAGAAATATTTGATACATTGAAAGTTGAGTTTAAACATGTCATACTTTACACATTTAGGATGTATGAATTTTACTACCAAATCTATATATAAGAAAAAAAAAATTAAAATCCTATCCATAAAGATAATTATTTAACCGGTACTATATACACACTTTTAGAAATCTGCATACATTAAAGTATGGAACCTTTACTATAAAAATATAAAAACTACAACCTCGTTCATAAAAAGCATCGAACAATGAGCCAATACATAAAAAAGAAAATGGAAAAAACCGAAACTACCTACCGTTGTTGGTTTTTGCTGCCCTCGTGTTTCACGCACAAATTTAACTTTGTATATTTACTAAATGTCACAGAGGAAGAAAATCGCAGGGCGTTGGAACCTTTTTTGGTATAGTTTTTAATATAAAATACTTTTTATTGTAATAAATTTGAAAAAATTATGAATTTTTTAATATATTTTTTGTATATTTTTTTAACAAAAAACACACTTTCTCTTATAATAAATTTTGAAAAAAATTATGAATTTGATAAAATCATAGCTAATTAAATTAAGAACCATACAAAAAAAAATCTAGAAAAATACACTTAAGTTTTGTTTTTAAATATTCTCAATTTATTTTTTGAAGGATCAAAAAGCTATTTTAATTTTCTAAGGGACTAAATTAGATGTCTAAGTTTTTCTTAACAACCAAATGAGTCTTTACTCTATAATAAATTAAAAGTAAATATTATAATTGTTCTCGTTTTATTTAAAATATATCAAAAAA
>JBBPBP010000002.1:10121883-10144800 GCA_037974735.1 Cicer chorassanicum
ATTATAAAGATTTCATCATTTAACTTTATATTTTAGTTAGAGATTAACGATTTTTTAATTAAGTCTATATTGTTGTCACACCATCTCTATTTTTATGAGAATATATTTGAATGAGTTTGGCTTAGACCTTAATATATATGTTTTATAGATATTATTTAAAGTAAGAATTCTAAAATTCTAATCATAATTTAAATTCCACTTAAAAAAATCGGATAATACTTTGTTTTGTGGAATACAAAATTTGTGTTTGTAATAGACATGAGTTTGAAGGTAATAGTTGCTATATTGATTTCATGCCTATAAAAATTTATTTCTTGTTTGATTGTTGTAAATATGAAAAATAATTTACATTTTGAGAGTAATTATTGTTTGGACACACATTTGTACACACTCACAATAAGTTTCATAGAAACTAAAAATGTGATTTTTTTCATAGTGATTAAAATAGAAATTTTTAAATTTTATAAGAACTAAAAACTTATTTAACCCTACATTTAAAGAAAAAATAAGCACCTTATTTCAACTATCACTTTTAGATAGAGATGTTTGCGGTGTGGTTTAGATCAATTTTGAGGCAAAAAAATGTTGGGTTTTGGTGTGGGCGGTCAAGTCCTACATTGATTAAGAATGAGCAAAATTTTGGATATATAAGATATATGTGATAAGTTTGGTTGAAATCGGAGAATATTGAGGAAGTCCCACATTGTTTGAAATTGGAAAGGAAAAGGGAGCTTAAGGTTATTTATGTAGTTTTACTTTTTCAATACAATTTACACTAGAGACACTTTAAGCTTGTATTTGATACTTTTCTTTTTTCTTATACTCTTGTGGTAGAGTGTTGTCAGATTTAGTTCAAAATATTAGTTTTGGAGAGTGTGGGTGTATTGGGGTCATAAGTAGTATGAGAGAAGTATATACAATTTTCATAGTGTTAATATTTGGTTGTTATTAGACAATGATTGTGGTTTTTCTCTAGCTTTGAAGTTTCTACGTTAATTTTCTTGTGTTGTGACTGTTATTTAAATTTCTTTGTTTGCTTACTTTCTCAACATCTAACATCAGAGCTTTTGTTTGATCTAGGGGCAGTTTTGTCTGATCTTCTACATCAGAAAAGAAAGGTTAAACTATAAAAGTGTTGTTTAGACAAAATTCTGACTAATGAAAGATTTGGTTATTAAGTGATCCTTTTGACTCACCTTTCTTTCTAGGGATTTTACCTGGTGCACGATTATAGTGTGTCAAGTTCCGCTATGAAGTTTGGCACAGATAAGTTTGATGGATGAATCAATTTGAGCTTGTTTAAAATAAAATTCAAGTCAAAGATGTGTTGCTACAATCATGATTACACAAAGTGTTGATTGACACGAGTGCATTGGTTGGAATTGATGCAAGGTGTGCTGTAAGATTATGTCAATTGTTGAAAAACTTATTGATAAAACCAACATAGAAGTTGTACCATAAACTTTCAGCTGAGTAGTATATTTACCATCTCATCTATGGAATTAAAAGTTGAAAAAATGAATTGATGAATAAACTTGTACACTCAAATTAATAGAATATAATGATAAAACTAGAATATGACTCGCGCTTTGCGCGGGTTTAATTTTAAATTTTTTTATAAGGTGATATATATATTAATCATGTAAATTTTTATAATTAAAAAAAATGCGATAAAAGATATTGTAGAGTATGTAATTAAATGAGTATTTTTACTCTTAAAAAAAGATTAAAAAAACAATGTCTTGCAAAAGTTTAATCATAAAAAAGTTAACAATTTTACAACCATTTCAAGTTAAATTTGAACTCTGTTTACAATATCAAATTTGTACCATTTGGCTGACATTTGATGGTCTATGAACATAAAATATTAGCCATTATTTTAAAGATAAATTATATAATTGATAATTGTAAATTCTATTTTTATTAAAGTATATAAGTTATGTAGAAATTTTTAAAATTTTAACATTTTTTCCTACACATATTAATTTTTTTTCGAAATAATGCTCTCTATGTGATTTAAATATTAATTTTAGTTATCTCATAAGTAATATGTGATAGATTTTTTAGATATTATAGATTTCATTAAAAGATTCTTTTTTTCAGTAATGTTACTATGTAATATTCAATTTGAAGATATTTATGGAGGAATAACCGTTATCAATAATAATGGAGGAGCAATGAGTGTCGAATAATTGATATTTATTTTATTGTAGTTTGTAACTTATGACACATAAATAACTCCACAAAATGTTATATGAAAAAATGTAATAAAAGATATTTAGACGCGTTTTAGCTGAGTGGCAAATATTCGTGGAAGAAATAAGATGAGATGGCAACATAGTCTGTTTTAAATATATATAATAGATACTACAAAAGTGAAAAAATTAAAATAATTATTGAATGTGATCTATTAATTTGAACCAAACGAAGACCTTAAAAAACAGAAAATCAAACGTCTCTTCAAAACACCTAAACAAAACTCCACTAAATCCTAAAAGAAAAAAAAAACTAACAAATGTGTATATATAAACTATTTATTTAAATAAAGGGAAAAAAATTTAACGCATTCGAAGTAACCCTCTTTAATAAATAAGAAAGAAAAAGGGAGAGAAATGAGGAAAAATGAGTCCAAATCTTTAAATGAGTTTTCTTAGAGATTAAGATAATATACAAATAATAATGTCAGTTATATGTGGAGTAGATCTCCTGACTCCTTCCACTATCTCCCTATTCCATTTCACCTATCGTTTCCCTCTCTTTACGTCACAACTTGATTGTGAAACTCAAACCTCCAAACCATAAACAAATAACTTACCAAAAAAATCTAAGCCCCCCCTCTCTCTATATATGTCTACTGTCTAGATCCCTAATACTAATCCGGTCTTTAAATACTACCTATTTGTCTAATCGTAAGCATTCATTTAAAAAAAAAAATTGTGCCTTAATATAAACTTTTTTTCAAGTTATTAGATCAAATTGTTTTTCTTTTTCTAAACACAACACTAATTAATATTACTAATTTATCTTAGAATATAAAAAATTATTATTGAATACATTAATACACAAATGATATTTTAGTTATTTTTTTATACAAAATAAATATATTAATTATATTATTAATTTTTTTAATAAAAATAAAATTTACAATAAAGATTTACCTAATGACAAATGTAATATAAGTAAAAATAGAGTTAAAAAAAATTGATTTATCTAGTTCAAAATTTCAACTAAATACATCAATTTTATTTAACATATCTATTCTTATATTTGAGACTAGAGAAAGAATTCATATGTACTATCATAATAATTTTAAAAAATTAAATATATATATATATATATATCGGTATTTGTTGATGTTAAACACTCTTAAATATTTTAAATAACGGATACATTATGATTGCATGACGAATGTCAAGAATAAAAAAAGTAAGATAGTGTTTAGATACTTATTATAAAAATAAAAACTGTGTTTTTATCTATATGAAATAAATAAATAAATAACAATAACAATAAGAACCGGTATACTTTTTGTCGCAGCCATTTTATTAGTTTTTTGTGGAGTGTTTTTTTAAAACTTGAAAGACACTCTGAATCCGAGGTGTAAGTTGGTACATAGTTCTCTGTGTAAAAGTTTCCACTTGTAAGACCAAGACCAAGACAATTACAAAGTCTTTGTTATGCAACACCTTCTCCTTAATATTATTCTTTCATCTACCTTCTTCCTCACTGCAAAAAAACAACAATTCAATGAAACCCTGCATGCTTTTTCTCTCTGTCTTATTATTTCTTCTAACCTATGTTGAGGGTCGTTTTGTGGTGGAAAAAAACAGTATATCGATTCTGTCACCACATAAGTTAAGAGGTAAACATGATGGTGCTATAGGAAACTTTGGTCTTCCAAATTATGGAGGATATATTGTAGGCTCACTTGTTTATCCTGACAAAGGTTCTTATGGATGTCAAGTTTTTGAAGGTGATAAGCCTTTCAAGTTTCGCTCTAATCGTCCTACTATTGTTCTTCTTGATCGTGGAGGTATTGCTTTTTTCTTCTTCAAAGTCAACCTTCATCATCGTTGACTTAATTAATTTATCATCTCAATTTAATGTTGCCTTTCTAATTCTGTTTTTTTTTTACTGTTACATAAATTAATCTATGTTTTGTTTTTTTTATTTTATTTATATTTTGTTGTTCTATATATGCTGAGATTATTTTTGTAGTTGTATCTGAATCATAGAATTGGTTCATCGGTTGATTGATTCTTTTCTTCTGTTGTTTGTCACAATTGAAGTTTTTCACTTTTCTGTTTTTTACTTTTCATACTCAATTCTTCATAGGATTTCTTTGTAATTGTTTTTTAGTTTATACAATTCTCTAATCATTCCTATTCATATTAGATTTTCATGATTTTATGATATGCTCTAATATGTGAATATCCAAGTTGTTTTTTGAAATTCAACACATTAGAATATTATGACGTCGTTTAATTCATGTAACCGATCCCAATTGAAAATGGATTGGGATTGTAATTGTTATCATGGATCTAAATTGTAATTGTGGTCGGGGTTGCGATTACACTGTAAACCTTGATATTGCATCAAAACGCAGGAAAATGCGTCTGATGCGGCCATAATTGCAGTTGCAGACTGCAATGTAGAACTATGGTTGTTGTTTAGTCTCTTGGAAGCCAACATATTAGATGAATTCCAATGTAGTTATGATTGTTATTGTGGTTGTTGTCATCATTCATGGTAGTTAGTTTCTTGAAAGCCAACAAAAGGACTAGTCTCAATGAAAAAATAATTCAAATGACCAAAACTAACTTCAATCAAAAGTTTAAAGCATCCTCTCATTACAATTCTTTGAATCCAAGTTTTCTATTGCTTATTGACAAAGTTATCATTGTTTTCACTTGCAGAGTGTTATTTTGCCTTAAAAGTATGGCATGCCCAACTAGCAGGAGCTGCAGCAGTTTTAGTAGCTGACAGCATCGACGAATCTCTTATAACAATGGATTCTCCGGAAGAGAGCACCGATGCAGACGGCTACATCGAAAAGATTGTAATTCCATCAGCACTAGTAGAGAAATCCTTTGGCGATTCGTTGAAAGAAGCTCTAAATAACAAAGACGAAGTTTTGCTACGAATAGATTGGAGGGAATCAGTACCTCATCCTGATAATCGAGTCGAGTACGAGTTCTGGACTAATAGCAATGACGAATGTGGTGCTCGGTGCGATGAACAGATGAATTTTGTGAAGAATTTCAAAGGTCATGCTCAGATTCTTGAGAGAGGTGGATACACATTGTTCACTCCACATTATATAACATGGTTCTGTCCAAAGCCTTTTGTTGAAAGCAGTCAGTGTAAGTCTCAGTGTATTAACCGCGGAAGATATTGTGCGCCGGATCCGGAGAAAGATTTTGGAGAGGGGTATGAAGGGAAGGATGTTGTGTATGAGAATTTGAGGCAGTTATGTGTTCATAGAGTAGCTAATGAGAGCAACCGTTCATGGGTGTGGTGGGATTATGTGACAGATTTTCATGTTAGATGTTCTATGAAGGAGAAAAAATACAGCAAAGATTGTGCTGAAGTTGTCATGAAATCATTAGGTAAATGAATATTTTTTATACTTATGTGAATTGGATTATTTTGTTTTTGTTTCTGTTTTAAATGTTTGATATTGATATTTAATACTACAGATCTTCCTATTGAGAAAATTAAGAAATGTGTTGGTGATCCTGAAGCGGATGTGGAGAATGAAGTTCTAAAGATTGAACAAACAGCACAGGTAAATGTTTAATATTTACTGCTATGTCTTTTGAAAATTAATAAAGTTTCATATTGTTATCTTCAAAATAAAGGCTACTATATGAAATGAAGTAGAAATTGCATATGTCTAATAATTTTATAAACTGTTGATCTATTTTGATATACAGATTGGAGGAGGATCTCGCGGCGATGTCACCATTTTGCCAACATTGGTTCTAAACAATGTCCAGTATAGAGGTTAGTTACTTAAATTAAATACCTATTTGATAGATATTATGCTTGAATTAACAGATGTGTATTGAATACATATATTGTTTACTGATTTTGAACTGTGCATATGACTGATATGAGAGAACAGAACCATGCATGCTCTCAATATATATATATATAGTTATCATATTTTCTGATTTGAGAGTTAATGAACTGAATCTTGAAATCTTTGTCACCTGTGTAATGTAGCGGAACCTATTTTACCTCTTCGATTTCGACTTCAACGTCGTCGATCCTTTTAATGAACATATTTGGTATACCAAAATTATAAATATTTTATTTGTTTTGTCTAAAGGAAAATTGGAGAGAACATCTGTATTGAAGGCGATATGTGCGGGATTTAAGGAGACTACTGAACCTCAAGTTTGTTTAAGTGGAGGTTAGTCTGCTTAATTTTTCATTATATGAACTGCACTGATGATAGATTCTTTCAGTTGAAAACATTTACTTTAAGATGATATTAACTTTATTGTGGTTTGGATTTATCAGATATTGAAACTAATGAATGTCTTGAAAGAAATGGAGGATGCTGGCATGACAGAAATGCTAATGTAACTGCTTGCAAGGTATATTAGATAAGGAGTTTATTTTACCAATTTTGCTTCCAAAACATAATCATTATTTACTAGACATATAAAAGGGTCCATAGTGTTTCTGTGATTGGATGCAAGTTGATGAACCTTAATTGTGTTATCAGGATACTTTCAGGGGAAGAGTTTGTGAGTGCCCTGTTGTGAAAGGTGTTCAGTATAGAGGAGATGGCTATATAACATGTGAAGGTATTGCTTCTGAATATAAAATGTTTCCTCTTCCTATTATTTCTCAAATATCATAAATAAGCTGTAAACAAATTATGAATATGTTACAAGTTGTTTCCGTAAGTTTTTCTAAACAGTCTCACAAGTGTGTATGTTAGTCGATAAACTCAAATAACTTGTTTACATGTTGTTGCTGATATGATTACTCTTGTCCTTATTTGACAGCTTTTGGACCTGCAAGGTGTTCTTTAAACAATGGAGGTTGTTGGTCAGAAACTAGAAATAAAATAACTTTCTCAGCTTGCTCAGTTCAGTACTGCTTAACCATATCTTCAGATTTCCTTATGTCCCTTTTGACAGTAAAATATTTATCAGTTTAATTTTGATACATTGTCAGTGTAAAAGGTTTTAACCTGCCAGCAAATCACAACCAATGGTATATACATTTTCAAAATTAAAGACAAACATTTTCAATGATCTAGCAATATCGATTGATTGATTATATAAAAAATCTTTACACTGACAATGTATATGAATTAAATCCATGGTTCAAGGCTAACAGATTTTCCTTTTTGAATAAAGGAATCCGAGTTAAATGGCTGTCACTGTCCAGTTGGATTTCTTGGAGATGGCAATAAATGTGAAGGTGATATTTGTTTCCGAAACACTCCGTCCGTCGCTTTCTATATACAATCGATTTTTGCGAAAATATAACTCTATTGTAAATCTCTTTTGATCTGTCATTCAGATGTTGATGAATGTAAGGAAAGAAGTGCATGTCAATGTGATGGGTGCAGCTGTAAGAACACTTGGGGTGGTTATGATTGTAAGTGCAAAGGAGATCTTCTATATATCAAGGAACAAGATATTTGTATTGGTAAGATACTCAAATCTTAACTGTAAATGATTCTTGTGTAATGAATTTCAGAATAAAGTTACAAGATTTGGTATTACTATTATGATATTTCAATTTACTTTTAACCCCTGTTTAATTGAAATTCTACATATTTCACATCATAGTCCAAAATTAAAAAATTTCTTTTTATATTTGCAGAAAGAAGTGGATCAAAATATGGAAGGGTCCTTGCCTTTGTGGTCGTAGCAGTTGTTGTGGGGGCTGGTCTAGCTGGTTACATTTTCTACAAATATAGACTCAGGGTAAGCCTATTTATTTTCAACTATATGTAATGTATGCATCCTAGATTTTAAATGTAGTTATGTCTTTATATTGCCAAAAAATTCAGATAAATGATTTTAAGACTTTTTCAACGTATTTGTGACAAGGACTTACTAGTTAAACATTTTACATTCTATTAAAACTTTTTACATCTTTAAATTATATGAAGTTTTTAACTATATTAAAATTTATTGATGCCTCTTAAAAAATAAGGTCATGTATGAACACATATTTTGACTCAGGCGGTTCAACTAATGATTTACTTGTTCAACCAGTAATTTAATACCTTGACCTGGTTGATCATTGATGAATTTTTAAACACTCATTTGAATATATTTGGTCACAACCGAAAGTTTATAAGCATTATATTTATGTAATTTACTGTATGTCTTTTTATTTTTGTAGTCTTACATGGACTCAGAGATCATGGCTATCATGTCACAATACATGCCATTGGACCAGCAAAACAATGTAGTTCATGCTGAATCTCAGCCTTTACGACAAGGCACGGTGTAAAAAATAAGGTATATTGAACTATGCACCTCTTCACCTTTCAACTAATTTGCATCATTCTCTTTAGAAATCTTAGAATAATCTTAATTATTTTGTCACCATCTGCATTCTGCCTGCAGACATAATAAACAAGACAAGATCGATTGGCTTGAGTTGAGTCCATTTGACTGCGAAGGGAAATTCAGTACTTTACAATAGGATAATCATGTGAACGGTTGTACACACAGAGAAACTTCCTCTATAGAATAATATCATGTTTTCACAGTTTGTAAATAGATCACTTGATATAGCTGTAAATGAAAATGTGAGATGACATTGATACAAAAAATTGCATACAGTAGCATTGTGCCTACGGGCAGTACTAAGTAGTAAGTACCTCTTCTCCATCTCTACCGAAGCACGGATACCGACACAGACATTGGACACTGATACGTCGACACGATAATAATTTGAGAAAATAAATAAATTAAATGTAATTAAAGTGTCGTGTCTAACATGGACAAGTGTCGTACACCGAGACATGTCTTCAATTAGAAGTGTCGATACTACAGAGATCTCTACCCCATCATTTTCTCTGATACCTGACCTAAACATCTCCGCTACCAACACTCGCTTATCAAAAGCTAAACTAAACAAACAATCGACTAAACCTATCACCTAGAGCACCTCCACTCACCCAAAGATCTATCCAAAAAAGAGTATCACGACCATCCTCACCAGACAATTGCAATTGGTTGATATGTACTCTCTTTAGTGATAATTAATCCTATATTATAAAAAAATTTGCAAAGTATTATGAATAAAAATTGATAAAGGACTGCCTCGATTATTATTTCTTTTAAAAAAAAATCAATGATTGTAATGTAAGGGATATAACTTTTATACATATTAATTAATTAATCACAGTTATTTCAATTGTTTTTTTGTCAAAACTAATTTCAATTTTAAATGACTATCACTTCAAACCCAACTGTCTTATTAGAGGAAGAACTTCTGCTATATTGAAATCTGATTTTTTATCTACTCTAAACATTATTGCAGAAGTTCTTCCTATTCTTCACCTTTATCCTCCTTGAATTGATCAAATTTTTAAGTATGTTGACTCACTCTTAGTCCATCAAATTTCAACACACCTCACATGAAAAGAATGAAACAACTTATTGGTTAGCAATGGTGCCTCTACCTAGTGTGAGTGCGTCTTTCTTACGTTAGTTTAGTTAGTATTTTGATGGATGTCAAAATTAAGACTATGACTTGTTTTATTTGTGAGTGAGTGGCTTTGTTGAATTCAATATCCACATAGTCTGTGAATCAAAAAATTGCTTGGGAAAACTTTTTTCAATTATGCATATATTATTGATAGGTGTAAGTTAGGATTGCATTACAATTCATCAAAGTAAATTGAAATCAATTTTGAAGTGAATTTTGCATTCATTAATTCAATGCATTAAACTATGTTTTTTTTATTGAACTATCTCCTATATGTAAATATATATCATTTATCATAGAACTTTTCTTGAAACATTCATATCTCCAAGTCTCACAATCTAGACAAAAAAAATGGGTTACCACCTCCAAAAGCTTCAGCAGCAGCCAACAAAAACCAGCATTTCCAAACTACGTTCATCGATAACATCTTTCAATTCTCCATTCTCTTCTTCCCCTCCAATTGAAAACCAACCTCCCCCTAACTCAGTTCCCATTTCCCAACCCCAAATCTTAACACCCTCCGAACTAACAAAAATCAACAACCTAATCCCCCGTCTCATCCACTCCAACCAACTCCCAACTGCCCTCCATCTCACCAAAACCGCCCTCTCATCAAATCCACCTCTCCACTCTCTCAACCTCACACCACTCATCACCACCCTCACTTCCCAACAACACCTAACACACACCATCTCCCTCCTCACCCACCTCCTCCACACTCCACAGTCTCACTCTCACATTTCCCCTATCTCCCACATGCTTCTCTCTTCTTATATCGAAAACCGCACCACGAATCATGCTTTCAAACTCTTCCGGTGGCTTCAGAGACCCGGTTCTCCTTCTCCTCCTGATGACGACATGTTTCGACTTCTCATTCCTGCTCTTTGCCGCGACGGTTTTGTTCTCCAGGCTATTGGTGCTTTTAGGGATATGGTTAATGGGGCCCACACGGAGTTTGGTTCTTGTGTCGATTGCGGCCAGTGGTTGTACCGTGGGTTGCTTAGTGAGGCTAGGGTTAATCAAGCTATGGAGCTCAATGCCGCTCTTTTGAGTCTCGCACGTGATACTCATGAGAAGCGAAGGGTCTTGCACGTGCTGGACAGTATCATCGCTGATTGGATGGAGTAGATGAAGTTTCACTAACATGCTTGGTATCACTGTTTTTCTTTTAATTTATATTATTAATTTCAGGTGTTTAATGATTGCAATGTTGATGTAAATTAGCTTTTTTTTGGGGTCTACATACAAACACTTGAAATTCCCGAAGATGTCTAGCCTAACAACATCAACATTTGTTAGACTAACATTTGTTAGACTTTAAGGAAGGAATTTAGTTTTATACTGACATATAAAGAAAACTCAGCATATTGTCAGATAAACTGATTTTGTAACTACATTTTAAAATAATTGCAAAATGTTTGATTCTCATTGAAGGTTATAGTAAAACTAGTTTAGACATGTCTCTTTTTCTGTATTTTCAATTGCTAGTCGGTAATTATGTTCAACATACTGTCGGACTCTAAATATGTGCATCTCTTCCAACTGAGATTGAAATAGTTAAATTCTCATTTACAAAGTTAAATTCTCAAACTTATTTCAGTTCACATGTTGTTATCAGGATTATATTCTGCGCAAGTTTTAAATTGTACTTGTAATTGTGGTTCCGTGATCGTTCTTCATGTTGTGGGAAATTTTAGGCTAATGTGTCATTGCTGTTTACTGAGATTGCTGATTGCAGTTTAAAACTATGATTCTGCACCTAATTGCACAAACTTTGTATTCTTATTCTGATGCTAAATCACCTCGACCGATATAACAAGATACAAATGAGAGTAATTTATGAAATAATTTGCCACTTACTAATTTGTCATTGACTCATCGCCTGAAATTCAATATTATTGCTTTGAAGATTATGTCTATCATTTAAATCAATTGGAGCTGTCAAAAGCACGTGTCACAAAACCCACCTGGACCTGAAGCACACAACCTTGATTTCCTATAGCTTGTGGTGGATTCAAGTCCTACATCAGCTAACAACTCAGCCAAAACAGCATAGGAGTTGACATCTCTACAGAAAGAGTTCCAGACATGAATCCAGGCCTATTAAACATGTGATGGAATCATCCTCACAAAAATTGGAAGAGAATCATCAAGCTTCTCTATCAAGTTTGTTTATTTTAGTTATTTGTCTATGAATTATTTTTCTAAGACACTACTTCTTGATGTCTGTATTGTTTTGTTGAGTGAAATTAAAGGATGTTACAACTTACAGAGCATACATATTGTTTTTTCATTTATGAAAAGTGTTATTATGTTTAGTGAAGAGATGGAACAAATACATTCTCACATACCTGCAGAATCAGATGAAAAGATGTATAATTGCTTTGCATACTGTGTCACGATGCATATGGAACATTACTTGTTGAGTTATTGTGTGGCATAGTGCATCTGGAACATTACTTCTTGAACATGTATCTTGACTAAATTACAGTTTGTAAATCTCTAAAAGCTTAAAGATTGTTTTTGCTATACATTTTGGAGGGATTATATGCATGTAGTCAGACAAGTAATGCATGTGTATCATATAGTTGATTGAATATTGATATATTTTAGATTATGAAAGTTTATATAAATCAGGAACATAAGAAGCCCAAGAAGAAAATCAGTTTATGTAGGCTCAGACTACCTTATCAAACCATGCATATATTGATGCATGTCAACTGATTCAGTTGTTCCCACGCATTGGTCGACAACACCTTTTCAAACATTCTGTAACAATCCAAACTCTAAGTCTCAACCAAGAGCAACAGGGGTAACACACTTGAAGCCTCTAGAACCAACAATTGGTGCTACTTGAGTGCGACGGTGATGGTGTTCACGTTAAATTTTGCGCCTAACAGATCCAAGAAATCGTTCAACACTGAAAAATGAGTGTTAAAGTTGCTGAGGGAGTAACAAAAAGTTACAACTGTTGCAACAACTGAGAAGACTTAGATTTTCTTCCTTGCAAGGAGAGATCAATTTAGAAGAAGTGCATGCCGCTATGGTGCAAATGCAAAGAGGTGATCATGCTTCACATAGAGGAAATGTAGTTACATAGTGCAGGAGACGCCTAAAAAACAACTTGTCGGAGGTGGCGACAACGACAATGTGTAAAAGAGGGAAGTATGTGTTTTTCTCCATTTCTGCATCCAAGAATAGTTGTTACACATCATCTTCATCACTGTCAGGTTCGTTGTTATCTGCCAAGAACAATGTCTTTGCTGTTGAAAAAAAGTGGTGGCAGTGACAATAATTTCTTCTCCATATTTGATCCCTTCCATAAATGGCAGACAATGGCATAATTCATGTCAAAGCATGGTGGATCAAAGATCACCGAATAAAGCTCTCTATGTGTGGCAGTGAAAGGTGGCTTCGACAAAGTCGATAGAAGGTGGATGGTGTCACTCGGAATGAAAGGGATGGGGAAAATGTAAAACCCCCTTCATGGTGTCACATTTCTTAACCCAAAAAATTTCTTTTTTAAAGAAGATAACTTTGAAAAACTTGGTTAAGTACAGTAATCACTAAAAACTTGCAAATCTTATTTTTTAATTCCGACGTAGTATCTCCTGCATGTGGTCATGTGTACAACAACGGTCCTCTAAACTTAAAATGGTTGGCATTGGTAAGATAATACTCTTTTGAGTTCAATCACGATAGCGGCTGATAACCCTTCATCTTAGGTAGGTTTTTAGTATGTTTTGAGTTATCTAGTATTTTTATCTTTGGTTGTTAGTTAATTGTAGGAACTATTTAATATAGTTTGTTGCTTTTTACTTTTTAAATTCAATAAGGTGTTCATATGTTTGTTTCTTTGATTTACCATACACTTTTTGTAGTTTTATTTTGGTTGATTTGTTTTCCGATGTATGTGCGGTACTTTAATCATGGAAAATGCTCATCCGCCATCCTATTTTTGACCATTTGCTCCTCTAATACACTATCGAAAGTTAGGATTTTGTAAGACCCATTATCATTTGTCTAGAATATGATAATTAGACCCATACACCTTAATAAAACAGAGGTAACTAATGATGAATAATAAATTAGAATCACTATCATAACTGAAAACTACATTCATAAATATAGTTTACAACTTGTTTAGTAGATTCATAAAATATTACATCTTAAACATAAACTACGATTGACCGATCACATCATAAAACAAAATATCGAATTCTAATTCCACGAGTTCGGAACTGGTCTTCTTATGATAAAATCGTGGCTCATGTTCCACCAGCTGCTAATAAAAAGAAAATAAATGGGGTGAGATAAAATATCTCAGTGAGCTCTGAAAAATGAATGGGAAAACAGTCTCAAGAGTTTATTTCATAAAAGTGTATAAAACATGAATACTATTTTACATCTCAAGTTAAAACTTTCAATTTAAATTTTTATAAATTTTTTACTCATAACAATATTATTATTGTTATTATTATACACATTTTTTTTTCCTCTTCTGAAAACATATGCATGACCTCAAATCTTTTCCTTTGAAATAAGGAAAAGTCGCTCAATATCTTGATGTGGGTCACCAAGATAATTGAGTCCTGATTGGTAAAGGTGGTCTGGCCAAACCCCAATCAGTGTCCTGATTGTTTTCCTTTACATGTTATTCCATGCCTGAAATAACCTGAATGTCCCACCGTGAATAAGGCCATGCATGATATTGTACTAAACTTGAGATGTTTTGTATGAAAAGTATTTATTATGTCATATATGAAATGCATCATTCATCCACAATAATTATAAATGAATTATCGATATACTAAACCCATAATAATTAAATCCTAAATCCTTAATTCAAAATAGAAGTCATAGGCAGAAAAAGAGAAATGAAAATAGTAACAACAGTAACGAGCCGAAATCGTGCTCGACAAGCATATTCAACCTTAAATCTAATTGTGAGCATCTAATTAAATTTTTGTAACATATACTTCATTCACAAACATCAGAACCAGCCATTAGCAATATGCACATTCTAAATTAACAGATAAGCTATCATTCACAAACATTATGACCAACCAACATGCACATTTTAAATTAACAGATAAGTTATCATTCACAAACATCAGAACCAGCCATTAACAACATGAAAATCCTAAATTAATAGATAAGCTATCTTTCACAAACATCAGAACCAGCCAGCATGCACATTCTAAATTAACAAATAAGTTATCATTCACAAACATCAGAACCACCCATTAACAGCATGCAAATCCTAAATTAATAGATAAGCTATCTTTCACAAACATCAGAACCAGCCAGCATGCACATTCTAAATTAACAGATAAGCTATCATTCACAAACATCAGAACCAGCCATTAACAACATGCACATTCTAAATTAACAAGCTAAAATTTTCAACGGACTTACTATTGGTCAAATTTCCTTTTTCTTCCATATTTTAATTTTTTTTCCTCCATTTTTTTTTTCAACCAAATTTCAGAATTTTGTGATAAAATTGAATAATCAATCTCACATGATATATAAAATAAGGAAGAAAAAAAAACTTAAAAAAAAGAACTCACCGTTTGAGTTAAAAGAGAAAATGAAGTTCGGATTAACTTGGTTTTTGAGCTTCCAATTGCAGTTTGGCTAAGTTCTCCAATTTTGGGTCATTTTCCCCTGCTTCGAGTCTGATTTCTAGAAATGCAGACACAGAATTGAACATGCAAGGTTAAAGAACGGTTTTAAATAACTTTAACAGGCTTTTGGGTTAAAGTGATTTGAAAAATTAAGAAAGAAAAGAGGATCGAAGATTTTTGGAAGGATGAACTTTCACGGTTACCAGAAGAAGAAGGAATCCGTGTGTGAAATGAAGGCTTTTTCTGAAGTAAAGAAAAACAAAAAGGCTTTACACTTTAAATTACCTACCTCATTGTCCTTCCTTTGTCCAACTATTACAATAGTGCCATTTTTTTAATCAAACAAATTCTAAATCAATTATTATTATTATTATTATTATTATTATTATTATTATTATTATTATTATTATTATTATTATTATTTTTAAATTAACAGTTTTAATAATTAAACAAAAAAATGTTGTTACAGATTTAGTAAAAATGAAAAATATGGGGTTGGATGAGCATCCATCTTCAATCATATCTAGAGTCATAGATATTCAAATGAAGTCCAATCGACCCAAATATAAAGCTAAGATCTATACATAAAAAAACATGTTTCTTTTTAGTGAAGATTCGTTTTGGTCCCTGAGAAAAATTGCAAACTGAAACTATTTAGTCTCTACATGAATCACGTCATTTAAAGAAAAATTAAAAAGGGACAATTTGATCCTTGACAATAATTAGAAAATAGATAATATGATCCTTATATCTTGGAGAATTTGTATTTGATTAAGTGAGATTGGAATGACTTGAGATAGTTTGCTTAACCCGAAGTAGTAAAGTTTACTATCCAAATATTTTCTACCTTCTCTAAGCTTTATTACAATCTAAAAGTCCTCTTGTAGTATTTGTGTAAGTTGCGTTGTGCTTATAACCTAGAACTCTTTTTAAGTTTGTGGTAGAATGATGCATGTTTTGAACTTGAGTGATTATTTCATTATCGTTTGTAAACATTTGAGAGAAATTTTTGTTAGAGTGTGACAATAGTTGAACTTAAGATATTAATGTTGAATATGTTGTTTTACTTTTCCAATTGGTTTCTTTTGAGATGTTAAATGACTTTTGAGCATGATGAGTTTCTTATAGCGATGAACTTTAATGATCGAGTTTGATTTGATTTGAGAAATTGAGTTTAAGCTTGATTTTCAACTCACTATGTTTTCAATTTAATTGTTGCTTGAGGATAGACAACTAATTAAGTTTTGAGTTGTGATATCTCTTGATCTTAGATAGATTTTTAGTATGTTTTGAATATTTATTGAGTATATATTTATTTTTTGTTATTAGTTAATTTTATGAGATATTTCATATAGTCTGTTGCTTTTTAGTTTTGGAATTCAATAAGGTGTTTATATTTCCTTGATTTATCATACATTTTTCGTAGTTTTTTTTGTTCTTATATAGTTTTCGTAGTTTTAGTTTGATTCGTTAGTTTAGCGATACAATACTGAGATTTTAATGATTATTGATGATCAAACAACATGATTCATGTGCGATATTTTAATCATATCTAGATCAGTTGTAGATGTCCAAATGAAATTCAATTGGTCTTAAATCAAAGTTAAGATCCATATTTACAATTTTCATAAAGACATCGAGACAATGTTTTAAAACTCTAACCGACAATAGAGCCGATCAAGACACTTCTTGTGCACTGGTTGAACTAGCGAATCACTTCATTGACCACATGAATGTTGATCCGGTCTATAAAAAAAATTGAAAAAATATTCATGACATAAATAATAATTTTCATAACTAAAAAATTTAATAAAAATCATACATTAAAAAAAACAGAAATTTAATAAGTTCATAATAAAACTCACAAATCAGTTCCAATTAATGTCAAAACATAACATGATAACAAATTCTAAACATTGTCATACATCAAAATATAACACAATTACAAACCCAAATAAGTTTTAAACATAGTCAACAATCACACAAACTCAATTAAGTTATAACAATTCAATAATTCATAATTTATTTTTGCCCATGGCATGGAGTCAAATGTCATATTCTAGATCTTCATGATCACCTTCTCATGCCTTCTCCAAAAGCTTCACCTTCCACATAACCTTCCAAGCCAATTCAAAAGACTAATTCTCAAAGGTGCACTCAAGATTCAAAAGCAACCTTAATATTTTGAATTGTGGACAAGGTATGACGAGTGATATTAACCACATGTTCTGTCCTTGGGATTGTTGGTTCAACTTGAACATAAACAATTTGAAAAGCCATGGTTAATAATGATCTGCCTCTTGAACTTGTGGCATTTTCAATATTGCTACTTGCTTCAACATTAATTGTTCCACCATCATGTGATGAGATCATGAAGCCTGAGGGAATAATCATTGGCATAGTTGAAGAGTCCACTCCACTTAAAGCCCTATTCACTTGGCTTTGAAGAATTGGAGCATAAATCACATATGCTCCAAGAATATCTATACAACTTTCTTTAAGATACAATATAATGTTCCCCCGCTTGTTCAAAGTCTGTTCCATATGAAAATAATAAATAAGTTTTAATAATAAGTTTAGAATTTAATCACTATGTACATTAAAAAACAGTTTTATATATGCAAATATTTAATTCATATTACTTCATTATTACATATTTAATTGTTGTGGTTATCACTAGATTACAAGCTACATTTGTTCAATTGAAATATAAAACTACAAATATTGTATTATTTGATAGAGTTTAATAACTATGCATTAATATTATGAAAGGGTTTAGTAAATATACTATATCATTGTTTGTTACATCATGAATTCAATCACTACTTCCATTTTCAATTATAAAGGCACACAAGATTTTTTTTGTTGTCTATAAATGAAATAGTAAATAAATTTGTATACAACTGCGAGATCTTGATTCGAACTGGAACGTAATATCTAATTTAATAATATCGACATTTGTCAGTTGATTAAGGCCTTACGGATAAAAGATGTAGAAAATTTTAATCTATTTTAATAAATATACTATACAACATTGTATTAACAAAAATGTTAAAAAGTTATTATAAAAATAGATTATTGATATAATATATTCAAACATTTACAAATGTTATTTATCCATATTTTTTAAAATAATAGAAAACTATTAAAAAAAAAATGGCAAAGTACCTGAATAATTGAAACACGGTTACAAGCATCATTTGCACCAATTGAAATGTGTGCAATGTTGTGAACAGGCGTATTTGCACTAGCAAGGGGATCCCACTGGAGCATAAGTCACAATCATATGTAAATATTTAATGCAAGGAGAAAATTCATTTAGGAAGATATTTACTTAATAATTTTTTTCAATAATTTAAACAAGACATGGAAGCTCAAACCTTTTCTTTTTTTACAAATGTTAATATTATTAGGACATTATGTTGAGAATAAAGATCAAACATTTTATTACCTGAAGGCGTGTATTGTCATCATTGAGGAAGTAAAAAAGAGTGTGTGGAGAAACAGAAATCCATGCATAGGCAACACAAGTTAGAACCATTAAGTTCCTCCTTTGAGATAGAATTGTTCTTTGGCGAATAAAGATTAATGGCTCATCATTATTATTCTCTTCAAGAATTTGTAGTACACTTGATTGTGTGTTCAAAACTCTAAAAAAATGTTGAACCATTTCATTTGAGAGTTTCATCACATTCTTTCTTCCTTCGGGTGTTTTAATCTCTGAAAAAATATACAAAAAAATTAAAAACAATGTTGGGTACAAACACTTTTTATATGGATCTGTTTAATATGAATATCTAAAAAATGATGTAAAGGTGGAATCTTATCATTTTTTGTAAAAATTTAATTTTATAATAATATTTTAACGAAAGAAGTTATCAAAATATGATTATAAAAATAAAATATATATCGAACATTTTCTATTTTTTAATTTTCAAAACAATTTTCAAAAATAATTTACCAAGCAAGTTTTTTCATTTTGTCATCTTAAAAATAGTTTTCAAAAATAAAATTACCAAAAAGATTTTTATTTATTTTCTTCTTAAAAACAATATTCTAAAATTGATTTATAAAATAGATTTTAAGAACTAAAAATTAAAACTCATTAAAACAAATCCGTATACTCCAAAATGACATATTATTAAAAAAAAATAGTAGTTGAAAAGATAATATATATAGTTAAAAATAATATCAGATAGATCAACATTTTAAATATATATTTTTTTTATATTTTATTCTAAAATAATATAAAAATAGTAAGATGCATGTTTAAATTATACCCTTTTTATATAGATCGAGTATATGATAGATAGGATAGTAGTTAACCTTTGTCATGGCTGGCTACATAGTCAATGGAAGTGCAAATATTTTTTTGACACTTTCTTTGAAGTGCCAAAAGCCACTTGGTTGCTTCATTTGAAGCACATTTACGAATAAAGCTACACACATTGTTCCCATGGACCCGATCATCAACTTCAACATGCTCAATCCAAGTAACCTATATATTAATTTAATAAAGCATATTATAAAAGCTTATTGTAGTTAGCAATATTAAATTAATAAATATACATACCATAGAAGTTCCATCAGACATATCACGAATGATGCATCCAGAGGGACACCTCGAAGGGGTGTCAACAAGTGTTCCAAAGGAAGAAAATGACACGTCAGCTATAGCCCACGTAACATTATCAATTTGTTCGCAATAGCGAAGGAAGTAAAATCCTCTTTCTGGCATTAGAGGTAAAAAGGTGTGCATTTTTGCGTGCATCTAAAAAGAGTTTAAAAACCTTGTTAATAACATAAATTATAATAAATAAAATTATTGAAAAATACTACTAACACACTTTTATTAAAATTATTTCATGTTAAGTAGTTGTTTAATCATTTTTAAATATATAATTTTACATTTAAGGAATGAATATGTGATAAAGCATCAACATATATAGAAACATATTGTTACGCATGCATGCATTACATGATGTAGAGATTCTATAAGGTTGAGAAATATACCAATTGTAAGGTTCCATTTCGATTTAAGTTTGAACCAACATCAAATATTTTGAGCGTTTTAGCTTCAGAAACAATTGTTGGGAAAAGATTAGCCCATTTCTCCTGAAAAAAAATGTCATATTGTAATTTGTATTAATTTAAATTTTTCACTAAATAAATAAGAATATAAAAGAAATTTAAGTAATTGTTTAACAACAAAAACTATTATATAGTCACTCGGTCACAAATATAAATAAAAATAAATTTTAAAAAGTTGATGTATTTAATATAAATTTTAAATCAAATACATTTTACTTATATTTAGAACGGAAAGGAGTAAGCACTAACCGAGTCTAAAAGCATCTCAACCAATTGCAATCCACCAATTGGCACTACTTTTGAATCTTTGGAAGATTCTATATGATTTTCTCTAGGAAACATGTTTTCATATCTTTCAGGAACAAGAACAAACCCCACCACATCATCTGAAGGTTTGGTCCATAAGGATTTGGTTTTCATAAGCACCATGAGTTCTTTCATTGAAGCAGTAGCGATCTCCAACATCCTAGTACATTCATTGTCATTCGCCCTACATGTTTTTTGCATTAATATCAATCAAATTAAATTGTGTCATATTTTTCAAATCATTAAATAACCAAAGTCAATATTGAGAAAATTAATTTGGATTTTATTAAAAATTTTGAGATAATTATATATTATGTAAAAGATTTAATTCGTATGCACGACCAATATAAAAATATTTTATATTATCAATTACATTTAATTAAAGTTATTTGTATATGTAGTTGTTGTGATGCGTCAATGTTCATATTCTTTATTTTTCTCGGTGTATGAAAAGGTAGTATTAGAAGGATATATAACTTTATTAATGACTGAGTGATAAGATCATGGTTTTAAATCATGATATGTTACCAAAATTACATTTGCAATGAAAAGGCTTTTAATTAAGACATATCTGCAACTAAATTGTGACCATAATTACAGCATTGTAGATTTTCGCAATATGAACATTAATTTAAATTATGGACAACATCTAGAGATATATTTATATTGTTTCATAAATGCAATTCAGATGGTAGCGATATTTTTGATATATTGAATGCAAGTTCGAATTTAGAATATTCATCTTTCTCTATATTTAATGTGTGAAAATTTTGGAATGAATTCATGAACTTTAGTTAAACGAAAATTATTTAGAAGAATCTATGTTTGAATCCTAACCAAACTTTAATAATTGATAAATTTTTAATTATTTTTTTACCAAACTTTAGATTATATATCAATGCTCATTTTTCTTGAGAACCAAAATGTTAGAAAAAAATCCTTAAAACTATTAAACAAAGAAAACAACTCTCACCCTGCCCCAGTACTTCAAGAGACCACAACAAAAAGAGAAAGCTAAGAGATTGTTTATCCTCGATGTATATGACTGAACATGGATATGGATTTGAAATACCTTTACTAACATATGTTTTTAAAATGATTTTTCTTAATTTTTAAAAATGACATTGAATTCATCCAAACCAACATTCTTTTCATTTGGTTTTATTTAATTCAGATTTCATACAAAACTAATCCAAAAATTGAATCAAAAAATAAACCAATTATTTTTTATTGGCATGAGTTTTCTTTCGTAAAATTCGAATCAAATCAATTCACTACACCTTATCAATAAACCATTGTCAGTTTCGATCTTAATAAATCATCAAAGTGAAATGAACAAATTTAATTGTTTCCTATATTTCCACCCATTAAGCAAGATGGGATTTTAAAATTGCAAATAAAAATTGTAAAAAATATGTAAATATTTTTTTTAATAAAACAATAGATATAATACAAAAAGGAGAAGATAGCTAGCAAGCAAGAGAATTACCCTCCATGATGAGCTTTGTTATCAGCAGAGCCTCCTCCTTTTGAGAAACTCATTTTGGATCTCCAAAAGTAAAATTATCCTACAAAAAATAAAGCCTTTTAATCCTTATATGTGGTAAAATATATGGATTTAATCGAAAAGCATATTACTAATCAGAAGAAAGAGATGAAGGTAGCATATATACAGTCACTTGAAAAAATGAACTAAACTTATACCAAAAAATAAATAAACTACACTAAAATCGAAAAGAAGAAATAAAAACTATCAATTCACCTTTTTTAAACCCTTCCTATGCTACAAGCTAGCAACTTTGTTCTTGGCAAGACAAAAGGATAAAGATGACTATATATAAATAAAGTTTTTCATATTTAAAAAAAATGTTTTCATTTAATATTTTACATTTTTTTCAGTGACTCGTAAATTAGGGGATGCTGAGTCAAAAAATCAATAAATTAGGAGCTGCAATATACGTTTTCTAAACTATCATTTCTTTTCCTTTAATTTTGTAAAAATGCTTGTTTTATTGAAGAATATTTTGAAAATAAAATAATTGAATAGGGTGAAGTTAGTTAGTTTTTCCTTATATTTTTGTCAATCAAATATGATATTTTTTTTTACTTATATTTAGACTATGTAAGTCTAAAGTAGTATAATCCTCTTGAATGAAATAAAAATGTGCATGCCTCCCCAAATTAAATCAAATTA
>JBBPBP010000002.1:10157641-10183189 GCA_037974735.1 Cicer chorassanicum
ATACATAAAAAAAGGACATATGTTTGTCATTGATCAATTTTTAAAAAAGTACGGGACAAATATTTATCATTTATACATATAAAAATATAGAAAAAATATTTATCACTAATAAATATAACAAAAACACGTAATAAATGACATATATTTGATTTTTTTTATATCTTCTAAATAAATAAAGTAATTATAATATATTATTAAAATCATTCACGAGATAAATATTTTTCATTTAAAAATTATTTAAAATCAATATCGTTCACATAAAAATTAAAACAATTATAATACATTAATATAAAAAATTATACATAAAAAACAATGTAGAAAAAAAAAGTGTTTTAATCAGATTTGTTTTCGTGATTGTTTTATTGAACAAGTAACAAAAGTGTTTTGATTCATTAATATAACTCACTGTTTTTTAAATTTCTATGGTTACTTCATGAATTTCTATGTATTGTTTTAGATTAGGCCTATATAATTTCTATATTTAGTATTGCTATCTCTACCCCCAATTTACCATCCCGTGTTTAAGACACATATCATCAAAATTAAGAAAAGTTTCCTTGGAGGATAACGTTGTCTGTACCATTTTCCATCTTCATCACTGTGTTTCTGTCACTAGGATTACCATCTTCACCAATACCCAATGGCTTCTTCTTTTCCTCTTTATCAACCAACACCATGCTTCTTTTCAAATACCCAGGTAACTACTTCAATTCAATTTTCCATCTTTTTCTTGTATCTCTCTTTAACCTCATTCTTTTCACTATGCCTTCTTTTACTTTCTATGAACAGTTCAAAGGTTTGCGCCATGGCTGTTTGTGGCGACCAACTTACTCCTTTGCCTCTTCTGCTCAAAACAAAGTAAAACCTGTTCAATCTTCGGTTGATGCTGCCCCGTTTCCCTTGTTACAGCCACCTCAAGTTGAAGAATCATCCTCTGAGGTAAAAAACCAATCTTGTATCTTGTTTGTTTGTACTATACTGTTTGGTTGTTGGTTATTATAGTTTGAAAAGTAACTACTAGGAGTAAAGATTGATGATTGATTGAGTAGAGTGAGTGAGTGCAGTTTCAAAGGTTTTAAATAAAGGTTCTAGAGTGTGATTGCCACTGCAACTTTAGCATGTTAGAAAACCTTGTGTTTGCAATTGTGGCCGCATCAATGGTCTTTGTATGCTTTGAAGCATTGACAGCGACATGGACATCAGCCACAACACAAACATGTAGACATAAATAATTTTGGAAAATGAAAGTGATTGTATGTAATCACCCGTGTCAGTGTGGTGTCGGACACGCCTCAAATTTGAATTGTCAGGGTTACATAATTGCATGCAGTTCTCGACAATTTCAAGGATTGCAGCGTAACTTTGACTACGGTTGCTATTTAAAATCTTGGATGTTTCCATAATTTGATGTGCTTTTATGTTTATAACCTATGTAGCACTGACACTTCAGATTGAAGGTGTGTCTAATATTCAACACGACACTGAGGCATGTGGCTACATTCAGTCACCTCCATCTTCTCAAAAAATTATTCGTGTCCTCGTGTCTGTGTTGTGTGCTGTCTGCGGCTCTGTCATTGTTTAAAAATTATAGAGTACACTTAATTTTGAGATTCAGTATCTTCTTTCCTAAAAGGCCAGCATTTTTGATGAATTCTTCAAAGGATCTTTATATTTTGATGAGAATGAGATATTCAGTTGTGATTTTATTTTTCCTGTTTTCTTTTTGTTTCTTCATGTTAATTTATTTGTTCTTCTAGTTGGAGCCTGTGGATCCTGATTTCTACAAGATAGGATTCGTCCGAAGCATGCGAGCTTATGGAGTTGATTTTAAGGAAGGGCCAGATGGTTTTGGTGTGTATGCTTCTAAAGATGTTGAACCTCTTCGACGACCAAGGGTGAGTAGCCTCATTTAAGATTGCTATAAGTGATGGAATTCCACTTACTGGTGGCAGTGGCACATGCGAAAATAACTGAATATATAACCAGCTACAATTTTTTTGCGTAGTTAGTTATTTGTATAAATGTCTTTCATGATTATATTCTTAGTTGTTTTCCGTGGCTGTTTTCCCTAATGATGTATTTGAGCAGGTTATAATGGAAATTCCTCTTGAATTGATGCTAACCATAAGCAAGAAGCTTCCATGGATGTTTTTCCCTGATATAATTCCCCTTGGCCATCCAATATTTGATATTATCAACTCGACAAATCCAGAGGTAATTCCAATTCTCCTCTTAAGTCATTATTTCAAATTATGATATAATTTATTTCTTGATTGTTTTCATGATAAATATAAACCAATTTGTCAACGTTTATTGTAACTGTTGTATATACTCTAAAATTCGATGCCCTTGTTAATTTGTTTAGTTATTTGCTTAATGTAATTGTGTAAATCTTTGTGGCAGACAGATTGGGATTTAAGATTAGCATGCCTTCTCTTGTTTGCATTTGACTGCAAAGACAACTTTTGGCAGTATTATGGCGATTTCTTACCAAGTGCAGATGAGTGCACTAGCTTACTTCTAGCTACTGAGGTGCGTAAGTTTAATAGCTTTCCTTCGCCAGTGTATCGTAACTCAACTCATTGAGGCTTTTTTATTTTGATTTTTTTGGTGGAAACCTCTAAGACGACTTGTATAAATTTTGATAACCCACAAAATACATACAAACTCTCTTGTTTGCCTTGAAATCCTTGTGTTTACGGCATCTCATGTTGATTTGCATAGGAGGAACTTTTGGAGCTGCAGGATCCCGATCTTGCGTCTACTATGAGAATTCAGCAACAACGAGCCTTACAATTCTGGGAGAAGAACTGGGTAAAGAGAATATTGTCCTTGTTCAAAATTGTTAGTCTTCCATTTATTCATATCACTTAGTTTTTGTTCTTAACAAATTGTGTTAATTCTCGATCAGCATAGTGGTGCGCCCCTAAAAGTAAAACGTCTTGCTCGTGATCCTCAAAGGTTCATTTGGGCAGTAGGAATCGCACAGTCACGATGTATCAACATGCAAATGAGAATGTGTGCACTAACTCAAGATGCAAATATGCTGATTCCATATGCCGGTAAGCTGTGTTCACCTCTAATAGTCTAACTAACTATGCTATCATTCTTGTACTCATAATATACTACAAAAAAATTCTTATAATTTGGCCTTAGCCCTATTTTCTTATAGATTTTGATTATTATGATGTCATTTTTATTTTCTTTCCTCTTTGATAAAACAGCTGAGCTAACTGATTAACTTAGTCTTGCTTTTTCAGATATGCTGAACCATTCTTTTGAGCCGAATTGTTTTTTCCATTGGCGTTTTAAGGACAGGATGCTTGAGGTTCTTATAAATGCTGGACAACGTATTAGAAAGGGAGATGCGGTAAATCAATTTATACTTCTGTGAAGTATGCTTTTTTTTATTCTTTCCTTATATTAGACGTTACTTAGTACAGATTTTGTTTTATTCTTGTAATTTTGCATGTTTATTTTACTATTTGTGCTATTTCATTGAGAGCCTGATTATGTTGTCAAAACTTGTAACAGATGACAGTTGATTACATGAGTGCACAGAAGAATCACATGTTAATGCAAAGATACGGATTTTCATCGCCAGTGGTAACTTTCTTTTGTCTGCTAAATCTTGATGAAAGGAAGGCTGTGCATTTTACTTATACATGATTGCTATTTGATCTATTGAGTTTTGAAAAAGTAGTTCTCAGATTCATCTTAATTTGCAGAATCCTTGGGATGTGATCAAATTCTCAGGCAATGCACAAATCCATTTGGATTCCTTTTTGTCAGTCTTCAACATATCTGGTCTTCCTGAAGAGTATTATCGTAACGGTATGTGCAATATGTTTTTCCATTCTGGAATCGGCTTTGTTACACTTTTCTCTATTCAAGTTATCATTATTTAGGATACCGATATGAAATTCTTAGCAGAAGTTCTATCAAACGCTGGAGATACTTTTGTCGATGGAGCAGTCATAGCTGCAGCACGAACATTGCCGACGTGGTCAGATGGAGATGTGCCTCCAATCCCAAGTGCAGAAAGGAAGGCTGCAAAGGCATTACAAGAAGAGTGCAAACAAATGCTTGCAGAATTTGCTACCACCTCTAAACAAGACCAGAAATTATTAGGTAAATTCTTTGTTCATATCTTGAGACTAGCAAGCAAGTAGAAACATGGCACTGATTGTCATACATAAATTGTATTTGAGTAAATCAGTATTTCGGTCCTCGAAATTGTTTGGGTCGAGAAATTTTGTCCTTCAAATTTACGAAATAGCAAATTAGGTCCCTTAAATTAAAGAATGTCAATCAATTTAGTCCTTCCGTCAAAATATCTCTAGTAAACATTCATCAAAATCAATGAAAGACCTACAATTGACCGATATTTGCAATTTCAAAATGCTGATGATTTTTTGTATTTTGCAATTACTCTTTGAATTTTGCAAACTGACTGCATTGTGTGGTTAATTAAACTTTGCTTTTATGATTAAAAAAAAGAGAAGCTTTTTTTGATGATCTTAATGACCACAGATTCATCACCAGAATTGACGAGAACTCTTGATGCTGCAATAAAGTAAGTCGAATTGACATTGTCAAGCAGTTTCATAAGCTTTGTAAATTTTGATTTCATTAAAATTTTAACTCTATTAATAATTATTTTCTTTTTGTGAATATATACAGGTACAGATTGCACAGAAAATTGTTATTGGAAAAAGTTATCCTAGCATTGGAGATCTATCAAGAACAAATACTGTTCTGATTTCAATCTACTAATTGTACAATAGCCATGAAAATTTTGTAACATTGTTGTGTCTGTAATCCTGTATCACTAGTTTAGCCAATGGTTTCAAATTCTGTTGTCATATTATTCATTTTGTTGTATCAGAAAAGAAGTGTAAAAGTGTAGTTGTATGATAACTATAAACTGATCAAAGGACCTTATTAACTGTTCACTAGATTAAAAGTATAACTCCTTGAATTCTCTTTGAATATGTATAATTTTTCAAATCTATATTATTTCTATCTATTTGCTTTTTCTGATTGCATTCACATGTACAAAAAATACACTGTTTCTTTGTTAGTTCACTGTAATTGTGATCTTTAACTCTCAATAGAGGTAATGAACGGTTAAAGTTATATCATAAGAAAAATATAAATAATTTCATCACAAAAAAAAAATTACTGATTTTTTTGTTTGTATAGGCTTGTTTCCTGTCTTCCATTTCATTCTTATTATCACATTGTTTATTTACTTATTTATTTATTATTATAGCTTTTCTTTTTTCTCTTTCTGTAAGGTCTAAAAACCGACCTGAGCTTATTATCGTTTGAACAATGAGAAATGTTGCCATTGGATTTCGAACCAAAGGTGTTGCAGCCTGCACCCAATGTGTCTGAGGTTAGAATTTCCAAAAAGTCATGCAAAATGGCATATACCAGAAGGAACAAACAAGATGGTTATACATCATGTCAAATATAACTAAAATTTGGAGAATTGTGTTATGGTACATTTCTCATCCATGAAGCAGAAGGAAAAAGGGGTAGAGAGAAAGAGAAACAGAGGAAGAGAGTGAGGAGTAGATCCTTATTCCTTGTGGTAGAAAAATTATGTGTAGGAGGAGAAGGCTATCAACGAGATGTAAGCTCTCTAATTGATGCGTGATGATGCGGGATTGAGAGGAGAGGACTATCCGTTAGATGGAGCCACCTCTAAGGGAAAGGCTACCCTTAAGAGGAAATGACTATTAATGAGATGAAGCCGCCTCTTAGTTCTCAATAATTAGTATTTTTACTTGTTTGATATTCTATGATGATTTTAATGTTATTTATTTTGATTTCGATTCACTATTAATTGGATTTTTAATATTTCTATCTGAGTGGCTAAACTATAAATTTAAAAAATTTATTATGTGAATAACATAATCGTCTCAAGGTTGTTACTCACTGAGTCTTTGTGACTTACTCCTTCATGTTGTTTATTTTTTTTTTTCAAATTCATAGACAGCTGAGTAGTAAGTTAATAGTAAGCTCAAGTTTCGATCGTATTTTTTTTTTGTAGACCTCTTTGATTGAGGACCTTTTTTGTAAAGTCTGTTGAGTCGTAATGTATTTTGCAGCTATTGGAGTTTAGATAGTCTTTTGAGAAATGTATTAAACAGTTAGATTATGCTCTTTGAAACATGAATTGACTGAGTTAA
Source organism: Cicer chorassanicum (assembly GCA_037974735.1). NCBI lineage: Eukaryota > Viridiplantae > Streptophyta > Magnoliopsida > Fabales > Fabaceae > Cicer > Cicer chorassanicum. The sequence continues at coordinate 10,163,842 of JBBPBP010000002.1, forward strand.
TACTGTAAACAGAGATTTTTATAAATTTGGAAACGTTGAAGTTACAGAGGATACTCTGTCGAAATTTCGAGAAAAAGTATATATATATATATATTTGAAATGGTTATTGAGAACGATTTTTAGTTGTTTAAATTGTTAAGTTAGTTGATAGGCTTGCCAGAACTAAGAGTATAGCTTGTGCGCCGGTCACGGCGTATAGTTTTCGAGTCGTGACAAAATTACACAATAATAAAATCAGCTTTAGACGATCTCAATTGTTAATTTGAGATCAAACGATTGAGGTTGAAAACTACGGTGACCCATTTACTGCAAATTTGAGGAGGGGGAGGAGGAGGATAGGTGAAATCATTAGAAAGAATGAACTTTTTTTACTATTCCATTTTTACCAATAATCTCCACAAGAGCAAGTCCCATTTCTGAAATGATGGAACCTTCTAACATCTCTAACAATGATTTCCCTATCCACAATCTTTGATATGAATTTAGTGGCAACATGGCAGTCATTGCAAACCCTAAGGTTTTTAGCAACTCTAATGGTAGTTCCATGAGAAGTATTTAAAAGTCCAAAAGCTATTGCCAATCTCTCACTATGACCACAAAGCATACTTTCTTTCTCTTCCTCATCAACATTGTGAAGTACACAAGAAGTATCAGGTACATATCCCTCCTTTTTCATTCTTTGTGACAGTGTTTCAAGATATTCATGGAGCTCTTTACTTTGTGGATGTGAAGTATCCCCTGCCAAAAACTTATGAACCTCATCACCATGCTCAATCCAACTACATCCAGGTTCTTTTCTTACTCCCATTTCCTTCATTTTTTTCCTCACATCCATTGCCTTGTCCCAAAGTCCAGCTGAAGAGTAAATGTTAGACAATAGAACATAATGGCTAGCCACATTTGGCTCCAACACAAATAAATGCTTTGCTGCAATTTCACCAATTTCTAAATTCTGGTGGATCTTGCAGGCACCAAGCAAGCTACTCCATGCATCTACTTTGTTCATATTGGATGGCATTGTCTTGATGAGCTTATACGACTCTTCGATCTGGCCAGACCGGCCAAGCAAGTCAACAAGACAAGCATAATGATCAGATGTAGGTTCAATTCCATGTGTAGCTTTCATTGTATGGAATAAATTAAGGCCTTCATCCACCATTCCAGAGTGACTACAAGCAGCAAAAATAGCAATATAGGTCACTTCATTAGGCCTTATTTCGGTATTTTTGTCTCCTTCTGCTACCATTCTTCGAAAAAGCTTCAAAGCTTCTTCTCCTTTTCCATGCATCCCATAAGCCATGATAAGAACATTCCAAGTTATAACATTTCTTACAGACATTTGCTCAAATACTGTCCTAGATAAGTTCAAGCAACCACATTTTGCATACATGTCAACTAGGGCACTTCCCACAGCAACATCCTTTGATATCATTTGCTTGACAGCATAAGCATGAATCTCTTTCCCTTTCCCAAGTGCTGCCAAGGTGGCACAGCCAGGAAGAACAGTCATTAGGGTCACTGAATTTGGCTTAATGGGAACACTTCTGTTAACCTCATAATCATCAAATGTGTTGATTCTATCTTCTTCTTGACCTCTCTGCATGTCATGCAGAAGATTAAGTGCATCATCGTGGCGCCCACAAACAACGTAACCGGTAATCATTGTGTTCCAAGACACTATATCTCTCCTACTCATGCTTCCAAAGATACTCTTTGAAATCTCTATCATTCCCATTCTAGAATACATGTCCATTAAAGCATTTTGCACATACTTATCCTTCTCAAAACCCCATTTCACTACACAACCATGGATCCCTTCTTTGTCCAAGAACGCTTCACATCGCACACAAGCAGGCAAAACACTCGACAAGGTAACAGAATTTGAACTCATACCCAACTCAAAAACCATCTCAACAAAGAGTTCTATCGCCTCGTAATCAAACTCATTGCGCACATAACCCGCAATCATGGCATTCCAAACCGCAACCGTCTTCCTAAACATTCCATCAAAAACAATTCTACCCTTTTCAGGTTGGTTGCAATTACAATACATATCAACCAAAGCACTACCAACAAAAGAATTCTCAATCAAATCATTGTTCCTCAATACAAAGGAATGTATCTCCTTTCCATAACTCAACATCTCTAAATGAGAACATGCAGGCAAAGCACTAGCCAAGGTAACCCCATCAGGCCTAACACCACTTTGAAGCATAAAATGTAAATACAACAAAGCTCCCTCAAATCTATCATTTTGAGAGAGTGAACTAATAATAGTGTTCCAAGATACCAAATCTTTGTCATCAAAAACATCAAACAAAGCCTTAGCTTCAAAAACTCTACCTAACTTAGCATACATTGTAACCAAAGCATTGTTAGTGAAAGTTCTCCAATCATCATTCCTCAACATAAAAGCGTGAACTTGCTTCCCAAGTAACAACCCATTACGCAGATTGGAACAAGCATGAGCTACACTGACTAACGTGAACGAAGTGGGTCCCACATTCTCCAACAACATTAACCGGAAAAGGTGAATTGACAGTTCCCATTTCTCAAACCGACACGCAGCGGCGATCATGGAGTTCCACGAGACGTCGTCTCGGTGGGGAATTTCGTCGAACACTCGGCGTGCGGCGTCAACATCCCCGCATTTTCCGTACATGTTGACGAGGGAATTGGCGACGGCGGCAGCGGATGAAGGGAGAGCTTGTCCGAATTTGAAGACGTGGCCGTGGATTTGTTTGCCGAGGTTAAGGTCTTGGGTGGCGGCGGTGGCTTTTAGGACGGCGGGGAAGGCGAAGTTGTCTGGGGGTACGCCGGCGGTGACCATATTGGTGTATGTGGAGATGGCTTGGTAGAAGGAGGATGATTTGACTTGGGAGCGAAGATGGTCGATCCATGCGGAAGGTGAACGGGGTTCTGCGGAGGTGGAGGGTGGAGGATGGTGTTTGTTGGCTGAAGGATAAGGGAGAAGTGGTAGTTGTTGACTATAATGGGACATGTCAACGACAATCTTTATTTGTCAAAATACTTATCTTCTCTATATCGCCTATATTTCCCATTCCATCAAAATGTTTTTGTTTTTTTAATTAAAAAATACCCATTCATTCAAATAAAATATTGGTAGTTGTTTTTTTATTTAATTTTTTTATCAAGTTTATTTTGTATGTTTGTAAATATTTATACCAATGACATTAATTTCAAACAAAAAAATTGAATTCAAATTATCCTAATTTTTTTAATAAATTCGTGTAACTTTTAAAAGATTTTGATTGTAATAATCATAAGAGTACGAGTCCTCAATCAAATTTTAGAAAAATAATTAAACAAGAGATAATTCGAGTGATATAGATTTTATTATTCTTGAAATTAAACACAAAATTCTCTCAATTTATGTCATAAAAATTTATTATGTTATTTTTTATATGATTGATAACAAAACTCATAATATCATTTCAAACATCTTTAACTAAAAAAGATTGAAATGAGGTTAGGTTAGGATTAAAAATAGTTCAACATTGTAACTTTTATAAACATAAATGACTAATTTGATAAAAAAAATTAAAAAGATCTATTTGATATTTTTATGTAACTTAAAGAACTATACAATGTATTTTGTCATAATTTTACTTAACATTAAAAATTTAAAAGATCAATTTGATATTTTCATGTAACTTAAAAAAACTATGCGATGTATTTTGCCATAATTATACTTAGCACGGCAGGTAGGGGTGTGCAAAAAATATGGTTAATTGAACCATATTGATAAATTGGATTGCACTGCACCACAATAAACCAAACCATTTAAATGGTTTATGAATTGAACCACATATTTAAAACAATTCGGTTAACCAAACTTAATTCAAAACCAATTTAACAATTTCAAAATTTTTATAACTTCAATTAAGATTTTTTTCTAACAAAATTTTCAAAATTTATTTTTCCCAAAAAATATTATAAGAAATATCGAAACTTTTTTTTTTCAAAAAAAAAAGAAGATTAAATCATTTTTTTCTTGTAAAATTTGAGAAAAAATCGAAAATATATTTTTTTTTTAAATTTTTGATTTTTTTTTTGAAATAAAATCGAAACTTTTTTTCGAGAAATTTTTTATATCTATTTTTCTCGAAAAAAATCGAATTTTTTTTTTCGAAAAAAATCGAAAAGTTTTTTTCGAAAAATCGAAAATTTTTTGCCAAAAGAATTTTGAAATTATTTTTTCGAAAAAATTTTTATGAGAAAATTTTTTACATTTATTTTTCTAGAAAAAAATTGATTTTATTATCAAAAGAATTTTCAAATAACTATTTTGAAATTAATTTTAACTAAAAATTTGTTCAAAATATTAAACTAGTTTATATTTATAAACCAGTTTTAAACCAGTTTCAGAACTGGACTGAATTTATTTTAAAAGTGGTTTTCAATAACTGAACCAAACTGCTAATGTGGTTCAATGCGGTTTGGTTTTTAAACATGAACACCCCTAACGGCAGGTTTTACACTTATACAATGCATTACATTTAAATACAGTTGTAACAAGGAAATAATTGGCCTTTAATGGTAACATATATACTTGGACATTTGAAAATATAAAAGTAGTATGAATCAATTTAACTTAAATGGTAAAATTAGTTTATGTTAATTTTAAGTGCATGTGTTTTGTAAAAACAAAATAAAAAAAATTAAGTGCATGTGTGCATGTCATACCGTTTAAACGCAAGCAATATATGAAGGTGCAAACACGAGAAGGGGTTGAATTGTGTTTGATTAAGTTAGATTCTCTTTTACTAATTTATTTAAATTGGTTCGGGTTTGATGACTTAGAATAAAAGTACTAGCAATCGGGTTAAGTGATCAGAGGCATAAGTAAAACAAGAATTACATAATTAAAGTGACACAAGAATTTATCCTGGTTTACATCCAACGTGGTAGCTACCTTCAGTCCCCTCATTCAGAATGATTTAATCAACTAATTCAAAACTTGAATTACACAACACATGACCCTACAAATCAGTCTTCTCAAAACAACCTGACACCTATAGACTTTTTTTAGGAACACAAACATATTGACTCTATAAGCCAAACATTCTCAACACAACCTGAAAACCTACAGATTGCTTGAAGAACATGAAAGCCACTATCGGGCTAGGTTACAAGAGTTTGGAACAAGTTGGTTTGATTCTAACAAGCTGATTGTAACAATGACTCTCACACTAGAAAACACTTAGAAAATATTTCTTTTGAGCAAGTGTTTTTCTAGACCTTAACCTTATGAACTCTAATGACTTAGGAAATTTTGTGCTTGTGAGTTCTCTTATTTTCTTCTTCAGTCTTGAGTATCTATTTATAGAATAGATAAGGGTTTCTCCTTTGTCCTTGCAAAATCTGAATCATATCTTTGCAAATAATAAATGTATCTTCTTGTAAACAATTCTTGATCATATTTTCTTGTAAATAATTCATATTTTCCTGTAGATAAATCTTGATCAAATCTTATTGTAAATAATTCATATCTTTTTGTGATAAATCTCGATTAAATCTTCTTGTAAATAATTCATATTTTCCTGTAGATAAATCTTGATCAAATCTTCTAGTAAATAATTCATATCTTCTTGTTGATAAAAACTTGATCATATCTTCTTCAAATCTTGACTGTATCTTTTTTTGAACTTAGTCAAAGATTTTTTTCAATTATAAATCTGAATCAAATCATATTTTAGATTATCTTCAAAAACACAAATCTTCTTTCACACTCTTGCTTGATTTGAGTTGTAAAGGATTCGGGTTGTTCTTGGATCTTCACAAGTGTTTGATTTGGCTAAGTCTTCTTTTCATACTTAATTCTTTCAATTTTTGCCGTTGACTTTCTATCAAGAGGCATTGACTTTCTTGTTGGAGTGAGATGTTGTATTTCTTGAATAATGATAGTCCGAGGCTGGATTGGATGACTTAGAATTAGTGACATTGGACAAATCACCTTGTTGAAACTTCAAAGTCAGTGCAACATTAGAGGCTGCATATTAGAGGCAACATTTGAAGTGTGTTGCACCATTTTGATCAGCGGATTGTAAACTTTGAATTTATGATTTGAACAATCTCTCCAGAGTTAATTATACCTTGATATGAACTCTTTAGAGACATGTTGAGTTTGTGCACATCCCTGATATGCAAGGGCTTCAAATGCATGCTTCAAATTCAGTCTTCATACTCAATTTCAGAGTCATTCTTCAGAGGCAGTCGACTTTAGACCCAGTTATCATACCAAGTCTTCATAGCCAAATATCAGACCCAGACTTCAGACCCAAACATTAGACCCAAACATCAAAGACAATCTTCGTAACCTTAAGAGACAAAAAGATTCTATTAAAATTCAATGCATTAAAATATCAATGCATTAAAATTCTATTTTCAAAATGTTATAACAAAAAGATGAATTACTTTAAAAAATCATTTTAAAAAAACTGTAACTAACGGGTCTTAAGACTGCGAAATTATAATCAATTTTTCTGTATAATTATCATAATTTAACTTCATTGTTGAAGGAGAGTCATTATCTAAATTGTCATTTATTTTTATTTTATAAAAAATCAGAAAAAAATAAAAATAAAAGTTACAATGTCAAATTGTTAGTACATAACTATTCAGATAATTTGTGGAAAACTAGATATTATTCTACTTTCATATAATATCTATACAATTGTTATTGTAAACCACTATCATTAAAATTACCAACACGACATTTCTCCTTTTATAATTAGTTGAAACAATTAACTTTATCTAAAGAATAGAATTAAACAATGCATTATAGTATATTTAATAGTTTCAAGTTTTCTAACTTTATTCCTAGCAAGTAGCCATAATACTATACAAGAAAGGGAAATCTGTTAGTTTGGTTAATATTTGCAATAACTTGATACATGAAACAAACACGTAACTCCTAAAATCTGGAAGAGTGGTAGGTCTGGTTTGATATTTAAAACACGTAGTTGTTGAAATGTGTGACGTGTTCCCTTGCGTCTAGTTGTAGTATGACGTGGCTCCTCGTTAAAACTTTCCGATGATGGGTGCTGCATTCATTTGCTTTTGCATCAATTCAAAATAATGGGTGCTGCAGCATCAACTTCAGAATCAGTATCAGAATCAGCTACACCTGAAGCTCAAATTTCAGCCATTTTTATTTACCCAATTAAGTCATGCCGTGGAATTTCTCTTTCTCATGCTCCGCTCACTCCTTCTGGTATCATACACATTCCTTCTTCTAAACTTTTTTATTTTTATTTAATTACAACTTTTTTTTTTTTAATTTTTGAAATGAAAAGTTATTATTAATAACGATAACAGTAATGTTGTTCCATTCGGGATTTAAACTTCGCTAATTAAGATTATAATGTCAAACTCTTTCCACTAAACTGATACGTATGAGATAATTAGAAGTTTTTGATTGAATATGTTAACTTGATGTATAGGACTTCGATGGGATCGACAGTGGGTGGTGGTAAATTCAAAAGGAAGAGCATACACTCAAAGAGTTGAACCAAAGCTTGCTTTGGTTGAGATTGAACTCCCACTTGAAGCTTTTCACGAACACTGGGAACCTACCCCTGATTCCTTTATGGGTATATTATTACTTTTTTCTTATGTTCCCCAAAAACAATATCATTCTTATTTATTTGTTTATTGACAACCATGTTTTTCATTTAACTTAATATGATTTTGGTAACCAAATTGTCATGGGTTCATGCATATGGAAATTCACATTGTCATAGAGTAAACCTTTAAACGTGTTTCAGATCCTCGAAGCGAAGAGATTAGTCTTTGTAGCTGCATGTAAATTATACTCCCACATTGGCTGTCATTGCACATATGGCCTCATTAATCCCCTAGTGGTATAAGTATTAAGATGAAGGTCTAGGGTTTGATCTCTACTGCCAACAAATTCATTTTCTCCTAACAAATTAACCATTAGTATTTGCCTAAAAAAATACCCCTGTCAATAATACCCCTGTCAATGATGACGTGTATTTCTGTTAATTATGTAAGCTTCAAATAAACGGATATTGATGAAAGAGACTAACACAAGAAAAAGAAAATAATGTGGGGATGAAAAATGTATTTAAGCCTTCTTAGTTCTAGTTATTTTAAAGAGGAAAAAATTGTATTGTGATAAGAGACATATTTTACAGCTGGATAGAGGTTAAGGTATATCCTTTTCAGGGTAGTGGGGCACTGGGTCTGTCTGGTGAACTGGTCTCTCTGCATATCACAAATGGAAAATATTAACTCTTTTTGAACAACATCCAAGAGAAGCTATGAAAAAGAGTAATTGATATCTTTAGAGATGTGATGTGAACTAGTGCCAAATGCATCGGATGCTTGCATAAACTAACATTCATAAAGATTTATTAAAATCATAATTGGTACAAAACAAAATGAGTGACTCACCCACTTCTCATGAACAACCCAATGTTATTAATCACAGATCCCGAAGAATAACGGTTTGTTCAAATTCCACTATAGCGCCGTTATAGCCGCACCTTGACAACACTTTGTACTAAAATGTAGCAGCCTTACAAGGCAAGACTAAGTTGTGTAATGTTTCTGAACTAGATGTGCACAATACAGTCACATTAAGTGGTAAGATAGATGGATCTTATGGCATAAGCATTTAAGCAAGTGTTTGATTGAGTTTATGAATAGCTTTTAACCTTTCTATAACTTCTTCTGAGCTTATTTCTATAAGCTTTTAAGATAAAATTATGAAAATCAACTTATGTTGAAGTGCTTATTGCCATAGACTCTAATGTGATAAGTGCGTATTGAATATATTTAACTAAGAAGTTTGTCAAAATGCACATTCAATCAAACAAGCTTGACTTCAAAAGTATCTCCCCTGATTGATGTCTGAATTTAGTGTGAACCCTTTGGTTATGGAAGCCATTAGGAAATGTATGTAATACAAGGGACATGAGAGTTGTCTTATGTAATTACATATTTATTAATATTCATGTCTTTGCTTGATCACTTTTTCCCTCCTATTTGATATCTTATGTAGTTTGGATATGATTTTATTTAAGTTACTGCGTTTAGCTTCGCATATGGTGTTCAAATTTCATTCTTAATTTGACAGATGCTTTCTTTCTTACTTTCTTTCTTAATTTTGAGAAAATAATTGCAGCTGATGTACTTCTGATTTGCATATTCTTCATGATTGTATTTTTTTCTTCCTTTGTTTTGTTACAGTGGTGAAAGCACCTGGGATGGAACCTCTTAAAGTTTATTTGAACAAACAGTATGAAGTAGCAGATGATATAACAGTATGGGAATGGACTGGATCTGCCTGGGATGAGGGAGCCGAAGCATCGCAGTGGTTCTCTGATTATTTAGGAAGTCTTAGTAAACTGGTCCGCTTCAATACTGGTAGGTCTTCGAAATTATGAAACCCTAAAGAATAAGATAATGAGGATAACAATGTTAAGAAGGATGTGTTACTGTGTTAATGATTAGTAAAGGACTATAACTGTTTTGAGAATGCATAAATATTACTTTGAATAACTTGTGTGCAATATAATGTGAACCAAATTCAATTTGACTTATGCATGTAATGCATCATGGTTCCGTGAACCACACCGGTGATATCGAGCATGATATAAATAACCACGATAACTCTCGAGTAATGTTTCCAAATGCAGCTTCAGAAGTTAGAAAAGTAGACCCTGATTATGTTGAGGAACAGCACCAGACCTTGTTCACTGATGGTTATCCGTTCTTACTCGTATCTCAGGTCAGTTCTTTAACAGTTGGGAAATGAAGTCTAAATTTACTTGTACAAGTCTTCACTTTTTATTTGTCATTTATTGCTTTCAGGAATCGTTGGATGCAGTAAACAAGCTTCTAGAGGAACCAATACCTATGAATCGTTTCAGACCCAAGTATTGATTTTTCCATGTCTTCTTGTCTGTTGCTGCAATTATGTTATTTCATAGTATTGATTGATTGTACTGAATTGATCAGTACTCCCTCCAAAAAGAAATATAAGCAAAAACTATTTTAAAAGTTGATATATTTGGTTAAAAATTTAGACCAAATACTTCTACTTTTTAAAATCATTTTTACTTATATTTCATTCTAGAGTGAATATGAATTATTTGATCGCATAATTGAGATTTGGTGTGCAGTATCCTTGTTGAAGGTTGTGAACCATTTTCTGAAGACATATGGAGAGATATCAAGATAAGCAGGTTTTCATTTCAGGGTGTCAAGCTGTGTTCCCGTTGTAAGGTGAAGAGTTCTACTTTATAATTTCCTATGTATCGTATAGCCAATATGGTCCATAGGAACATGAATATTACAACTTAAGCTAACAATGTAGTTTCTAACAGAGTCCTTAGACCAACTTATTTCGTCTCTAGTAGCATAGGTGGATTTTCATTGTTTGAGTAATGCAAACTTTTTTTTCCTGCCTTCATGACTCGCATTGGTAATTGTGAGGTCTGTTATTCTCAATGGTCCTTTCAAACCCTTTTTGTATTTACTCTGCTATGGGTTTCTCTCTCACCACCCATGCTTAGTTGTGCCATTCTAACCTTTCCAAATAATAGTGAATGACAATGAGAGTCTCTCCAAATTGTCTAGTTTACCTCAGTGTTGTTAAATAGCAGAAATAGTGGCACTATAGCATAATGGATTTTGATGAATTTGCTGTGAAAACCGTGCTTCCATCCTAGTTTTGCTATTAGGAATTAGCGACCGGTATTCCAATTTCGACTAGCAGATGTAGGGGCAATAGCAGAAAAAAAAAGAGATTTTCTTAGGGTTTTTCTAAATAATAAAATTATAGAGTTAGCATATGAGCTGCAAATGACCTATTTATAAAATAGAAAAGCGGAAGAGTCAATGAGTATTTTTTGTATGCACCATAATATGTAAACCTTTCAATACATAAGCTCTCATTCCCTTTTTTATGTCTATGCAGCTTGCCCTTTTTTATATATATAATTGACCTATTTCAACAGCTATGCGACTTTTGCTATTTGCCCCCAACACTATAGGCTAGTTCACATAGCGTATTTTTTGCATTCCGCTATTTTCAGTATTATTTTTCTAAACAGTTATTAGTTTTATGGAAGTTGATTTCACCCTTAGAAGCACGAACACCTCCCCATCATTGTGTTGGACACATTTCAAACATAGACACTTCTCATGCACTCGTAGGACAGGTTTCAAACAATATTTAACAGTGTCTGATTAAAAAGATTTTTTTTTTTGGCTCAGACACCTGTTAGACACGTATGGGGCACGTGCTAAGAGACTGAGCCGACACCTACTCTTTGTTAGACACTCTTAACCTTAGATTAGATCTTTTACTTTTTGAGACAAATAGCAAAATGATGCTTTTTTGTGAGACTCATTATCATAGTATTAACTAGTTATAAAATACATGATTCTTCTTATCTTAGGATTATTTGTGTGTGTATCTATGGTATCCCAGAGTCCTATATTTTGGACGTTAGCTATGTAGGGGTGTCCATGTTGTATTCGGTGCCTATGTCATAATTTGTGCTTTCACTACCAGCCTGCCATCAATACATATAGAAGAATAACCAAACAAGTAGGGCTTCACTTAATTACCACCTAGCTAAGGGTAAATGTGGGTTTGAAACCAGTTGTTGGAAACGGTTTCAAAATCCAATCCTATTTTATTGGTTATTATATGGATATTGTTTGGAAACTAAAAAAATCCAAACTATGAACACCCCTAGTTATGCATCCAACTTGCATTATTGATGAAACTTATTATGATCAGGTACCAACAATAAACCAAGAGACAGCAATACCAGATGGATCTGAACCAACTGAAACTCTTATGAAAATTAGGTCTGGCAAAGTCATAAGACCAAATGATAAAAATAAAAACAAGGTGAGACATTTAGTCATCAATACTTTCAATGAATGTTCCTTTGGTTCATTGATATTAAGTGACATACTGTGAAATTTTTCTGCAGGTCTACTTTGGTCAGAATATAGTCTGGAATTGGAGGGATTCTTCTGCTAAAGGGGATGGAAAAGTCCTTAAAGTAGGAGATCCTGTTTATGTTACCAAAAAGTTATCTTCTGCAGCAGAAGCAGCTGCTTGACCTTGAATTATGTGTGTACAATATGTGCATCAATCCTTTACCAGAAATTAAAAAGGCTATAATGACATAGACTTTATCAAACATTAGTTAGTATCGGTGGCTATGATGAAATTAAGAGTATTACATGGTTGCTGAACTTTGCTTTGAGTTGTTGTAACTTGTTATGCATGTCTTCTATCCAAATAATCACATGACAATATGGATTGTGCAAAAAATAAAAAGACCTTTTTGTTTTCATTTTTCAATTTTCATTTTGTTCATATGTTCTTATAAACAAAATATGTATGTAGAGATAAAATAAATCTAAATTCGTAAAATTTCAAAAGATATTTGTTGGACAAACTACCTTTACAGGGTAATCTATTTTGAAAATAATTATAATTTCAATGTTTTACGATTTAATGGACACCACTACTTAATCACTTGAAGCTTACGCTTTCTACATTTGCTACTTCATTTTCTATCAAACAAAATGCTACTTCATTGTTTTTTGTGGACACAGTTTGGCCAGTCCAAACCACAGTAGAAAGTTAGTAGCAACGGTTACACAATTATTGTATCTTGACCATTGGATGTTGTTGGCTTAGTTTTTAATTTGAGTGAGTTATACAATGCACTACTTGTTTAGTGTTACACACCTAAAATCCTATATAAACCTACTTAGAGTGCCGAATGTGGACAGCATTACTTGGAGTGTAAACAAGATGTTAACATCAATAATGCCACAATCATGGTCCAATGAAGGTTTTTTTTTGTTTGACTAAAGGTTCAATAAAGTTGAACACCAAAAGGCAATGTTTTGATAGAGTACTCCACCCACAGTGCAAAAGAGAAAGAAGTTATAAGGAAAATAACCCCACAAAGCACTCACACATATAGTAGATATCAATCTACTAAAATAAATCAATTTACTAAAATAAATTAAGAAAATGAAAATCATTAAATGTAACTCCATGTATCAGTGTTGCAATTTATTGTCGGATATCAACCTATGTTAAACATTGGACACACCTTCGATCTAAAATGTTCGTTTAAACATAGCAAGCACAAAAGTTTAGTTAGTTTTAACAGGGACAAGCTGAAGATTAGTTAGTTTTGTCAGTTTATTCCATTCCCTCACACAAGATAACAAGCATGGTTCAACAAGGAAAAACTTGATCTCATTAGTTAGAGTATGCGAAAAACAGAAGGCTATACAATATTCTAACAAATAATAAAGTTTAGATATCCGGTATCAAATAAAGATTGTGTTTCTCAGTATACTAATGGAATGGAGTGAATTTAAGAAACTTCATTTGTACATGAAATAACTGGATAAACAACAATTGCTGACACTTGGTTATCTGTTTAATCAATCAGCCCCACAATTTTCCCACCTAATCTGTATATTAAGCTGAGAATAATAATTAGAGTCAAATATAATCAAAAAATGCTCTTTGTATTCTTTTCCTTTGCACTTCTGTATGTTAGCATGCAGTAGCAATCCTGTTCACTAGTTCATCATCATTGACTTCCTTTGCATTTTTCCTTTTCCTTGCAAATTGTATTAAACAGTTTCATTTGGCTAGGTGGTAGTAGTATTCTCATCTGTCACCAGTTTAGCATTAACTCTGCAGACATGCCAATATCTCCAAGCAGGCAAATAGAAGGAACATTCTGTATCCAACACATATCATTGCATATAATCTTTGAAAGTTTGAGGTCTTATGTTTGAGGACCTGGATTAATAAATCCATGTATCCAAAGCTATGAAGCACCGAGACAGACGCGGAAATCAAACACGATGTTGACACTGCCACATGGACCCTGATTATAATTGAAGGCAATAGAAATGATTAAATATAATCACATGTGTCGGTGTCATGTTTATGTTAGATATTGACACGTGTTGGAAATTGGACACGTCTTCAATTTGAAATGTCAGTGCTACATAGATCCAAAGTTCCTTAGCTTCAAGAAGTTGTAGTTGAATAACATATCTTACAAGATGTCAGCAACACAGCCTGCTCCAACATTCACTGATGGTTTTTCGAACTTTCATAGGTTTGCAGAGCTGTTGAACAACTAAGGCCCAAGTCGAAGCTTTAGGCAGCAAAAATTTAGGAAGCATCACTTCTATAACATTGGAAGCTCCAACTGTTCTCTGTCGCTTAATTAATCGGACTACAAGCTCATCTAGAAACTCCCTCCCATCTTGAGGCGGATTCATATTGTCTCTTAATGATTTTAAGAAAATATCGCAAGTAATAAAATCAGGATCGCAACCTTGATCCAACATAATATTTAGAACATCGATAGCGCGGGAGATGCTATTCTTCGTGCAAAATGCATTTAGGAGTATGTTGTATGTAACCACATCCGGTTGTACATTCGGCTCCTGACAAAGCATCTGATGGAAAAGTTTCATCCCTTGTTCTTCTAACTCATTGTTACAAAATCCATGAATCATTGAACTATAAGCCACGACATCTAGTTTGATTCCTCTACTCAACATTTGCTTCCACACCATTAATGCCTCCTTAAACTTCCCATTCTTGCACAATCCATTAATAAGTATGCTGTAACAAACCTCGTGATGATTACAATTATTATCTGTCATCTTTTTCCAAACAAGAATAGCTTTATGACAATCATCTGCTTCAAAATAACCCCACATCAAGGAGCTATAAGTGAAACAATTGGGAATGTGGCCTTTATTCTTCATCTCTAATAGGTATTCTGATGCTTCATCCGGCTTCCCTTCCCGACAAAGACCGTCTATAAGAGCACTATACACTATAGTATTTGGTTCGCATCCTTTTTCAACCATCTCCTTCCACAATCGCATCCCATGCTCACATTTCCCCTCCTTGAACAAGCCACTAATAAGAGACGAGTAAATAAACTCGTTCCCGCGATGACCTCTCTCTTCCAAGGAGACCAACACGCGAACACCATCCAAAGCCCTACCATGCTTAACAAAGCCATCAATGAGTGTTCCAAAAGTAACATCATTAGGCATGCATTTATTCAACACCATTCGATTCAATAGACTCACCGCCTTATCCAACTTACCCTTAAGACACAAACCATGAACAAGTGAATTATACGTTACTTCATTAGGAACACAACCCTTAAGAAACATATTATCAACAAGCTTGGACGCACGAACCAAATCGCCTTTCTTACACAATGCACTTATCAAAACATTAAATGCAACAGGGTTAGGGAATATACCTTCTATCTGCATCTCATCCAACAACGAAATGGCCTCATCAATTCTACCAACATTACACAAACCATGCATCAATGTAGAGTAAGTATAAGTATCAGGGATACAATTCCTAACACTAATCCCTCTAAAAACCTCCACGGCCTGATCAACCAAACCAAGTCTACACAAAGCCTTAATCACCAAATTAAAAGTGAGTTCATTAGGATGAATATTAAAACCCTTGGATTGAATAACACGAGAATAAAACTCCAAAGCAAGATTAAAAAGACCCTCTTGAATAACAACATTGAGAACAGAATTAAAAGATTTCAC
Organism: Cicer chorassanicum; assembly: GCA_037974735.1. NCBI lineage: Eukaryota > Viridiplantae > Streptophyta > Magnoliopsida > Fabales > Fabaceae > Cicer > Cicer chorassanicum. The sequence goes on from JBBPBP010000002.1 coordinate 10,179,502, forward strand.
AGTTTGCTTACAGTGAAACTCAACCTCCATTCTATGAAACAAGTCCAAAGCTTTATGAGGTAAATGGGCTTTCCCATAAGCCTTGAACATTAAAATGAAATTTTTCTCAATAAAGACTCGATTTTCACGCTTCATTTGATGAAGGAGGTGTTCTAAGGAGACAAAATCAGAGGAAGCAGAGAAATTTTCGATGAGGGAATAGAAAGATAAATCTCCCAATTTGTAAGAACCCCATTTGTGGGAACGTGATTTGAAGATTTGGGGTGGAAGTGGTGGTGAAGGGGGTTGATGGGTATGTGGGAAATTGTTGGAAGAAGAGTAATGAGAGAGAAGGAGAGAGAGGGGTTTATGATGATGTTGTTGAAGTGAGTGTTTGAGAAAGTTTGTGGGAAATAATGTTGAAGAGTTTGGCATAGCATGGCATGAATGAAACAACGTTGGGGTTTGGTTTAGGAAATGGTTTGTGTTTGAACTTTGAAATTTGGTGTTTAGCGACATTTTTCGTCACTAAATATGTTATGCTTATCAATTTGTTGAGAGTACAAAACTTCTCTTGGAGTGTTGGCTGAGATCAAACAAAAATGACTTTCAAAATAGGTTAATTTTCTTCTAGTTGGATTTGATTATTTGTGCTTCTTTGGATTTGGAGTACTCTTTATATTTCTAATAGGTTTTATTGAATGAATTTCTTTCACTTTTTTTTAAAAAAATTATCTAAATATTATTTTAATAATAAATTAATGATTTAATTATTCCATAAGTGTGTGAAGTATTTGGGATATTTGATACTTATATCCTATTTTCAAATTTTTATTTTCAAAATGCCATACTTTGAGAATTATATACCAGAATATCTTTTTTTTTTTTTGAAGTAGGAGTTCGCTTCTCCAGAGAACGACCAGCTAAAGAGAAATTTTTCAGCATCTAATAGGAGGTCGCTTCCCCAGGGAACGACCTGTAACTGAGGTTTTTTTTTTAAACATTTGTTTTTATAGTTTAATTATTTAAAAAATAAAATATTAATAATAAATAAAAATAAAATACCTTAATAAATTATAAATAAATTTTATATTTTAATAATAATAATTATTATTATAATAAATAATTATTATAATTATAATTAAAAATTATTATAATTAAAATGATTAAATTATATTATAAATTAAAAAAAATACTTTTTAAAATAAAAAAAATTATATTAATAACATGAAAATATAAATTTCAAATAAAATACATTAAAATATAAATACATCAAACACAGCATAAGCCGACTCAAGAGTTGTGCATTGAGTTCCAAACAAATTAAAGAAAAGTCCACTTTCTATCGAATAACCGGGGTTGGTATTTCTGGCAGCGACGGAACGTAATACGTTGGTGGTGGATCATAACATGGAACTTCAGTAGAAACGTTTGCTCCAGGAACCAAAATTGAAATGGAAACCATCCCAACTTATCATGAGAATAATTTGATACGTGGGATAAGGATTTTTCATAGACTATTTTGGGCTTTTGTTCCGTGCATATCTGCGTTTAAATTATGCAAACCAATAGTACAAGTTGATGGGACTTGGTTGTACGGCAAGTACAAGGGAACTCTATTGGTAGCAGTTGCACAGGATTGGAACGACAACATAATTCCTATTGCTTATGCTATTGTGGAAGGTGAGACAAAAGAGGGTTGAAGTTTCTTTTTGAGAAATTTGAGAAAATACGTCACTCCACAAGTCAACATTTGTTTGATTTCAGATAGACACAAATTCATTAAGAGTGCTTATAATAATCCGGATAATGGGTGGCAAGATCCTCCGTCAAAGCATATGTTCTGCGTCCGACATATTTCACAAAATTTTGCAAGGGAATTTAAGGACAATGCTTTGAAGAAAAAAAATATTTCTATGGGTAATAGTTTCATTCTTAATTTTTATAAGGCTAAATACCACTCGTGGTCCCTTAACTTAATTTCGATTAACGATTTAATCCTTTATCCTTTTTTTTTTCCCGATTTGGTCCTTTATGTTTTAAAATAATTTCAGCGTTACCCTTTAAGTGGGGATCCGCTAAGAAAAAGTTAAAAAATCCCTCATCTAAATCATTGTATATGTTCATCAAACCTCTAGGAACGATTGTCACTAATATGAAGTGATGTATATGGAGTATAAATACTCATAGCTTCAATTTTAACGAATCAATTCTACTACCAAACTTAGAACAAACTTTGAATATTTTTCTTAAATATTTTCAAAACATAAAGGATAACTTTTTCTTAACACAGAGGAGTGATTTTTTTAACTTTTTCTTAACGAAATCCCACTTAAAGGGTAACGCTGAAATTATTTAAAAACATAAAGAATCAAATCGGGAAAAAAAGAAAGATAAATGACTAAATCGTTAACTGAAATTAAGTTAAGGGACCACATGTGGTATTTAACCTTTTTATAATTAATGTCATTTTTAGTAATTTCATTCTTAATTTACATAGTTGTCTACTGTTTCAATACAGGTTACTCGATCAATGAGCCTACATATTGATACTACTGCAGAGAAATCGGCATAGTAAACCCGGAGGCTTTGAAATGGTTAGACAACATACTTCGACAAGATTTGATTCATGCATTCGATGGAGGTAGCCGTTGGGGTTGACAACTAATCTTGTGGAGTCGATCAACGCATTATTAAAAGGCCCGTGCAATCTTCTCATCATTGCTTTGGTCCAATCAACTTATTTTAAAACAGGGACAGTGTTTCCAACCATGGGAAAATGACACGCATCAATTTTAGCTTCTGGTGAGGTATACACAGAAACTCGCATAAATTTTATGAAATTGGAAATAAGTAAATCCAATAGTCATAGGGTGGATAGTTTTGATCGGAGCAACCATACTTTCATGGTCCACAAGACAGTAGTTCCAAGAGAAGGGCGGCCAATTGGTCATTTCAGTGTAAACCTTTCTAATAAGTGGTGCGATTGTAGAAAATATCAAGCTAAATATATGCCTTGTTCGCATGTGATAGCAGCATGTTCTAGCATAAAATATAGTTATTGGAGCCTTATACCTGATGTGTACAAGGTGGAAACAGTACTAAAAGTCTACGATGAAGGTTCCAATCCATACCAAACGAAGGATATTGGCCACAATATGAAGGTGTTAAGGTGTGTCACAATCCACTAATGCGGAAAGTTAAGAAAGGTCGTCCAAAGAGCAAACGCATTATAATAGAAATGGACACTACAGAAAGAGTACCAAGAAAATGCGGATTATGTCGGATCTCTGGTCGTAGTAGAAAACATTGTACAAATGCTGCTGGCACATCTACTCAAATTTGATGTATTTTTATTTTAATGTATTTTATTTGAAATTTATATTTTCATGTTATTAATATAATTTTTTTTACTGTTAAAAAGTATTTTTTTAATTTATAATATAATTTAATCATTTTAATTTAATCATTTTAATTATAATAATTTTAATTATATAAAATTTATTTATAATTTATTAAGGTATTTTATTTTTATTTCTTATTAATATTTTTATTTTTTAAATAATTAAATTATAACAACAAATGTTTTTTTTTTTAAAAAAAAAAACTTCAGTTACAGGTCGTTCTCTGGGGAAGCGAGCTCCTATTAGATGCTGAAAAATTTCCCTTCAGCTGGTGGTTTTCTGGAGAAGCGACTTTCTACTTCAAA
>JBBPBP010000002.1:10183311-10198514 GCA_037974735.1 Cicer chorassanicum
AAAAAAAAAAAAAAAATATTCTGATATATAATTTTCAAAGTGTGGCATTTTGAAAATAAAAATTTGAAAACAAGATATACGTATCAAATATCCATGTATTTGAAATTTTTTAAATAGATTCTTGAACTAAAATAGTTGTAATCAAGTCTATGAATTATTTTACTTTTTTTTAATTAAGTTTTTATGTTAATAGAATGTTAGTCAATAATTAGTCGGTCAACACCGATGTGTACTACTTGTATTGTCCACTTAATATCCACGTCATTAATTTTTTCTTTATATATAAAATATCCACAGCATTATCAATATTAAGAAATATAAACAGTTTTTCTTTTTTATAAGCATGTCGTATAAATTTATTGTCAATATCAAGTAGTATATAAACTTATTATTTACTAAAATAAATATATTTTTACCTACAATTTGTATATCAAATCCCTGTCCATAAAAAAAAAAAAAATCAAATCCTTGCTGCAAAGAGGAGGAAGAGTGATTCTGTAATGTGAATCAAACAACAGCAATAAATTAATTAAATCTAAATTAATATATGCACTTATATAAATTCGAAGCTTTGTTCGTTTCTAATACAAAATAGATCGTGTATCCATGTGATACACTGATACATCATTGTGTAGTGAATAATTTTTCTTATATATCCTGTAATTTATAGAATTTGTTTTTGAGTGACAATGAGTGCATCAAAACTATGCTGAAAAGCAAAGGGAATCTCAGCAGTGTGTGGTGGGTTTGGATCTCTCCATTAAATAAAAAGTTTCATTTGGATAAACAATGACACGTAAATTAAAATAAAATTATTTTAAGTAAATGTTGCTCTCTCCAATTAGAATGTTTCATTTAATGGAGAGGAATTCATTTTTATGCAATGTTAACTAAGCATGAATTTCAAAGTAACTCTTTTAATCAAATCAACAAAGTGGTTGAGAGTTGGGTTGAAGGGCTTAATTAACTTCAAAGAAAGTCGAATCCATCCGTAATATTTGAGTTAAAATTCTGATCGAAATAATTATAGATTAGATTTTACTTACTTCTCGAATAAAGTCCGAATTAACAAAACTCTTTCATCTGAAAAATAAGAGGGTTAAGCCAAAAAAAATCTATTTCATCGAACCTTAATTTATTTTCAGTTATATGTCTTTAGATTTCTTTATTGCTCTTCAAAATACGAGGACTAATAACACGTAGAATTTAATATAACTAGTGAAACTGAGCTGTGGAAGATAAAAATGACAATTACTTTAAGGCCCTTCAATCTTAGGAGTCTCTATGTGATTCACTTTGCTGTTTTGCACCTTCTCTTGTTGATGAGCCATATCATAAGTTGAATGCAAGCCAAAAAAGACATAGTAAATCAACATTACCACAGTGCATATTCCAAACCTTATAAAAGCTTCATATTCCAAAGATCCCATAAGAAATACATTTGTTGCAATTGACATAGATGGCAACCATGGAACAAGAGGAACACCCCAAAACCTTGGTTTCCTTTGTTGACTCACAAAAAGTGACATTCCAAGAGTTGCAAAGAACCATACAGGAACAGTAATAGTATATCCAATCCAACCATTAGGCCTCAATCCCCAATAAGCAGAAATTCCAATTGAAGAACCAACAATGAGAATCAAAAACACAACAAACTTTAACTGATTCTCTCTTGTTGTAACACCTCTAACATAGTACCTCCTCACCAAAAGTGCAATAGATATCATCATGAAAATAAAAAGTGTGCTTACTGATATCAAACTTGATAAAACATCTAAGCTAGTGAAAAAAGCTATGAAAGCACTTGAAATTGTAATCAAGAGTGTAGCATTTATAGGTGTTCCTGTCTTTGGATGAACAAGAGCAAACCATGGAGGAATCATGTGAGAACGTGCGATGTGAGCGATGTAACGCGCTTGTCCTAATCTTCCTACTAACAGAACTGTTGTCATACCCTTCAATGCACCAAAAGCTACTACATATTTTGCCCAATTCATTCCAACTCTCTGAAATGCAACTGAAAAAGCAGCACCTGTATCTATCTCTGTGTATTTCTGCATCATGCTTAGTGAAAGTGCCATCAAGCAATAAATCACTGTGATCACAGACATTGAACCAACCAAGGCTATTGGTATGTCTTTTGGTGGATTTTTAGTTTCTTCAGCCATGGTTGCAATACTGTCAAAACCTCCATATGCAAAATAAAGAATTGCAGCAGCTTGAAATACACCTTTAGCTCCATAAGGTAAAAAAGGCGTCAAGTTCGACGTGTTGGCGTGAGAAAACCCCGCGATGATTACAAATATGTTAACAGCTGTGTTGATCGCCGATGCTATCCAATTGAGAAGCGAAGTTTTTCTTGTGCTGATCATTGCGATCAATCCGGAGATTACCAGAATAGCGACTGCTATAGGGTCTAGTAAGTTGTATCCGTCTTTAAGATGCGTCTTGATGCGAAGCGAATCTTTTGGACGATTCAATAGGCTTGTGAAGTAAGAAGTCCATGATCTTGATACAGCTGCACCTCCAAGTATGCATTCAAGAAGTATGTTTCCAGCTGCTATGAAAGCAACAAAGTCGCCTAATTCGATTCTTAGATAAGCAAATGAACCACCTGCTGATGGAACTTCGACAGCAAATTCCGTATAGCAGAAAACAGAAAGCATTGCTGATATTCCTGAAGCAACATAGGATAAGACTATTGCTGCACCAGCATGGTTATGAGCTTCTTGGCCAGTTAGCACAAAGATTCCAGCACCAATCACTGCACCAAAGCCAAACCACATGAGGTCCCACCAATTGAGGCATTTTTTCATCTCATTCTCACTTTGTTTCTTAAGCTCTCGTGTCTCGGTTTCATCGTCTGATCGGCTTTGGAGACGATCCTTGAACCTTAACCATGTTTGTGAAAGAGCATAAACATAGTTGTTCCAGCTTTGAAAGGATTCTTCTGGCAAGAAATCTTGTTTGCTCCATCTCCAATAGGTTTTTTGTGGTTCATGGTCATCCATGCCTATTGTGGAAGCCATTCAAAGAAATTGTTTCTTTGCTGAAGCTGCTGAGTAGTTTGGAATGTGTGGCTGAAGAAAACAAGATGATTGCTTTGAAGTAAAAAAGATCTCAACTAAATGTCAAAATTTATTTTGTCATTTAGTGTGGAATTTAACACCTCTTCGGCTACACTAGAATTTAACACCTCTTTGGCTATGTAATATGTATGGAGGAGCATTAGAGGTTAGTGTTGGAAAAAACAGCCAGAGAACTTAAAAAGATCACAATCAAATCGTAAGAATATAACGTAAAATCAAAGAAAAAATCACAACTATTGTCTCATGACAACTAAAGAATTACATAATACAAATTTTGTTTACAGCACATAGATTTTTCTTAAATACCCTCAGCCCCAATACATCCATAGTCTCTAAAGGACATATCTAAAATAATCTCACAACATTCTATCGAAAAAGTTTAAGAGATTTTACTTATGTGGATACAAATGATGAGTTGTCAAGGCACGCAAGTTTCTCTTCGGAAAATAATTGAAGTTGTCACAATATTCCAACTAATGAAGATGAATATTCCACAGCTATGAACAGTGCATTAGGTACATGATTGTAGACCAATATATTATATGTGTACTAGATTCACATCCCCAAGTCATGGGGATTGTAGATAATGTCAGTGTAAGTATTGTCCATACGTGGCCTTCGTATTTGAAAACTTTATTGGTTTTTGTTATTTAATTATAATTCAGTATTTAGTCAATTTTTTTCTGCTCAAGTCAACACCGCTGTTGACTAATGAATCCCTGTCTGATTTTTCTTTGTATTACGTATAGATAATATAGCCAAATTTCAAAAGAAAAACCAATCCATTGCAGGTATGAGAATCAACATTTGTATGTATGAGTGTGGGCCATAGCAAGTAATTTTCAAAATCCTTGTACATTGTTCATAGTTATGTTTAGTTACATCTAGCTGGAATATGGCAAGTGTTTGCCTAAACAGTTTAATTATGCTTATCATGCGAAAACTCATGTCATAAACACTTAAATTCAATAAGCTATTATTAAAAATTAATTCCCGACAATCATTTCACCACCTTTAGGTAGGGTAGAGGCTTAAGATCCACCACCTCCTTAAGGCTAAAACAGTTATATGATAAAATGTTGATTCAATAAAAACAATAGAAAACAAGCATTAGTTGTTAAGTTGCTGATATTTGTTTTTCTCATTTTTTTGTCAAATGAGCAGTTACTGGATAACAGTCTTTGTTTTAAGAACGAATAATATTATGAGCTTTTACTGTAGACCATATAACACACTTCTCCACCTTAGACGTCGCCTAGTGTGGTTGATAATCATGAGTTTGATCATGATTTCCATTGAATCAATTATAGCTGGTAGCCAACTTTTATTTTTTATCACTGAATGATCTTTTCTTCGCTTCAAAATTATATAAATTATATATTAATGAGCGAGAAAATTATGATCAAGTAAAATTTTGAGCCAAGTTAGCAATCCAACTCTCACAACCCCCTTCTGGAAATATCAATATCTGATAATGCTCATTCTCCTCTGCAACTGAGGAGGTAAAGTACATGGGAAACTTAGTAACCAGGAAAAGAAACATTTAAATATAATCGTATTGCAAAGTTATGGTAGAGCTACATCAGAAGATCACAGTCCTACCAATAGATATACTCAAGCTTGGCTCTGCAGACCAATATTCAGATACATGCAGTTATGATACCCGCCGGAGCATTACAGAACAAAGTCATGTCATCAGAGGAGGAAAATGATATATAAATATAATACTTCAGCAAAGATATAGAACCTCTAGTAAGTTGACTTCTCTGAAGACAGCCATTCTTGTGCTGCTATTAAGTCAGGAAGAACAACTTCCCCGGATTTCCTCCACTCCGCAGCTTCTGGTGTCTTAAATCTATCCAACAATAGTGCATGCATCCCTATGCTCTTAGCTGGTTCATAGTCTTTGCGTATGCTATCACCGATGTGTAAAGCTTCTTCGGGTGCAATATTTCCAGCCCTCTCAAGTGCAATCTCGTAAATTTTTGGGTCTGGCTTCTCAACGCCTTCAAGGCCAGAAAACACACCAAAGTCCCACTCGGATCCCTGCATCATCAAATATTATAACAATCAAACATTCTTATCTCAGGGACACAAGTGTATAGGACTTAGTTGTTATGACCACATAAAAAATGCAAACGAGCAAAGACGCTTTAAGTGATTAGTAAACTTTGCTTCTGAATAGATAAAGTTCAACATAATTTTCTTCAAGTGTGATCTAATAGGAGCATTGGATTCATTCAAATTCATTGATCCTGATTTAGTAAGCACTTGTGTTTCAAAACAGAGATGCTACACTTTATGTTAACATTCTAAAGCAGCCTTAAACGAGAACTCAAAAAGTGTTCTTGCATACAAAAATTGTGTGCTGGCACTCGAGGATGTTTCTGTATGTTATACTATGCCACTTTGTAGTTAACTATTTAAGTGGACTCTATAACAATGCTAAATGTCAATTTTTCTTTTAAACACATTTATAACTCTAACAGCAAACTTTAAGAAAATTGTGGGAAGATTACCTCATTTAAACCTAAAGCTGGAAGAATCACATCCCGATATCGATACTCAGCATTGCTCACAATGCCAACTTTGAGACCCTTTCCACGAAGCCATCTAAGAAATGGTTTGGAATCTGGAAAGACCGTATATGGAGCAGATGAACCAAAGGATGCATAGATGCGTCTGAAAATCTTTTCAAATGTCTCCTCATCATATTCATATCCAGCCTGCCAGAAAAACAAAACTTCTCCTTGATCAAATTCAGAGAATTTTCACATATGAGATTGCAGGTATCATAAATCTTCAATTCATTGTTTCCTTTAGATAGCTTAGAATAAAGCTGAATGCATCAATAGGGTTAAACTTAAACATTTATTGTTTAAGAGAATTTGGTGTTAATGTAAATAAAAACAAAAGCATATTGTCAATATGCTCCTGTAAATAAAAATAACCATATTACAGTTAATGTATATTGTGGCCGCAATATAACAGTTTTAGAGATCTCCACAACAGCATGGCACCCGCAATTGTGGCTGCATTTGTCCACATTTTACCACAATATAAAGGTTTGCAGTGTAACCACAACTGCAACCAAATTTCAAACCATGGAAGCAACATAGGCATATTGACATGTAAACACCAACTGTAATGACTTTGAAAAATATCTTACCCTGACATATGAATCTCGCACACAGGTTTTCCACCACACAATGTTTGGCATTTTGGCTGCAAACCCAAAACATGGATAATTCTTTGCCATGTCCTTATATGCAAGCTTAAAGCCCTCATGCATACGTTTGTAGTCCGGGCAAGGACGGCCAGCAGCTTTGGCTGCCATGCAGTAATAGTCACCAAGCTCCCCTTTGTAAGCCATAAGGGTGCCGGTAACATCAACAGTGACACACCGTAATTTAGGCAGTATCGACATGGAAGCACAAATTGGAGGGACCTTAGTTGGCTATGTTGTTCACGGCAAAGTATTGAACTTCTTCAAAATTGATTAAAAAAAAAAGCCTGCATATGTGATTCCAAAATCAGCTTGTTCAGTCGAAAAGAAATTTCAATTATCAAAGAGCTCACATGATGATATGGCTTATTAAATTGTTTGGCTCTAAGCAAAATGGAAAGGCAAGGGAATAATAGTTTTCAATTGGTAGTTTAAATTATCTTATAGTACAAAATAGAAACTTTCAAATAAATACTAAAACCTGTGATCTACAAGATAAAACCAGTTTGATATTAAATATGAGATAAACACACCTTCTAACATGCTTTTTTCCATCGTACACTATTATAGGATGAAACTCACGTGAATCATATCACTCTGAGAATGGGTCCCGCCAGATAAGGACTAAGACCCACAAGATTTAGTGGGAACCACATGGATTTCACCCAAAAATAAAGTGTTTTGGACAATGTGTTAAAAAGTGTCCTCCTAGCACAATTCTAAATATGATAAATCATGGATAGATGCAAGCAGAAAACAAAAAAAAGATGGATTATATAAGCAAGTGAGAGAAAAAATCAATTTAAGTTACACAGATATGAAAGTTTCAATGTTACAACATGAAGGCCAGTACTCTGTTACAAAGGCATCCATATGGAAAAAATATAAGGAAACCACTAAACCAATTTGTAGGATTCAGAATTAGAAAAGCATGAACATATATATTAAGGGGTATTAAAATGGTCTTGAATTAGAATCCTTTTGAAGGTATAAACATTTCAGGACATCCAATAACTTGAAATCATGGTAAAATGACAAAGAGCTAATTTTCTCTTAGATAGTTAAATATTGTACTGCCTCATTGTTCAGTTGTCAAGTATCAACATAAATGTGATTTTCAGGTTAAACATATTCCATGCAGTGATTTACATTTATCCGTAACTTTACACTTAAATGATAGTAAAAAGTTACACTTTGGAAATAGGTAATTAACAAGGCTTTTAGGAAGTTAACTGTTTTGCTTACATGATCATTTCAAGGAATTGTTAGACAAATATCATTTCTGAACTTCCTTTATGGTTGGCCACCTAAGCATGATTGTAATTTGATACAGAACTCAGCATTAGGAAGAGAAACTTTTACACAGATTTACAAAACCACATTGTCTATTATGAGTCTCATGTTACAATCATTCTAGGTTAAATAAACTATGATTGAGCCAAACCACTTAAAGAATATTATCACCTAAACCATTTCCTTTGTAACGGGCCATTTAAATGCCTAACATCCATGAGCTTAAAATGAAAATGTAACAATGCATGCACAATACTGACATAGAAATTACCAATTACTGTCAATAAGTAAGAAAGGTAAAAGCATCCAGATATAATTCCACAATGTATCATATTCTCCAATCTCTATCATCAAAACAACACTCAATCTGAAATTAACAATTATTAACAATAAGTGTAAAAATTAAAAGCAGGTAGAAATTATTCCAAAATTTAGCATATTCTCCCATCTCTATCATCATCACAACAACCCTCAATCTGAAATCAACCCATCTACCCTCCTACAATGGTTGGACAAGAAACCAATGTTGTCGAACCAGAGATCGATCCGATCAAACTTCTAAGTAATGGTTTAATTGGTTCAATCAGTTCAACCACCATTGAACCAGATGACTGATAATATAAATAAGTATTAAAAAAGATTTTAAAAAAATGAAATCAATTGAACCAAATGTGGTTCAATCTGATTCTATAGGACTCTGAACCAACCTTGGTTGAACCAACCGGCATACAGGCCGGTTCCTAAATCAACCTTGAATATAAAACCATGGATACAAACAAACCAACATTCATGTTTCCAGTTCCAGGCATAGCTTGCAAACATAACAGTAACATCTTAATTAATGGGAATTGATTAAAATTAAAATTTTAAAAATGCCCAATAAACCATACATACTCACATACATACATGCATGACACACCATTTAAAAAAAGAAGAAATTTCCATGAAAAAACATACAATTACAAATGCAATACTAGAGTGTGTTTAGAGCAAGACCCAGAAAAAGTTTCACAAAAAAAAAAAAAGATTTTTTTACACATCCCTTATGCAAATGAGACAGATAAATAAATATTCAAACGATGAGAGATGGAAAAGAATCTTATTCTTACCAACAGAAACTAAAGAAACCGAAAAGGATTGATACTTTGTGTCCAAATCAGAAATGGTCCACACAAGAAACTTCACCTACACAATTATCATTGATTCACATGTCCATTTTATAGATGAAGAAAATAAAAAAAGTTGTAGTGTGTTGCTTGGAAGAGAGGGAGAGAGAAAGTAATGTTTCCTTATTTACAAAGCCAATTAGCCATAGATCATAGATATTGTTATTGTGAATTTGGGAATCAATCAACAACAGCCCCTAGATTTATTATTAGTTCCTGTTGTTTTCTAGAACCATTTTCTTTCATTTTTTAAATATTTTTTTATTTGGCAGTCCAATTCTTTTTTTGGATTAGGATCTCTAATAATAATCTTTTTATTTTTTTCACTTTAAATTTTATATATTTTAGAAGATTTAAATTTATTATTTTCTACTTTCTTTTTGAAGAAACTTTTTTTTATTTTTTTTTATTTTGTTGTTTTGAAATTTTAAAGTAATATTAATTATAGTTTTATCAAAGTTACCTTAAATTGTTAATATAGAAAGAAAAATATATAAAACAAAATAATTAATTGTTAGGGAAAGAAAAATAATTTTGTCTAAAGTAATAAAATTTATTAATTTTTTATTTATGTAAATAATTTTGAAATGACTATTGAAAATGAACCAAAAGAATAACCAACAAGTAAGCAATAAATGAGTAGAGTGACGAGTAAGTAAGCAGCAAGAAAGCAATAAGTAATCAAGTAAAATAGTTTCTTTAAATTGTATAGAAAGAAAAATCATAAAAATATTTTAATTAATGTTTTTCTTAAATTAAAAATCAACCAAACTGAATTTTAATCACTTTATTCGAGGAGAAACAAACTTTTTTACGTTAAAAGAAAATCACCTCAAACAACACCTTAATTAGTTTTTTTTATTGAACTTTGAAGGAAACACTGTTTTGGATAATAAAAAACACACATACATATTGACGACTATATTCATTAATCATTATTACTCTATTTGTCTTATAACATATGTCACATTTGAAAAACAATTATTTTAAAAGAGTAAGATTTTATATTTTTAATGCAATTTTAATTATTTTTGTTTTAATTACACAATTTAAATAACATTACGTGTATCAATCTTAAGTTAATTATTGTTTATTATGTATTTATGATAAAAAAAAATATATCGATGGTTTATTTGATAAAATTGCGATTTCTTTTCTTTTATTATTAGTTTTAATCTATGTGAAACAGACTATTATATCACATTTCTACACAAAATTTTAAGACATTATGTATATGAGTAACTTATCTTATATATCCAACATTCACCATATTTTGAAAGCACTAACCACCGAGAAGCCTTTCAAGAAGACTGATTTGACGTTGTGTGACAAAGATCGAAGATTCTTAGTACCATAATATTATTTGTTATTTCACTTGTTGCTAGTAGACGGTAAATCATTCAGATGATATTTTTCTATATGGTACTTGAGTGTTTTATTCATTCAAGGTTTTAATAATTTATGTTCACTTTCCACCAATAGATTGTGAAACACCGAATGAAGTTTATCCTTTATCTTAGATATATTTTTTCTAAAGTTATTTGTACTAATATTGATTTCGTGTTTCACTTTTCGTCAACAGATAACAATAGATATTGTTATATTATGGTACCCAACTCATTATACAATCATCAGATGATATGTACTTAATGGTTGTTACTTGTGTTGGAAGACACACTTCTTCTGGTTATTACTTTCTTTACAATATGTAATCATCTAACAAACTTTTTGTGGATATATTATGCACATTACCGAATGAAAACAACATATTATTTATTAACAGTCACTACTAGATAGATTATTGTCCCTACTCTACCTTTAAGGATGTAACCTGTAACACACTTAAGCATAACATGGGTGGAAATAATTGTTCTTCTTGTATTGTTGTCATCAAAACATCAAAGGCATTGATCATAATCAGCTTGGTTCTTTCAATCTATCCCACTTGGCCCAGTGTATCTTTCGAGTCTCCTTACTCCCCCATAAAAATGCTTCAAAAAATATTCAATTTTAGAGATAATACATGCAAGAGCTTTGAAGAAAGACAAAAATTAAGCTGAGAACATAGATAATTCAACATTTTACTTACTTCTTCCAACCAAGAGGTATTTATATTAACACCAACCAAATGAATTTTGTGGAAGTTAACCGTCAACTTTGCTAACAACTCAAACAACATAAGATTAGACTTAATCACCATAATATTCATCCAACTCTTCTCTCCCACAATCAAAATATATTCCCCAAACTATAAATGTGACAAGCTACACACCTTCTCTGTTACCAATCTAAACAATGTGAAATAAACCACATGATACTGAAGCATTTATCATAGCATGATGCCTTTCAGATGCTACCAAGAACAAGAAATGACATAAATGACTCCTTTATTGTAATCATCGATCCAAGGCAAACTCTTTCGTTGGACTCCCATTAGCTAATATAGAAGCAGCAATTGTATGAACATATTCTAATATTCACCCAATCCATTAACAAATGATGTCTAAGACTAAAAAATGACCTTCCCATTTACCCGCTTCAATCTATTCACAAGAACTTTTTACAATACCTTGTACACGCAACTCAGTGATGATATAAGACGAAAGTCAGACATTAATTAAAGATTTTTTTTTTTTGATATCAACATTATAAATGTGGAATTTTGACCATTTTACCAACCTACCATTGGAGTGAAACTCATTCACAAACCTCAATAAATTTGTCTTCACATCTTCCCAAAATTCCTTCAAGAACCCATATTTAACGACATTCGAACTAGGGCTTTTGAGACTATCATAATTCTAAACCGCTTGTGTAACTACTTTTTTAGAGAATCAAATTTATAACAAAAGCCATTTTGTTGTCACTAATCTTTTTAAAATCTGAATCTTCCAATTCTAATATTGGTGTATCAATGGATTTGAAATGCGACTCAAAGTGATCTAAAAATAGTATGTCAAACATCATTCGCAACCTCAATATGTACCTCATTTACATCCACAATCACGACACTATTAAGCTTTGTTCTTCTAGGCAGACATTGTGAAAAATTTTAGAGTTAGCATCGTCTTCTTTCAACTAAATAACTTTATTTTTCTGCCACATAGTACTACATTTGATTCTAAAGAATGAAAACAATTATTCTGACACCAAATGATGTTCTACAACTTTTGAAACTTGTAACACGTTAATAGTTCCCCTTAGATATCTAGTTTGGTTAATCGCTCATCAGCCCTCTTAACTTGAGCATTCGTATTTATACTATGTTTTTGATGTCACTCCATCAAACATTCTTTAATCACTTTTAACATATCTTTCAACACACCTCATCTAGAAAAATTCATCTAAATCCACTGCTCTTTCACAAACTCACGATAGTCCTCAAATTTAGACCAACACTTTAGTATCTATTATAATATATTAAAATAATCATCAACCTTCTCTTCATTGACACATCATCTATTTATGTGCCACCTAATTAAATTTGTTCCACATCATAAAAAATTGATGTGTCACTCTCTATAATCATTCATCCTTTCTAAATTCTATTTTCTATTCCTTCATTGTAATACCTTATCATTCATATCTTTAAATGCAATTCATTTTCATCATTTTCAGATACTTAATCTATCAATGCATGTGACCATTGCTTTCACTTTTCTATTACTAAACTTCTTTGTTTTGTAAAACAAACATTTTGAGTCTCACTAAACTTCTTTGTCTTCTAAACTTAAATATATCTACTAATTAACTTTTAAGCCACTCACTCTTCCTTAATAAATTTGTTAACGTTAATCTATTATCATCAATGTGTTCCCTTTAATTTCTCAATCAATTTGTAACATAAAATTTAAATAATCAATTCATTCATCTTATTTGGTAATTGAATTATTGTTTATTCTAAATCAAAGCATTGCATTCATCCTATTTGGTAATTCATCAATTTTTACCATATTGCAATTGCCACAATTTGCATTGCTAGTTTGTCATACATAGTATTGCATCAATCTTATATAAAAAAAGTTACAATTTAGAAGAGATTGCATTTGAAATTCTTTATAATTTCTTGCAGGGATCAAATTTGTCAATTTAGATTTGTGTTTTTCAATTTCAAGTCTCTATTGAGACTTCCAGTTTATATTTCTTGCATTGAAGTAAAATTGGTATTCTCTTCAATTGTCAAAAAAGACCAACAATATTGGGTAGCTACCATGGTAACGTTATCTCATTTTTTAATTAATTATTTTTTGTGGTTTTGTACTATGATTTGGTTGTGCTTCTGCATTCAATGTTTGATAAATCTACATTTCATGTTTGATAAGTCTAAATATTTTCTATATGACTGTATTGTATCGATTAGTTGTTGTGTAAATGTGAATGTGATTTAAGTAACTGAAAAAATAGTGGATTCAAATGATTGTCGCTGGGCGTTGATGTTGCTAGAGGGTACTACTCCAAGAAGGAAAAAAAATTTATATATAAATTATTTACTATGTTAAACTTAGTTTGGTGATTGAGCTAATTGACAACAAAATAAATTTAAGCAAATTCATGACACTAAAATAACTCTACTAATTTATTTTTATGAGTGTTAATTTTTATTTCAATTTTATTGTGTATATTTTATTATAATGAACTAAAATTTTAAGCTTAAGTAATATTATTAAATATATAACAATGGAAATAAGATTTCTGTCATTTGTACAAATAGACATCTTAATTATGATTATGGAATATATTCTATTGTCATACACAAGTTTGTTAAACTTGAAACATTTTCGAGAATTGTCATTTGCATCTTTGTAAACAATTTTTTTCATAATTTTGAACTTTTCGATCTCTTAGTATAATACATTGATAAATAATTAAATCTTTCACTAAATCTTAGTTCTACGATATCAAAATAATTTTATATATTTCCGAACTCAACCTCTAACATACTGATATTTTATGGCATATCTATTTAAAATATGATTTTTCACTCAAAATTAACACTTTTAACTCTCTAAATAATTTTAACAAAAATTAAATTAATTTCATAGAAATACCCGCGCAATGCGCGGTTATACATCTAGCTTTAAGTGGTTTAGGGCCCAATTGACAACATCAATAATAAGAATAACAGGAAAATGGTCGGATAAGCTTCTATCTAATGCCCACTGAATTAGACCACAACATACACTAGTTCTCGAACAATAAAAATCTATTCAATCTACTCAAGAAGAACCCATCCAATCTTAGTCCAAGTAAAGCATAAACCAATTAGTGGAAGATCTATTAGTTATGAATCATTAAAAACTACTTATATCCTCTCTCCTAGAACTCACCCCACATCTTTTCGTTTCATCCTTAATCAACTTCAAACTCAAATCCTTTCCAACCCTCAACCTGTCTTATTACTTTCACATGGTGCATATGCATTTAATACAACAAACGTATCCTTAATCAACTTTCACAACCCCTCCACAATTTCACATCCACCAGCGTAGAATTTCAAATCATAAGAATACCCCTTGGATATTTTGACTCTAAGAGCTAGGTAGACTTGGCTTTTTTACTTTGCAACTTCTGCTTCTCTATTGCTAATAACATTTCATGTCTCTCTTCAGCACACATACGCGATAACTACTTCATGTTTCAAAACTCTCCTTTGGAACTTCTTAATTGTGCGCAAGACAATGTTGTTTGTGTTTTGTGAATTGCACATATGTTGAATCTACACTTCACTTCAACAGGCTTTCCCTCATCCATTCATACTCCCAATTGGTAAAAGCGTCATGTTGTTCTATTCTTTCTTCACAACACCATTATTTCATGGAATTCTTTGTCTCCAATTTTTTCTAGATGTACCCTATATCTCGTTTCACTAGTTAATTAATTAAAAAAAGAAATGTGTATTTAATTATTAATGTCTCTTTTTAATAACTTATAGACAAAATATAAGGAAAATATAACAAATTAGTTATAATTTACTACAAATTAACCATACATATACATGCATGGGACACAAGTTTGTCATTGATCTATTAAAAGTATAAAAAAGTATAGTAAACTAATTATAATTCAACGTACAAACATACATGGGAGACATGTTTTTCACTCATTAAATAGTTAAAAAAATTGTCATCCACAAAACAATTAATTAAAAGATAAATGTATATTTAATTTTTAATATGTCTCTGCTTGAATATTATATTGATTAAAATATGAAGAAAATTATATAATAGACTATTCAAAATTCATTCTACAAATTATACTGTCACCTATCAATATAATAGGAACTTTTTTATTCAAACTTGAGCAAGAATAAAATAATAATGATTGCAACATTTAGTACACAATAATTATATTGATAAAATAATTTTATATGTTTTTTAATTACTTGGATAATTTTGAAGACGGTTTCAACAATTTGTATCAATCATATTT
>JBBPBP010000002.1:10228212-10242499 GCA_037974735.1 Cicer chorassanicum
AAAAATATTTTTTTTAAATAAATATCTAATATTTTATTAATGTTTTATATTTTTTAAAATGTAATCCATTAAATTTTACTAAAAAAAATATGTGATCCATTAGATTTACAAAATGACTCAACTTTAAGAAATAGAGGGACCAAAATTGAAAAATTAAAAATAGAGGGACTAAAATTATGAATTAGTTAAAATAGGGAGATCAAAATTGCGAAATTAGAAATAGAGGGACCTAAATTACGAATCAATTAAAATAAGGAGACCAAAATTGCAAAATTTAAAATAAGGTGATCAAAATTGCGAAATTAGAAATAGAGAGACCAAAATTACGAATCAGTTAAAATAAGAGGACCAAAATTGCGAAATTTAAAATAGGGGACCAAAATTGCGAATCAACTAAAATAAGATGACTAAAACTGTATTTAAGCCTAATTTAAATTACCAATAGTTGAATGACATATCATCTATGAGTTTGACCATATTTTAGATTTAACCACCAACTTTCGTTCAACTACTACATTCAACTGCTATCATTAAAATTATTATAAATAAATTATAATTTTATAATAGCTGAATGATTTTAAAATAATTTTTTTTTTAAAATTTTTTTTTAGTTCGTACTTATTTTTATGTAACAATTTTTTTATTTTATATTTGATGAATTTATAATGAAACGATATAAAAAATGATTTAATTCAAAACAAATTAAAAAATTGAAACTCAACTCATAATTGAAAATCGAAAACTGAAAACTGAAAACTCAAAATTGAAATTAATTTTAGTTTTTGAAAATTTCATAACATAAAACCAAAATTCACCTCATACTGTAAGTATGCTCCCCATCATAGCTATGATCTCAATGTTTATCTATAAGTATTGAATGGTGATGGTACTCATGTCTTATACCACAATTACCAAAACCCAACAAAACACTCCACTTGATCTCTATATTGTCAAAAGACTTGTCATACAAAGATCTCTGCATGGATCAACTATAAACTTCATGGAGCTTAAATTCTCTTATAGGTCCTTAGAGAATCGAAGAATGCTCTATATGTTCCAAATGAATGGAGTAAGTTTTGACAAATTTCCTGATTCCCTTGTATATTTAGTATTTACAAATGACGAGTTTTTTCTCTCATGTTTGAAGCATGAGAAGCTACAATAACCTTATGAACAACCATTATATTCTTTATCTACATAGTGTTGATAAATTACACTTTGAAAATAGTAATACTCTTACATGCATATTAACTTCACTCACAAAGACCTTAGCACATGACACTTACTCTATAAGAGGTTGGTTTGCTCTTCTGGTTGCAAATGTTAAAAGTTGGACTTATAAAGGTCGTCTGTCATTCGACAATGATTGCTGGAAGAAAATATTATTGTTTTGGGTTTTGATTTTTTGAATTTATATGGAATTGTAAGAGTAGTGACTTTTATATGATACAATAGTACATGTATTCTACATCCCTTCACAAAACTTAGATAAGAAATAAAATGATAACTGTGTAAAAAATGTGAACAATATATTATATATTTTTATCAAGTCTGCTAAAATACTACAACAGAACATGTTAGCATCAAACAACAAACAACATGGCATAAGCTTGTTTTGGTACAAACATGAGATAGTTTTTTTACTTTTAACAATTTTTGTATATATATATATATATATATTGAACAACTTGCTCCAAACAAAAGATAGAATCATATTCAACCCATTATTATTAATATTTTGATGCATACATTACGTAACATATATCACAGTGGAAAAATTATGTTGTTGCTACAATTATTAGAAGTATTACAATTGATGAAAGTAGCTCCATAATCATCTCCGTTTAAATTTGACCATTATGCTTCAAGTTGAGTCTTCAAATGCCCAACAATTACATCCGAAAAACATAAAAAAGAAATAAAATTATATATTGAGTATACATTAGTAATAAATAAATGGCAACACACAAGTTAAAGATATGTAAACTCACTTTTGATACCATTGGAAATTGGGAGCAAGAAGTTGATTGAGATCCAGTTTGATTTGAAGGTCACAACCTTTGAACAGTAAATTTGATTGGTGTATTGAGTTTCTATGGAAATTTTAAAGTTGGTTGTGCACAATAGGTTGTTGGTCATTGTTAAACCAACTTGTAATAGTCATAAGCATCATAGCTTGTGCTAACTAGTAGTAAAAGAAAAAAAGAAACGCAACATTTTTTATACGTAAAGAGACTCAACAAATAACTCAAGCAATTAACAATGAATGATAAAGTGCAAATACAAATGAAGTGAACTTCCATTCAAATAGGCATAATTTTGTAGGTAGTATCTCGTGAAGGTATTAACCTTATGAACCATGTGGGTGTTTGAGAGTTTGCATATTTAGAATAACTCAATTTTACATTCCAATTGGAACAAGAAATATGATGAAAAAAAGCATGGATAAGCATGTGCCATGTTTATCTCATTCACACTTCCAAAAGACTTAAAGTTTAAGGCTCCGTACAGCAACTACTACATTAAAAAATGTTTTTTTATTTTTTATTTTTATATTTGATGAATTCATAATAAATGAAGTAAAAAGAATGATTTAATTTTTTTTTAAAAAAAAAACTGAAAGTCAACTCACAATTAAAAACTGAAATTTAAAATTCAAAAATGAAAACTCAAAATTAAAATTGCTTTTAGTTTAAAAAAATTTTATAACATAAAACAAAAATTCACTCGAAACAAGATCTTAAGTATGTTCCCTCGCCATAACTATTATCTCAATGTTTATCTCTGCGTATTGAGTGGTGATGGTACTCATGTCTTGTACCACCATTAGCAAAAGCCAAGAGAACACTCCACTTGATCTCTACATCGTATCTTTTGATACAATGATCTCTGCATGGATCAACCATAAATTTCATTGAACTTGAATTTTCTTATGAGTTGATCACTTGGCAAAACCATAGGCTCTAAGTCAGTCATGCTAAAACATTATCTCTTGTATTACTATTATGGAAAAACTACATACCCACAAATTTACCCACACGCCCATGGATAGGTGATCCGTGGTAGAGCTTGACCAAAATCTATAAGGGTGCCAAATTTTAAAATTTTAATTAATAAATTAAATATAATTTTTTTTAACCGTATAAAAAATTGCAAACACAACGATAGAGAGGAGAAATTAGACTGAGAAGTTGCAAGTATGCAATTTAAACGCATAAAAAATTGCAAACACAATGACAAAGAGAGGAGAAATTAGACTGAGAAGTTGCACAAATTGAAAGTGATGGAGTTATAGGTGCAACATATTAGTTTGATTTGTTTGTTTGAAGGAAAAAGTTGAAGCAAAAATACAGTTAGTTTGATTAACCTTTCAAAACTCACAAAATTCGAACCAAACTGAAGAAGAATATATTGATTTTGTTCAATTCAATCGGATTGACACTTTTAAAACACTAAATTTTTATAGCGTTAAAAAATACGTAAGTACAACACAATTTCTTAAGATAACACTACATATATATGGTATGAAATAAAATATAGTTTCTTTTAGACGTCGACACTTGATTTTAAATTAAGTGAAACCATACTAAGATCAATAGAAGTTGAATTTATTTGGCTTGGTTTTAAATTAATTGATTTGATTAAATTTTTGTGTTTATCATATCATTAGTTTAATTTTATTTATTTGAACAGAACTCACAACATACACAGTTGAAATTTATATCAAAAGATGAGTGTATTATGTTAATTAATTTTTTTTGTAATTTTTTTATATATTATTTTTTTCTTAAATTGACGGCGACTTTGGCCACCCCTTATT
The DNA here is from genome assembly GCA_037974735.1 of Cicer chorassanicum. Lineage (NCBI taxonomy): Eukaryota > Viridiplantae > Streptophyta > Magnoliopsida > Fabales > Fabaceae > Cicer > Cicer chorassanicum. Next base: position 10,232,033 of record JBBPBP010000002.1, read on the forward strand.
ACAACAAAGATCCACCACTGTATATGATGAAACACTCTTAAACACGCCACAAATAAGAGCTACAAAGAATGATAACACTTAAATTACACATCTCACTCATAATAAAATAACTGATGCAATTGCCTCAAATCTCTGAATGATCACCAAAAATTGCATATTAAAATCTTAGGATGTGATTGTGATTACATACAAAGAGTTCCAAAAATTAGAAGAACCTTCGCATAGAATACATTTAGTTCACCTCTTTTAGATTCCATTTTTTTCTATCTAAAATCCCCTTCTTCTCCTTTATTCACCGATTTTCACTTGTACGTCACTTTCTCTCTCCAATTTTGTTTATGTTCTCTCTGTGTTTCGATATGAAGATACCTAAGCCAAATTGAGAAAAATTCTAAAATACCTAATGACCGGTTTACACACATACTAAACAATTCTCTCTCATTAGCAATGAAACATTCATCAATTACTTCCATCAATTGTTATCAATGGCCAAATCATAAACTTCTTCTAAATGTTGCTTTCAAATTACTGAGAGAGAATTGTCATCATATGTATACCATCATATATATATATATATATATATATATATATATATATATATATATATATATATTTGTTTGCAACTTAATTTCTCATTTCATTCACTAATATATCATCATCAAGTACTTTAATCTTTTATTACTTGATTTAGTTGTACAAATTTTAAAGTTTTCTCATGCGATACTTTCTACAGGTTTAACTATTGTATGAATGATTACATGTAAAACTTGGTTGTATGATTTGGAGATGGAGAAATCTATTGTTGTCACAAAGGTAAAGGTTAGCAACCATATACCCGATGATCTTGCCTTCTCTATCCTCTCAAAATTGCCTCTAAAACTTTTGAACCGATTTGGATGCGTACACAAACTTGTACTGTATTGTTTGAAAACACTCATTTCATGAAAAATGTATCGCAACTATTTTCTTTTTAATAATCATTCTTATTTCGACGGTACTTCTGTCCTCCCTCACCAAACTCCAAATCCTTTGTCCGGTGAACCATTCAACTCTGCGTTGTATATACTTTCTGGTGACAAGTTTGAAAATATGGTCAAATTAGATTGACAACCTCCATTTTACGATGATGACAGCTGTATTGATATTTTAAGTCCTGTTAGTGTCAACGTGATTCTTTGCCTCGCAAAAGATATGGGCTAATGCCCAAAATGTGTATTTTGGAACCCTGCTACAAAAGAATTCAAGGTAATTCCAACTAGCCCTTTCGAGTCTCGATCACCAAATGTTTAAATGTATTATCAATACATTTGGGAACATGTTTCTAGCTTTTTAGTGTGACATTTTAAAAGCTCTTTATAGCCTAGATTAATTTTTTTTAGCTTTTTTCTAAACTTTGGGTCAAAATTGAATTTTAATTTTATTATTTGCATATTGACCCCTGCTCGCTCTGTAGACCATAACTTGAACTCTGGATAATGGATTGACGCATGCAAGCAGATGTTGGAAACTTAAAAACCAGAGCTACAACTTTTATGTTGGAACAAAAGTCCAATTCAGAACTTTACTGGGTCTAAAATGCAAGTTACGTGATCTGAGCTTTTTGTAATGATTTTAAGTAGCGGACCACTTGTTTTAAAGCCCAAAACCAGTACCATATATTTTTAGTTTTCTTTTTTTAGGAGGGCATGCTGTTTTTCAAACTTAAAGAGATAACAGAGAGTTTTTCTTATTTTCATGGAAGGCTAAATTCTCAGACTTATCCACTATTTCAGAGTTTCATCAAGACTTTGAGGCTTATTTTATAATGTTAATTTCACGTTGATGATTCTATTTCTTTTTATTCGATTATATTGTTATTTTGATTGCTTAATTCAAATCTCAATAGGATTGATAAAATTAGTTTGACATAATTCGATTTCTACATTAAATAAATTGTAGTTCTTTGTCGCTTGATCGTTAAATGTAATACATCGATTATTGTGATGCTAAATCTAATCAAAGAAACATAATTCACATAGGTTTGATTACGCTTGTTTGATCAATTCTATAGTCAAATAGAAATAGAGTCACAATTTAGAAATTAAATTCGTTGGTAGAATCTCTGATAGGTCTGAAACTCTCGAATAAGTGGATTAATCGTTTTCTTAACTTGCCCGAACCTAAATTCGAAAATCCCCCTTTTTAATTTCATTGATTCTCAATTCGGTTAATATAATCCGAATTCCTTGCGAAACGACTCGATTTATTGCTCATACGCTACGTTTTATTAGTTGTATTTGACCCATGTGCGACAGCAGATCAATGTACGACCCATGTGGGAGGTATATAGTCTAAGAAGTAGTTCTTAGAGGAAACTTGAGGTCGCAATTCCTTATCTTAGTGAGGATGAGAGATTGTACATGGATGGAGTATACACGATTGCAATAGTATTAGTAATGTTGGGCCATGCTTGGTGTCATTAGACTTGTGCAATGAGACATGCCTTATAACACGTTGCCCTCAGACACGGTTGACCCTGTTGATGTTTTGCACGTGACGTTGTTAAATGGATCCATTGTTTTTTTTAACATATGATGAAATAACTACTTTTCACAAAAGAATCTTGGGTAACTTGGTGTGAAAGAATCGTGTGTAAAAGTCTTCATTATTGAGCTCTTACCTTACATTGAACATCTTGTTGGAGTAGGGAAGAATGGAGAAATATTCTTTAGAAAAAATGACGATGAAATAGTTTGGTTTGGTTTGGTTTGAGTACCAAGATGATTGAGGAGCTTGACATTAAAGGACACGAGTATTGTTGTCATATAGTAATTTATAAGGAAAACATTCTCCTGATTGGAGGTTTATGACTTTGGTTAGCAAGATTTCAGCTTGTATACAACTTGGCTTGTAAACTCCACATATATCTATTATAATATATTAAAATAGACTCTCAAACCGCTCATTTGATATCTTATCACATTTTATGTCACATAACTCTATTTGTGCCACATTACTTATTTGTTTAGTTGTCATAACTAGAATCTCTTCTCTTTCTATTCTTCATATACTACACAGTGAAGACAAAAAAAAAATTAACAATTAAAAAAACATTAATAATAGCTCATAATACAATAAACGTTTCTCTATTATCTATTTATCATTTATTAAATGTGAATTTATTCCATAATCATTTCCAATGTAAGTTCAAATATATATATATTTTTTTTGCTGAACCAAGATTCAAGAAGACACAATACCACAACCTTGAGACATGAACCATTGTTTATGCTAACTTTCTCTCCAATTTGAGTATAAAAAAATTGCTTTTGTGGTGTTTATTGAAATGCAACTGATGTTTATATTCATTTGAGTAACTGACTCTGGTATATTTTTCTCCTTCATGACTATCTTCTTTTTCCATAGAGGATTGCTAGCCACTGGAAATGCGTGTTCTATTTTATGCCTAATATTTAGTTACATAATTTGTATGTTATCTTTCATTTACAATATCAATAATAAAACAAATCTAATTTATTTAATTTACGTCGATGCCAATTATTGATGTTTCATTCAACAAACCGTATGTTGCGCCTCCTTTCAGTCACTTCTTATTAAGCCATTTGTTCTTCTTTTTTAAGCCATAAGATCTTGATAGTTCCTAATTTCCATCATTCAAAGTAGATCTATTTTACAATGCATATTTTTTTTAGCACAATAAATCAACTGAACAATGGTTGGAATTTACACAATTCTTGAAAAATTAAAGTTTCCACTATATTATTTCCTCAATCTATCTAAAATCATTTTAAATACCTCAATCTATTTACACAACTGAACAATGGTTTCTAACAAGTCAAGTTTACGAGTAAACAATTATTTCCTCAATTTCATTTTAAATACCTCATTTGCCATTTCTTTTTGTCTCAAATTATTTATCATTTTACAATACCAGTACAACATTAATTACTTTTTTCCACTAATACTTTTATTTATTATATTTCAACTCATCAAATTTTTTCGCTAATTGCAATTAATAAAAATATTTGAGCAAATAAAACATTTTATCATTGAAATCAAATCAACTAATCATTTTCTAAAGAATTGTACACACTTCAAATGAGATATTTAAAATGAGACAGAGGAAGTACTTATCTTGAAGAGTGATGTTGCTTTTCACATTAATACAATGAAAACAAAGTATCTACCGAGTTCTAGAATTGTTCTATTCTAAATGCACAATTTTCATAATTGAATTTAATTAATGTCTTTTTTAAGTTACACTTATGTTATACATTTGTTTTATTTCAAACTTTTTTCTTTAAGATAACCTATGATCGTAGAAAAAAAAGTTATTACTACTATCAATTCAAATTATTCAACCATTTTTTAATTTCTTTAGTTGCCTTGTGAATTTTATATATGCTTATGTCACTTTTAATATTTTTTTCAAGTTATTCTTTTGTGACGTGACTAGCACTTTACGGTCAATTTTCTTCCATATAATTCATACATCTAATTAACTATTATTAATTTGAGATTATATTTACAGATAAAACTGTGTAAAATAAAATTGTACATACAACTATTGTGTTTGATTTGATATTTAAGTCATTGCATTTATGCTACTAAGATATAAGGTTTGTTTAATTAATAAAAGTGTTAGTTTACGAAACAAAATGAAAAATGAGACTTATAAATTATTAATTCTAAAGGAGACTTATAAATTATATATATCATATAATTTCTAATGGTTACTAATTTTTTGAAAATAAATCTCAAGACACCCGCGCAAGGCGTGAATTGAAATCTAGTTATAATTATTATCAAGTATATGAAAACTTTAGAAATTATTAAATATCAAATATGAATCAAGTATATGTGTCAAATTTTCATATACTTTTAGATAAAACTAAATTGAACTTACATGATTTAAATTAAAAAAAAAAAAACTTTCATGAACAAAAATTGAATTAAATATTTAAGTCAAATATAATTTAATTGTATAATTAAAAAAATGACAAAATTGTGAATAAAATGACATTTAAATTCCGATGAATTGGATTAGTTGTTAGAGCTTCATTATTCTTGAAAATTTTCTGAATTGTTATTATTATAGATAGATTTCAAATTTAATAAAATTGGGGGGATTGCTAATATAATATAAAGGCGTACCATGTCTTCCAAATTTCAAATATTTATATCTCATGCCCTCATACCCACTATAGAACTACCTAATGGTCCCATAAATAACCTTCCAATTTAATCATGCCTATTTGATGAGCCCCAGCATATAAAAATCAAAAGACTTAAAAATTCTATCTATCTAAGCAATAAATAAATAGATACCCACCAAATAATATTTTTGTTCTGATTTACCATTATGAAGTATCCAATCTAATTACCCCTTTGGAATATTTTTATATGGTGGATCCCCTCTACCCAATAACCCCATAATACTAGATGTGAGCTATATTCCTAACCCAAAATACCTTTCACACAAATGTCAAACTATAGTAAAGTAAATTAAGGTCCCAAAAGTAAGAAGTTGGTAACTGCTTGCTTTTATGTGAGGTCATGGTAAATTATTAATAAAAAGGTTACATAGCAAGCAACCTTCACTAAAATAAACATCATAGTCTAAAATTATCATAGAAGGTGTTATGTGTATGATCCAATATCAAAATGTCTCTAAACCTTTTCTTATCAAATCTTAGTTAACATCACTTCTTTCCATGTCTCTCCCTCTCATAACCTTATTTAAATGGACACTCACCTAGAATTCTTTTCCACAACAGCTTCATACTAACCTTAGAACCTCAAAAACTTGTCACAAATATGACAAGAAAATCTATTATGTGTTCCTTTCTTCTTGGGGTATCTTGTTTCATTGTAATAGGTGTTTATGGTGAGAATATGCCTTCTAGGACAATTTCTAAGGGAAACTATCATGATGCAATACGTAGATTGCATTCATTTAAGACATCTTTAACAAGACATGACTCCATTGCTTCAACAACTTCATCGTCCTTCTCACCTTCTCCTTCTTCTCAGCCAACTGAGGTAATTCAATCCTAAGATGTGTTATTGTTTGACATTGACACGACACCGATACGTAGTTACATTCAATTTTCCAAATTATTATCGGTGTCAACTTGTTAGTATATGTGTCTAGTGTTTGTGTCTGTGATTCATAGATTCGCATTCAGTTTAGTCCAGTTTTCATAGGGAAAAAATATCAAATGTTTGATGTTTTGTTTTTATGTGATATAGGGTATGAACAATCCAAAAGAATACCATGTGACATCTTATGGTGCAGACCCAACAGGGAATTCAGATAGCACAGAAGCAATACTTGCAGCCATAGCAGATGCAGCAAATGGTGCAAGTGAAGGAAATTTGATGGAAGGAATCAGAAACCTTGGAGGTGCACAGATCAATCTTGAAGGTGGAAATTATTTGATCAGCAGGTCACTCAAGTTACCGGTAGCCGATGTTGGAAACCTCATGGTATATGTCTGCACAAACTTCTTTATTTCATAATTTACATTCACATAATTTTTCATGAGTAATTGTATTCGAATATCTGTGTACAACAGCAGAGACTAGTTTTCGAGCCTAGTAAGATGACATAGGAGGGAAATTCTCAAGAGTTTTTTTTTCAACTTTGCTGCATTTCAAAGCATTTCAATAGGAAGAAATATTGCTTTTTGAACAATATACTTCATGCTTACTATAGGATCCTTTATTATTTTTTGACAATTGGCAGTGTTGTAAGACTTTATGGCCAAATATAATTTTTGAGACAAATTAGTAGTCTCAATTTAGTATAAGTTAGTCATGGTGGCGAAGCAGTTGGTATAACTAGATCAAGAAAATAAGTATGACTATTTTCTATTCATATATTAGAAAAGTATTTTCCTTCTTCCTTTGTTGTTATCATTATTAAGATATTAGAAAAGTCAAGCCAAACTAACACTTTTTATTTATTGCTTGAATTTGATGAAAAAACAGATACATGGTGGAACAATAAAAGCCTCAGATAATTTTCCTGAAGATGGCTACATTATTGATTTATCACCCTCATCAAATTCATCTTCATCATCCTACAATTTTGAGTACATAACTCTCAAAGACCTCTTATTGGATTCAAACTTTAGAGGAGGAGGAATTTCAGTAATAAATTCACTTAGAACAAACATAGATAATTGTTACATTACACATTTCACAACAAATGGAATATTAGTCCAAAGTGGTCATGAAACATACATCAGAAACTCATTCATTGGTCAGCATATTACAGCCGGCGGCGATAAAAACGAAAGAAACTTCACAGGCATAGGAATAAACCTTCAAGGTAATGATAATGCTGTCACTGATGTTGTGATTTTCTCTGCTAATATTGGAATCTTGGTTACTGGTCAAGCCAACACATTTTCTGGTATACATTGTTACAATAAAGCCACTGGTTTCGGTGGCACTGGAATTTATTTGCAACTTCCTGGTTTAACACAAACAAGGATTGTGAATTCTTATATGGATTACACAAGTATTGTTGCTGAAGATCCTGTTCAACTTCATATTTCAAGTACCTTCTTCCTTGGTGATGCTAATATTGTCTTCAAATCTATCAATGGTGTTGTGAATGGTGTTACTATTGTTGATAACATGTTCTCTGGTTCAAATCAAGGCGTTGAAATTGTTCATTTGGATGAATCAAATAATAGTAATTTTCATGAAATAGATCAAGTTGTTGTTGATAGAAACATTGTAAGGGGAATGAAATTAAAGGCTACGGTTGCTAAAATGAGTATGGAAGGGAATGGAAGTTTATGGAGTGTTGATTTTAATAACATTCTTATTTTTCCTAATCTTATTAAAAATGTTCAGTACTCATTAAGCTCTTTAGGAAGTACTTTTCCTAATCATGCTTTGAGGAATGTTTCGGATAATCGCGTTGTGATTCAAACAAATGAAGCTGTTGTTGCTAATGTTTTCGTCGCGGTGGATCAAAGCGGGGTGAATTGAAGAAGTTTTCATTTCTGAGTGAAGAGGCAAAATGTGCATAAGCTTAAATAAATTTAGCAGTAGCTAAATATTGTCATAGGTTTTTAAGAAAGATTTAGACAAACTGTTGTATAACTAATGGTTAAGTATTTGATAGAAGATAATAGTTTTTCAACAGCTTGGTTCATAAAACTGGACCTAGGTTGAATTGAATCCATTTGAAAAAATAGTTTTATAAAATTTGAATATGATGTTATTTATTCACATAAGATGGATAACATGAATAATTCAAATCATTACTTAATTTTGAAACACCATTATATATTATTTTGTATGAGAGTCTATTATATATTTATATTATTTGATGGGATTTTCATACCCTTCTTTCTCAAAATTAGGTGTAACAGGTTTGCTTAGATTAAATTGTGCAAGGATCATAACTTTTAGATGGCGTAGTTGAACAGATTAGCTGATAATGTTGAAGTGTATAAAGTGTACATTTGAATTTTTGGTGTCATAAAAAAAATGGTGATCAAGTTATACTCAATATAAGAAAAAAGTAAAAAAAGTTTTTTTTTTTTCTCATCCAAAGTCTTTTCAAAAGTCTTCAAATTATGTTCGGATTGACTAATTCAGAAGTATATTTTACACGTTTGTATTGTCTACTCGAGACATGTATTTTTGTATATTTGAGAATATAAAAGGTGGGAGAAAGATGCAAATGATAGATATACTTAAGTCTTCGAATTTTTTATAACCCAAACTTTATTAAGAAAAATTTAACTCGTCCTTGAGCTTCAAATTTTATTAATTGATTTTGAAGCCTAAACAATTTAGTCGAAAATATTTCAAAATATAGAGTTTATATTATTTAGTTAAAAATATGTTAATAAAGACTTAACATTTAAAGAAATTAAAAGGAATATATGCTATTTTTCATTTCGAATAAAACTTCAAAACTAAATAAAAAATATATTCTGCTAGTTAAAAAAGTATACGAGGACAAAATTGTCATTTTCTAGCATTTTGTGGAGGTATAGGTTTAATTTAGGGGTATAGGTTTACTTTGGGGTACATGGGAAAGTTTTCTCTGAGGCCCAATTTTTAAAACTTATATTTACTATAAATATTAATGTATACCTATAGGCACGTTTGATGGACCGGATATTATAGGCACATGATGATAGGATAAAGAGCAGAAAAGAGACAGTAAAGGATATGGGTAGGATAAAGAGTTATCATGTCATATGTTTCATGTGCACATGATAACAAACTTGATAAGATTAGTTTATTCTATTCAGTGTTTGATACACAACAGATAACAAGATGATATAATTTATATTTTGATAAAATGACAAATTTGTCCTTATAATCTATTAAATTTTTTTTTTCTTTCAAAATAACATTCATAGAGTTTTTTATAAATAAACAAAAATATTAAAAAATGTAAATAATTTATGAAGTAATTTTATATACTTGAAAAAATTGTGATTTCTCTATCCATCACAACGGAAGAATGATTCACTATCATAAAAGTTGTGATTTCTCTATCTATCACAATGGAAGAATGACTCACTATCATAAAAATGTAAATAATTTATGAAGTAATTTTATATACTTGAAAAAATTGTGATTTCTCTATCTATCATAATTGAAGAATGACTTAGAGTTTGTGATTCAAATGCCAAAAACTCTATTTTAGTATTTTAAAATTTAAAAACTAAACAATTTGTTTGGATTACTTGTTTTTAAAAGCTGTTTTGTAAAACTATTTTATAATATTATAGTTTTTAAAACTAAAAAAACAAAACAGATAAATGGTGTTTTACTTTTTATTTTTCAGTTTTTTTAATTATCTAATTAAAGACTGTTTTAAAAAATTAAAGTTGCAAATAAATTATAAGAGTTGTATACGATGTATCCGTAAAGAACTTTCTAAAAGCGCCGTTGATGTATCCATAAAGAAATTTCTAATGTTGGGCGCCGTTACGGGAGCATATCAGGAAAAAAATCCTATATTTCTTATTTTATGAAATTTTTATGATATGTAGCGAGATCGTATTTCCATGTTGATATATATGGGATCAAGTCATGAAAATCATTTTTTTTTTTTTTTATTTTTGTTAGTTCTTATATAAAATTGAGTTAAGAGATTTGTGTTGGAAGAAAGATGAAAATTAGACAGAAAACTCTAACTAACTTATAACAGTATTTTAACTGTCTTGTAACTATCCTAACTAACTTTTATTATTATATTTTGAATTATTTTTAACAATTTGCACAAATTACTACTCAATTATGAATATTTGATTATCATTTGCACAAATAATAAATTATATAGTTGATTGTTTTGGGTTCTGACCTCAAACAATGAGATTAATGTGTTTTGAATTTTGTTCAAAGCATGATAATTGAGTGTTAAAAAAATATTTATATTTAACAACCTTCTACAGTATATTGATAAATCCAATAATTTAGTTA
>JBBPBP010000002.1:10251293-10267828 GCA_037974735.1 Cicer chorassanicum
AATAATAATTTAAAGTAAAAAATTTATTTACTGTAATTTAAAATAAATAAATTAGTTAAATTAATAAAAATATATATCTAATTAATAAATAATTTATTTATTATAAATTTAAATTATTTATAATTAATTTTAATTTTATAATAATTAATATTTTAAAGTAAATAATTTATATATTTATTTTAATTTAAAATAATAAAAATATATCAGATTGATAAACTTTAAATTAATAAAAAATAAATTTTTTTAAAATTAATTACTAAAATTTATTTAATTTTAATTAAAAATATTATTTTATATTATTTTATATTTTTAAATAAAATTAAACATCAATTTTACCGATTATTCAATTAAATTAATTTAATAGGTATCTTTATCTAGGGAATGTTAGACTAAAAATATTTTGTTCCATGAATTATTTTTGTCATTCCATTAATTATCCCAAATCAAACACAACATCTTTAAACCGTTTTGATTCCCTTGTGTTCCTCCTGTGAAGATGGAGCAAGTTTGAGAGAAGAAATTACAACCATTTGTTTGTTGGAGCAGTGACAATGAGGAAACTTAGATGGGTAATGGATGGTGGTGGGTTTTATGATTTAGACATTTCAACTCCAAAAACACTTGATGCATTGGCTTCTCCTGTTCCAGGTGATCCTCTCCCTTTGGGTTTATCAAGAGGTACAAGACTTTCTAGACCTAGACAACTCCAATTCATGCAACTTTTCATGCATGCTCCTCTTCTTCCATCTTTTTCACAACCTCAAGGTTTCACTCTCCAACGTGTTCTCTCTCTCCCCTTTACTCATAATTGGTATTTTCTCAACCCCTTTCGTAATTTCTCTTCCCGTTTGCCCCAATTTGTTTGCATTTTGTTAACCCCATTTTAAAAGTTTCGATTTTTATATTTTTTGTGGCGTTTTTAGTTGATGGGTTGTTAGTGTGTGTTTGGTTCTATGTGGAGAACATTGGTTTTGATTCAATTGAGATTGTTTTAAGGTATAGTGATTTATGTTTGGATTTTTCATGTTGAACAAAAAATATTGACGGTAAATATCTGGTTTTGAGGCAAAAACTATTAGCTTCAACTTAGAATCAATTATAGAGAGGCAAAATTAATTCTAGTCAAGAATTCCCAAACATTGCAAAATCGATTTTGAGTCTTCAGAATCACACTTTTGGCTCTTGCTGACGTGAGTCCAAACATACACTTTAGTGTGTGTTTGGTTCTACTGTAACTTAAATTGATTTCAATTGAATTTATTAGACACATTCATGTAAAATGGAGTTGAATAATATAATCATTGCTTCAAATCAAATATGGAGGGGCAAAAGCTCCAAATTCTAGCTTGAAGTTAGAATCAATGATGTAGGCAAAATCAATTCTACTTCTCTAGAATCAATTTTACCTCTAGAATCAATCCAATTAGTTCTGTTTTAGTTTTCAAAACATAACTCCTGTTTTGTTCAGTTCATTGAGGGTGAGTTTATGAATAGGACTGTAAGTAAAAATGGTATACTAAGTCAATGATTGTATGCAAATTTAAATATAATTTTAGTCCCTATAAAATAATTTCTTATCAAGTTTAGTTCCTACCAAAATTTTCATCCATATTTAGTTACCATATGGTGATTCTGATGAATTTTTTTATCTATGTTGTAGTCCCTGAGATCAATAAATGAGAGACTAAATATGGATGAAAATTTTATAGGGACTACATTTGATAAGTGAGTATTTTATAGGTGCTACTAAAACCATATTTAGCCCTTATTTGCATTAAAAAATTGGCGGTGTTAATTTTTAGTATGTCTTCATCATAATTGAACTGTGTCTGTTAATTGTTATGGGCTTTATATTGGTTGATATTCAAGTTTGAAAGTTTTGCAGGTTTGTATTTTTACTGGGTCAGTTCAATTTGCAGAAATTCATTTCCTCTGTTAAGAGCAGTGAGGAAAAACCTGCGTGGAATTCCTCTTGGTTGAAAACATTCGGGAGACACCTACAACAGAAATCTTTGTATGCGTTGGGATTATGTTCAGAGTTCCAGTTAACACCGGATGATACTTTACTTTTTGGCTTAGATTCATATGACTATACCGATAAACCTCGTGCGAAAGCTGTACTTCATCATAAAGTAAGCATTAGTTTGTATCTTATTACGAATTTCTATGTTTCTTGCGATGCTTTTATTCTTGAGGATTTTTAGTATTTGCTGCAAGTATAATGTTCTGGAATTCTATAGCATTGTTGTTTGACGAGGAGCCCATCTTTTAAATACGAGTCATTCCATTCTTACCACTTTATTGCAAATTCCTGTGTTGGAAACTGCAAGAAGGTGAAAGAGATAAGCGAGAGAGAGCAATCGACAAATCTTTGTGAATCTTTGTATTTTATATTCTGTCGAACTCAGTGTTAATTTCTTTACATTTAGTGAGGTTGCTGCCAAACACCGAAATAGCTTGCAGCAGAAACTTCCCACATGATGTCATCTCAAGGAGAGACAAGATTGGAACTGTATAGACAAATAGATCCAAGAGATCAAAAGAGAATAGCAAGTCGATGGATGAAACTCAAAGGACACTGAATAGTCTTTAGAAAATTACTATGCTGTATCTCTGACCAGACTCTTGGTTATAGATGGAACAAGTAAAGGGGTTTCAGAGAACAATTGCCGGGAAAACTTTGAAGTCAGTGTCAAGGCCTTACATTCATAGGAATTATTGTACAGCTGGAGAAACCTGTTACAACAACTAGTTAACTATAACAGGCTTAGACTTTGAACAGCTAACAGTTGAGCAGAAACTTATAGTTTTTGTAACCAAACTAAAGACTAGCTTACTGAGCTTCACAAGTATATCTATCACACAGTTGATTATTAATTCTACGTTAGCTATCCACAAGTATGTGGAGGTTAATCCGAATTATACTAACTACCTATTCTGTTGTCACATTTTGACATGGATCGATCATTGAAGTGGAATTTGGTTTTAAATTTTTTCACTAATACAAAATATTATTGTTGTGTGGTTGTAGTTTCCACATCATGATCTAACAGTGGAGGCAGTTTATCCCGGTCTTTTTGTTGATAAAACTGGTAATTACTGGGATGTACCATTTTCGATGGCGATTGATCTCGCTTCTTTGACTACCAGTGACTCTTCTACTGGTTACCATTTGTCTGCGCACTACACTTCAGGGTCACCTGAGCAGTTCCAAAATATTCAAAATCAAAATGATAGAGTACCACGCTCTCTACTTCCGGGTTTGGCCTTCAAAAGTGTCTTCTCCTACAGGAAAAACATTGATATCTGGAGAAGTGAGACTCCTAAATTGAAATTGGTTCAACCATATGATATCTTTCTTTCAAATCCTCATGTGTCTGCCTCAGGGATGATTGGTAAGCTCTCAGTTTGTTTGTAATGTTTTTTTCTTCGCAAATACAGTGTAGAGTTCAAACGAAAAGGGAAGGGACACTTGGCTTTGACCTAAGATTATGCTATTCCCTTGCTTAATTACTTCTGATGTTTTTGTTTCCATTTCCACTGATAAAATAAACATTAGAGAACACAATATGGATGTGTTTGAAAATGAATTTTTAAAATTAATTGAATATTTTTAAAATTTTCAAAACATTTTCGGTGTTTCCAAAAATGCAATATCTCTATTTAACTACTATCTTTTTTCTATCACAGCTTAAATAATATCTAACCAAATGCCATTTCAGCCACCCACATGAAAAGTAAAATTGAAAATTCATTTTCAAAAACTTCCATATTGTCTTTTCTAATGTTTATTTTATCGGTGGAAATGGAAACAGGAAAAATCAGAAGTAAACGAGCCCTAAACGGGGCCTTACAGATTTTTTTTTATAATGTGCTTATTATTTCTTGAATTCTTTTATGGTATAAGGTGCTGCTGCAACCACATCTTTTGGGGAGAATTCGGCAAGAGCACAAGTAGATAACGATGGACAGCGTTCAGCAGGATTGTTTCTTCAGGCTTCTGGGATAAAGTCTTCCTTTCTAGCAGATATATTTGGATCCATTTCATTTACAGCCCAACATGGAAACTTCCAAAGGCTTTTTCTTGATCTTACACGATTTCAGGCCCGGCTGGAATTTCCTTCCGGTTCCAAATTCCTTTCAGGTGCAACAAGTCTTGCACAAGATCTTTTCAATTCTCAAAAGCCAAGCATTGAAGCTCTTCAAATGATATGCCCAAATGCTACCGTATCTCTTCAGCAGCAGGTACCTCCAATTATTCCACAAACTTGAAAGATTTTTCACAGTTTTAAAAGTTTTGCCTGACTAGTAAGCTTCATCCTCAAAAGATAAATTTTGCCTTGTAAGTAAGTTGTTGATATTTATATGGTGTTTTTATTGTTTATTCACAAGTGGAAGTTCACTTTGGAATGTTCATTCAAAAATCAAAGTTGTTATGTGTAATTATGTTTTTGGTCCTTGTGATATGCACACTTTTCTTGTTTTAGTATTTTTTTTACCCTCAAAATAGTTGTGTATGTATATATTTTCCATTTTAGTCTATGTAATATACTTTTTTTTTTGTTTTAGTCCATGTAATATACTTTTTTACATCTCAGTGCCTATTTGTAAAAGGACTAATTGAAACATAAACCAAATACCATAGGGACTAAAACAACTAAAAAAGTATAAAAGTGAAAGACTATAATAAAACAATAAGGACTAAAATGAAAAAAATGTGTATATATAGAAGTATCAAGTGAGAGGAGTTTTAATATGAGAAGGTGAGAGGAGTAAATTTGGACTATACAACTATATATGAATGATCATGATGAAAAGTATTTAAAGATCACATGTTCACTTAAAAAAGTCACACGACTTTATGTTCTTATTGTAGCCATTCATGATTTAATCTATGGCTGAGATTGATTCCTCTCACTTTCTCATTATAAAAACCATCTCATTTGAAATGTTACCTATATATATTATTACAATGCCCATTTTGATGAAAACAATTTACAGTTACTAAAATGAAAGAATAAATATATTACGGGTCACCTTTGTATTTAAGCCAATTTCTTAACCCAAATTTCACCTCTCCACCTCTCTTCCAATCATTGTCGCTCTTCTGATTTCATAATTCTCATCTTGCACAAGAAAATATTTTGAATCATTTGGTTCTCAATGTTACTCTAATGTTAATCAAGACATTTTATTTGATTTTATTTACACGTCACAGATTGTTGGTCCTGTGAGTTTGAGAGTGGATTCAGGAATATCAATTGATCTGAAGAACAACCCTGAATGGCCTATACAAGCACAAGAACCTGTATTTGCTGTTGAATATGCATTACAAGTGCTTGGTTCAGCAAAAGCAGTTGCTTGGTGTTGCCCTAAGCGCCAAGAGTTTATGGTAGAACTTCGTTTCTACGAGACATAAGTCAGGTACCTGCGAGAACATTAATATGTAGGGGTTCAGGTTCAAACTCGAGATTTCTCACTTCTCTACACTTAAAGATGTGTGAGTCTAGCTACTAGGCTACTTAACAAAAAGAAAAATCTATTTGAATTATTACAAAACACTATGGTTATGGTGGAAGCATGTTGGCAAATGGTTTATTAATTCTCATGCTGGTTATTTATCTTGTATTTCTATCTTTGGGATTGTAGTTCTAATTTCACTAAATACAGGGATGACTAGTGTAAGAAAATTTTGTATGAGAATTCTTTACAAAATTAATGTGAAATTCTTCTGTTCCTAATTTTGCTGGGCAAGGAGTTGATTTTAACTCTTGTATGAAGTGCAATGTGTACCAGAAAGAAATGTATAGATGTATAACTATTGATTAACCACACAAATTTCATAATTTATTATATATTTGTACTATTTTATTATAACTTTTATAGTTGTGAGTATTTAAATTTTAATTAAAATATATCTTTCACCCTAAATAAGCTTACTTTATCTTGTACCAAAATAATAAGCTTTATCAAATTTTTGTCAAGACATTCAATTTCAATTTACATTACAATCAATATTCCAAAGTCCAAAGTCTCTGAATAAATCTAAAGTGAGAAGTTAGTTAAATAAATAAATTAAAAGATAGAAGTTAGTTAAATAAATAAATTAAAAGGTAATATTGTAATCACTTATAATTAGTTATACATTTTTATATAAAATTAACTAATTTGAATAATTTATTTATTAACAGTTGAGATTATATATTTTATTCTCTAATCTGAAGAAATGTACCTCTAGAGAACTGAAAATATCTCAGTTACCTTATTGCGCCCTAGTCATATTTGTGCCACATTAATCTGACACATGGTGTACATATGATAACTGCCACTAAAATGGCAACACATTAATGCATCATAGTAATCTTAAGACATTGATTTTAAATAACTTTAAAGACAATTGTAAAATGGCAATGCATCATAGTCAAAACATCAAACATCATTACATGTTTTGTCAGGAATTTGTTCTTGATTATTGGTTAGTTAGAGTTTGAGACACATTTTACATAACACTACTACTATTTGTGAGCTGCGTTGAATAAAAACGCCTATCACTATTACAGAAGGATAGGAAATATCTTTATGCACTAAAATGTTAGAAAATCAGTCCTCTTAACTCTATGTAGATTCATAATCAATATGCTGCTGTAGTCTCTGATATTTTATGATACTTATTAGATCTAGAAGAGAGGCTAATGTTGGCCAACTTATTTTATGATACTTCATCAAAAATCACTTAATATTTTAACAGGCGATCGATGAAATTTTTCGAAATAGGATGTGTACACATATAGATTTAGTAGGTTTTAATCAACTCCAATACCTAAACTGCTCAATTTCATTGAGATTGAGGTGAGTTCTCAACTCGTAATATTTATATCAAACCTGAATCGAATCAACCCGCTTACAAATGAGTTGAGTTCGCAGGTCATATAGAAAAAATAATGTTATTTTTTATTATTAAAATTGTAATTAAAATGAAAATACTTTCAATACTTTAACATTTCCAAAATCATAAAATTTTAGTACAACATTCAATACTAAAAATACATCAAAAAACACATAAAGTAGCTACATTAACAACACCTATACGTCAATGGTAGGAATAATAACAATAAAATATATGTCTTGACACGAGTTGGGTTTTGACAAATCTACTATCTTAAACCAAAACATCTTTGATTTTAAATTGGTTGATTCGAGTTAAACCGAAACTTGAATGAGTTAGGTTAAAATTAAGGTTGAGTTGGGTGACTGAGTTCGCCAGTTGATCCGTATCTTTGAACACATCTCTTCAGAAGTATAAATTATCAATTATCTGCATCTTGGGACAATGATCCGATTGGTGTCGATTCGACAATTTAAATTTTGAGGGTATAGTTTTTTTCGTTATTTTTATTAGATCGATCTAACACTTATTGAAGCCTAAAACAACTCTAAAGTAAAAAATATTGACAAAAAAAAAGAGGTTTTTTTTAATACTAACAACAATACTATAATTTTATTTAAATATTTATTTATTTAGACTTAAGTGTACATAAAAAATTAATTATTTTTTTGAGACCTAAAACCATAACATTAGTAGCTTTGACCTTAAGCCTACCCTGATTGAACCAAGTCATTGTCTAAATCATAAAAATAAATAAATAAACAATTATTTTATATTTTAAAATGACTTAGGCCATGAAATGTATGAATCTTTGAACACGTGAGATGTACTTAATAATCCCCGACAATGCAAGCCACGTGTATGTATGTAAGAAGTTGCTATTTGATATGATTCAAAAACCAAGTTACCATTTTTAAGAAAAGATTTGAAAGAAAGAAACTTAAATCTGATCGAAAGCAAAAGAAGAGAGATTGAAGTGATGACGACAGGAACACAAGCGTACGGTGAATCATGGTATTGGGACAACCGGTACACCAACGAACCAGGTCCTTTTGATTGGTACCAAAAATACACTACTTTGTCTCCCATCATCAATCTCTATGTTCCAACTAACCAATCTATCCTTGTTGTTGGTTCTGGCAATTCAGGTCTCAGATTCAGATCTCTCACCCCATTTACCCTTTTTTATTTCGGTTCAATTAAAATCCTTTTTTTTTTATGTCAAATGCATGTGGGCATGTTAATTTCAACGAAAAATTAAATAAATTTGGTGTTTTTTGCAGCGTTTAGTGAAGGCATGGTTGATGAAGGTGGTTACATGGATGTTGTTAACATTGATATATCTTCTGTGGTCATTGATGCTATGCAGAATAAATATCAAGATCGTCCTCAATTGAAGTGTATCCTTATCTATAATGTGCATAATACAAGATTTTAAATAACCATTGAGTCTTCATTTTTTATATTATGCTGTTTTTCATTTCACTTTAGAAGTAGTTATGGTTAAATTCAAACGTTTTTAATGATCTCACGATTACGATTGACCGATAGTGTAAAAGATCTTTACATATTTTTTAGGCAGCTCCTCCATTTGTTATCAGATCAAATGTGCATTATTTTCCATGTTATAGAATCATAATTATAATTAATTTCAATAAATTTTAATCAAGTGGTGATAGTGATGTTCTTGAGGGTAAAATATCCTTAATAATTAGGCAGATATGAAAATGGATGTAAGAGACATGAGTGCTTTTGAATCAGAGTCTTTTGGTTCTGTTATTGACAAAGGTGTGCTTCCCATTTATAGACTCATATTTCTTTTAAAAAAATAATATAATTAGATTACGTGTTGCACGACGACTTGTCCTGATACATTTTATTTTGTTTTTCAGGGACTCTTGATTCTATCTTGGTGAGTAATGATGATCAATGAAATACTTTTATGTTTAACAAGACTAACGGTTCGCTTGTTGCATATTTTTGTTGTACTAGTGTGGAAACAATTCAAGACAAAATGCTACTAAGATGCTTGAGGAAATTTGGAGGTATAATAAAACTATGAACAAAAAATCCATAGTTCTTTACCACTTCTGTTTTATTTTGGATTTTTTTTATTCTTGATCTGTTCACCATTATTGAAGCAGTTGATGACACACTATAGGGTTCTCAAGGATAAAGGAGTCTATATTCTGGTAACTTCTCCTCATTCTGTTGTAGTATCAATCTCTCCAATAAACCGATAGATGAATGAAACATGTCTTTGCATTTCACCTTATCGGTCTTGAATGCTTGTAAAAACCACAGGTGACGTACGGTGCTCCACTATATCGCCTACGTTTGCTACGCGATTCGTGCTCGTGGTCAATTAAACTCCATGTGATAGGTTGGCTTAGATCCTTTTGTCAATGTTGTTCATTTGAAAATGGACTATTAATTAAACCACTGTAATGATATATGCAGAGAAACTTGCATCAGAAGAAAATTCCGATGATCCAATTTGGGAGCTGACAAAACCTATTCCACTTAATAATGATGGAAGCTCTGTGGATGAAACCCTAGGACCGAATCCCGACGTCCATTATATATACATTTGCACTAAGGTAAACAGATGATTTGTGATACCTACTTTTATATGTCCTTGGTCAATAGTGTTGTTGTTATAAGAGTACATAGCAGAATATGAAAAGCTAAAAAATTATTTCCTTTTTGTGAGAGTCTAATCAGAAATTTTACCAAACTAAGGCAACTTTAACAATATTAGCAATAAGATGGAGCAGAAAAACAAAAAAAAAAGTTCAACAAAATCAACACAACATCTGAACAAAAAGTATCTAGTTCGAACAGTTGAGAAGGAAAAATACTAAATAGGATAGATCAAAATAAAGGGTTCAATGATAGGAATGATGTGTTGATATTTCAGCCAAAATAGAACACATTTCCTTTGCAAATCATCTACTTAAAGACCCAAAATCTTTTTCATGCATTGCTTGTTCTGCTTCATTTGTTTTTCTATTTTTTATCTGCTGCACTGAGAGATTCAATTCCCTTTTATAAAGCTAATGGTCTTTGGCTCATTCAAGCTGTCCTTATTTAGAAGTTAGTCGTGAGTATTGACTCCTACTTAGGATGGACTCGGGTAGCAAATCTCCCCCCTCACAATTCAAATGAGGCCAAACCTTGATATCCTAGCAATTTTGCTATAACTCTCAAGATTCTCTCACCCTAAGGCAATTTCACCAAATCATAAGTATGATTCTCATGTATGCATCCTTTCCATCCACTGTTATTATGCTTATCTTATATACTTTCGTCCAAACATTTTGGCTCTCCTCCAAAATATAAGTAAAAAATTTCTAGTCTCTTAAAAGGTGAGTGACTCTTGAAAGAAATGTTATTTAGCTCTCCTACAAAATAGCCAACACAGTTATGCAATTGTGGATTTCTCATAATAGGCAACACGTCTCATTTGGCTAGCTCAACCATGGCTTTCTCATTCATGCGACGCAACTTCTTATTATATCATAACTTCTTTAGTTGATTCCTTCCACTAAATGAACATCGTCTATAATTACTTTTACTTTTGTATGTGCCTCTAGAAACAACTTTTATGACTACCCAATTTGCATACTCCAGGCCACTCATCTTGGTTTGATTCTTCTTATCAAGGGCGGGCATCTTAGAATCACATCAAACTGTAGAACCCTTGGCGAGTTTCCAAATATCCTATACGAACAAGTTGTCATAGTCACGCACGCATCACTTAGCCACTAAAAGCAAATTTGATCGGATGTCTAGAACGTGCTTCACAAGCTTGAGAGTTAATTTAGCACTATTAGACATTTCCAATACCGGCACATTTAATATGTCTTCATGAACTAACCTCACATCTCCAAGAGTATAAGAACTAAAACTATCCCTTCAAGTTGGTCTTCCAAGGTTCAAGCATATGTTTCTCTGATTTTAGAGTTTGTGGGAAACAAAGAAGTAATAGATGGGACTAGAGGGATCTCAAACGTAAGTTATGGGAACAAAAATGGAGAAAAAAAATGACTTTTAAAAGATTTATTTCTGGTAAACACGTACTCCATGCAACCAGACGGTTTCCAAAAACCGCCCCCAGTTTGGTTCAATATCCGGTACCAGTTCACTCCTCCCGGTTTCAACTGACTAGCGGTTCTAGTGGTCGAACCAGACCGGATTGAACCTCGGTTCCCAGTTGAACCGGTCGGTCCGGTTTTTAAAACATTGCTTTTAAGTTTTAACAAGGAAAACTTTACTCAATCTATAGCATAAAAACCACAAACCTAAGTTTAGAAACTCTTCCACTAAGTAATGGTTAACACAATAATTCCAAACAAATAGTACATGTTATATGCTGCTAATTTGAATAATTAATCGCCATGGTTTGAAGTTCATACTTCATATTTCCGAGTGATGTCAAGTGTCGCTGTATATATCCTTTGCCTATTTAGACTAATCATTTTGTTATAATCTTTGTGCCAGGAAATTTCTGCTAACTAAAACGTAAAAGCATGAATGGGCGGTTTAGCAAGGAAAGCATGCATTGTCACTCTCTACAAATTTGTATTAACTACTCTTTCACTCTAGGTTGATCTTATAATTTGTGATGTCTAATCCAAAGTTAATGATGTTTTCTTTACAACAATTATTATTAGTATTATGATTTTCTCATCTGTTGTGTGATCTAATGATTGTAGCATTTGTTCAATTTTAGATTAGATTGATTCCATAAGTTTTATGTTAACTGGACCATTTTTATAATGCAGTTGTGATTGTTCCCTTATGCTTTAAACTTTACAATGGCTATTTAATTTTGATGCCGCCAGTTACCCAATTCTCAAGCTATTAAAATGGTCCAAAGGTGGTTCCTTGAGGTTAACATAATATATTATAGGCTTAATTGCAGTTTTAGTCCCTCTATTTATACTGAATCACGAAATTGGTCCTCTTATTTTAAAAGTCGACAATTTTGGTCTCTCCCTCTGATTTTTTAACTAAAAAATGATGGCGTGAGATGTTTTAAATAACGTGACATATGATACGATGATGTAAAGTGATTGACATCTATGAAATTGAAACAAAATGCCGTAAAAATTTAAATTTCAGCTTTAGATTTTTTTTATATTTTTAATTTAATTAATGACATGAATAATTAATATATCTAGATAGTTTTTTCATCTTATAACTGTATGTCAAGTCATTTAACATATATTAAATCGTCTTTTTTAAGTTTAAAAATCTAAGTAACCAAAACTGTCGACTTTTAAAATAGAGGGACTAATTTCGTGAATCAGTATAAATATAGGGACCAAAACTGCAATTAAACTTATATATATTATATATAGTAAGTTAATATATGTTTTTATTGTTATTGAGCAAATAAATATTATTGCAGTTGTATAAGTGAGTTTCTAATGGTATTTACGATTTTGTATATTGCAAATCAATAACAACACCAATAAAACTTGTTGTAGGAGGCTATTTCATGAAGTTTGCAATTGGGCAAGTATCGCATTAGAGACATCCTATTTTAATTCTTATCTATTTGTCATTTAGTTTTATTGGAGTTGAATCAATTGAATCGTGACTTAAAAGTCTTACTGATTTGATCTATGTTTAGATTTTGACAGCATTTAAGTGCGAGTCTTAAAAGTAGTTGCGATTAGATTCAAATATTTTTAAATTTTTGATGATTTATGTTTTATAATGTAAAATTTCTCCATTAACAGTTGATATCAATTAAATTCTTACTAATTTTGAATTAAATAATTTTGAAAAATAATACGATAATGTGAACATACTGTGAGTTTGCATCGCTAGGGGGTCGACTCCACTGACTCTATGGATACCCTCTCGACTTAGCAGCAGTATTTATTTAGTCATTACAAATATACTGCTTTTTACTTTTGATTTTTATTGTATAGTTTTAGTCACTACAACGCTTATTTATATTAAAATTAGTCTCTATAATATATGTATAATATTTATTTTTGTCTTTATATAACTCATATTAAAGTGGCCAAAATTAAATATTCTATGTATTATAAGGATTAAGTCTAATATAAATAAATTTTGTATGACCAAATCAAAATAGCAATAACTTAGAGAATAATATAATGTGTTCATATTAAAATTGTATATTTCTATAGACTAAATATATTTAAATATAAATAAAATGACATAAAATCATTGTATCTATTCTCCAATGGTATTTGTGAATTTGGTGTTAATTTTTTGCTTCCTTTGTTCGAAGAGATACAAATTTGGCGGCTCACTTTTTAGGTGGGATGACTCCAAATTAGATTTCTTTCCTACCAGACTGTATTACTCAATTGAGATTGTATAAGCCTCTAAGTTAAAAAAAAAAATTAGATCGAACTTCTATTAAATAAATAAATAGCTCAATTATCTGTCAAAATATGTCATAATTTTCTAAATGTTAAATGAAAAATTTGAAAATAATTTTTAAGATAACAATAATGTAAACTTTCTTTGTTAAATCTGTACTTTAAAATTTATTTTATATGCACTATCAATTTAAAAAAAATGACAATGTCAATGAATTATAATCGATAGATTATAAAAATTGTTTTGAATTTTAACTATTTATAAAATCACACATATAAATGTGATGTTTTGTAGATAGGGAAAAACTTTTTACTATGATGTTGTGTCAAAATTAAACTCTAGTTTATGGTTAAATAGTCTTTTAGTTTATTAAATTATTTTCTGATTTCACTTTAGCCCTTAATTATTTTTTCGCTTTTATTTAGGTCCCTTAACTATATTGTTTGTTAGTCAAATTGATCATTTTTGTTGATTTTTGACAAAAAAACTGCTGCGTTTTGTCATCTCACTCATCTTCAAACTCATAAATCCAAAATTTATCATCTTCTTCAATCTAAAATCTCAGACAATTCATCAAATCTATGACTTTCAAACTCATAATATTTCAAATTCATAATTTACAAATTCAATTTCATAATCTTTCAAACTCAAAATGAAAATTCTCCAAACTCATTCTTTTTCTAAACAAATGTTTTCTATAAGTTTGTAAAGTTGTATTTCCATCAATTAATTAAGAATCTTGATATGCAATTTTTTTAATCTTAATCTTTCAAAAAAAAAATCTTAATTTTAAAAATCATCCCCTTTTTAAGAAACAAATTTCTCTCATTTTATACACAAGAACCATAATCTTTAGGTAAAAGAGAAACAGATAAAAAAAGAATTCAATACCAAATAAAAAGAATTCAATACCAAATAAATTATACAAAAAATTTGAAACAATTTTAGTTAGAACCGTTAAAATTAGATTGAAAAAAAACATCAAATCTATGTAAAAGGGTTTATGATAATTCAATTCTCAAAAAATAGAAACTGAATTTGCCTTTGGAGATGAGAAATTGATTTGGAGATTTTTTATTTTTTTAGGAAATCATGATTTTCTAGATTTATGAATTTAGAGATGAGTGAGAGGAAGGAGATAACAAAAAAAATTAAAAGACTAATTTTACTCTATTTTAAATATATGTTGACCCACACTTAGTCTTCTTGCTCTCTTGGATGTAATCTCAAGGATTTAGTTTGTTTGCTTTTGTCATTTAATTTTCTTACACGTAAAAAAACCGTAAAGTGCAATTTAATTAAGATGTTAAAAGACATATACAACAATAGAAAACAATTTTACACCATATTCAATCATGACATTCGATATATAATATATCATAAGTTGTAAAGTTTTTAAACAGAGCTTAATCATTATATATTGACCGAGTTTTTATACAAAGCTTAACGATTATATATTGACGGTGAAAAAGGTTTTACAATGGCACTCAATCACAACCCTTCATCTTGTTATATAAATCTATTTTGTAACCATTTTTTAAAAATAATTACCAAATCCTTCAATCTTATTGGATGGGATCTCATTTTAGAGAATAAAGTGGATAATCTCAATCAATCAATAACAAATCAAAGATAGATAATGTAGAAACATCATAATCAATCATAAGTTTATTAAAATAGTAATATTTGATTTTATCACTTTACTCATTTTAGACGATCTAAATCCTATTAGACAATACTACATTTTCTATTTTTTCTTTTATTTAAATAAAAACAATTATTATCTAATTGTTTATTTTACTTTCATGGTGTATCTCCTTATTCTCTTTAAGTGATTAATAATTAAAATTAACTTATGATTTCATTTAAAATATTGAATAAAAAAATATTGAATTGATGGCTAGAAATTTACACTATAAGCAATTGTCTTGAATCAAAGAAAATAGTATATGTGACATCATTATTTGTAATGAATCATTCACTGTGTTCTAATTTTTTGGGAACATTTCAACAACAAAAAAACCGCCTAGATTAGTTATTGTTAGTGCCATATTCTATTGGATGATTATAATATGCATTTTAAAATTCAAACACAACATACAAAAAAAAAATTAAACACAACATCAAACTTATGTGAGTATATAGCAAAGAAAATTTGATATTGTGCATTAAACTAATTAATTGTAAACAAATCCTTTCATAATAATAATAATTTGTTATGGTGTATTAAACGAATTAGCTACTATCAAATACTATATTGATGGTATGTTCAAGAATTTGGGATTTAAATTGGAGTAACATTTATAAAAAAAAATTGGCTATGAGCATTTATAAAAATAAATTGGTGTACATATTCTTTTCTTTGCATTTACTACTATAAAAGATGATACAATCTTCAAAATATCATTTAATCAACTACACTTAATTATTGTCTTCATTCCTCTTTAATCACTTAATGAAGTGTCTGATATTAACAAATCTCATTCAATTGTCTTTCATTATAGAATATATAATAGAATAATGACTACATTTAACCAAATTTCTATATATTTTTTTTATGCTTATAAGAATTCCTATATATAGTACTATTTCTATTTATCAATTACAAGTTACTACTTCAAAAAATTTATTTTGCATTTCCCTACTTTTTTTGGACAAATTTTGTGTCTTCCTTCTTGAATACTAGGCGTGATTTTTTAATCCAGTAGCATATCAATTATTCTATTTTTATGTGCACCACAGAAAAATATTGTCTATGAAAAATGTAATTTTTCAATTTAATTCTTCCAGTTGCATCTCATGGCTTTCAAGCTTTTGAAGGATGGAGCAAGATAAATCTCAACTGTGACCTATCTAATCATAACTTCAAAAATCACAAGCTTTTGGATAAATTTAACTATAGAATATTCTTCGAATTTTTAACACATTTTCATTTTAAAACATGTTTATTGGTTTATCAATATACTGATTTTTATATGTCTTGTTGTCAAATAAATTTTATTTAGGTGAACGATAAATTATTCATTTTTCCTCTAAATTTTTTAAATTTTACTACATTCAACAAACAAAAAATTACTACAAGTGAATTTACTCTTACTATATGTAATTTTGTACAAGGAAACAATAATATAAACAAAAGAAAGGTTCTCCATCAAAGATTTGTTCTGTCAACTATTCATACGATGTCAAAAAAAACATTACCGATCATACATTTTTCACTTATTTCAATGCATTTAAAATTATAAGCTTAGCTTTACCTTTTATTTTACATATTTTGACA
>JBBPBP010000002.1:10269682-10302142 GCA_037974735.1 Cicer chorassanicum
ATATATATATATATATATATATATATATATATATGAATTTGTTATGACATAAATGAAATAGTTAATGTAATATATACCTTCAAAAAGATAAGTACCGAAAACAATCTATCCAAAAAAAGTAAACAACCGAAACAACTCAATATATCAAACCTTACAACAATTTCGGTTAGTGCACCATAAAGCATAATGTTTACATTATTATTATTTAATAATAATTTAAAGGAACATCAATCATAATTCATTTATTGATTCAATATCATCCTTTAAAATAAAACTTAGCATGCAAACACATAACTAACACCTAATAAAAATACTAAATTTGGACATCTACTAACACACACAAAAAAATTGAGTTGTTGGAGAATTAATTTCATCACCACAAATTAAATTTCTTAGAACACCCTAAAATTTTAAGATGGTTAAAATCTAGTAATAAAATACAAAGTTTTGAATACACCAAAACATTAAATAACAAAATATCATAAAACATTTTATGATTTCTAACAATAAAACCTACACCTAAATAGAATTTTTAAATGAGCAAAAGTCACAATTAATGTAATGAAATTTAAGGTTATACACGTGGCACAAGAATTAGAAAACAGACACGCGCAACAAGATGAAATTGTAAATTGGAAAAAGAAAAAACATGAAACTAGTTGTTAAAAATAGCAAAACATGAAAGTGTAAGTTAAAAAAGAAAAAAGAAAAAGTAAAAGAGAAAAGGAAAATTGTGTGACTGGTTTTGAGTTCCGTTTTGACTCTGCAAATTGAAGAACACAAAAGACGAGTTAGAGTGAGTGAGTGAGTAATGATGGTTGATCAAGAGGACTCTCAAATTGCCCTAAACCAAAAACCTGTTCGAGTATACGCCGATGGAATTTACGATCTCTTTCACTTCGGTCATGCCCGTTCTCTTGAACAAGCCAAGAAATCGTAATTTCAAAACAACCCCCTTTTTTTGTTTTTACTTTCTTTCATTGAAATTTCTCTTTTTTTTCAACACCCTTTTTTTCAATTTTCATTTGAAAAGAACCCTCTTTTTTATATTTTATTTTATGATTTTTTAGTTCAACCCCATGTTTTGTTGTTTATGATTTTGGTTCAATTCGATTAACTAATCATCAATTTAGTTAATTTTTAAATAAGGGTTTTCATGCTTTTTAGTGGCATGATGAATTAGTCTCTATATGGATCTCTGTAAATTACTGTAATTGTTGTTTGAGTGAACTTTTCAATAATTTTGTGTTTTGTGAATTGAAGGTTTCCTAACACTTATCTTCTTGTTGGATGCTGCAATGATGAGATCACACACAAGTACAAGGGTAAAACTGTTATGACTGAGCAAGAACGCTATGAGTCTCTTCGCCACTGCAAGTTTGGTTTTTTTCTTTTTTACTCTTTTTCTCTGTTTAATTTTTTACTCATTATTGTTGATCTTTCAACTATTTGTATGTGCTTCCATTAGAAAGCTTATATTTTTTTATCATAGAATAGTAGATCCATCAGGTCATGTTTGGAAGTATGATTGACTTTTGTTTGAAATTCACTTGATTTTCTTTCCTCGAGGAATCAGATAACTTTGATGTATACAATAGTTAAAAATTGAACAGTCTGTTTTTTACTGGTAATTTGTTGTGAGAAATTCTTCAAATTTGCATTGGCTGCACTTGTCAAGTTGTTGGGTGATAAAGTTGTGATTTTTGGGTTTTCTTAAGCAACTGTTATCTGGGTTTGTTAATCTTTGCTGCCAGTGCTCAGTACCACCACTGAGTAGTGATTTTTTGGCTTCGTTTGAGAACTGTCATCTAAGTTTAGATTTTGTGTAGGCAATTTGTTGGTTCTAATGGAATTTTGTTCTCCCTCACCATAGACGTCAACCACTTTGTTGGACATGATACTTCTGTTGACTATTTTCAATAATAGACCGAAGAATGACGCGATTTGAACCGTGAAAGTTATCATGAGATTATAGTTTAGACTGTAGACAAAAGTCTTGTATGTCATTCTGTTTCCATTTTTCAAGCTAGTGTTTGTGGTCGAGTAAAATCATGCAAATTTGTAATGTCAAAGTACTTTGTCACCTTTCTGACTATGTCTGGTCAAAGTATCGGTTTTTGCAATCGTCATTTTATTAGTTTATGGCTGGAGACCTGTGGTGTTATTTCATCTAGTCATATTTTGGAGGGATGAGGTTTACTTCCAAGTATTTAGTTAACTATCAAAATAGTTTTCTTAACAATTTAAAGGAGAATTCTAGGTACTCATGAGAAAAAGTGGGTACTGGTACCTTGAAGGCAAAATTAATTTCAAATTTAAATTCTTTAAAAAATAATTAAATATGAAAAAAAATGGCATGGCTTTAAGGTTGTTCGGTACTATACCCAGCAAAACTCCTGGGTACCGGGGTGTTCACCTTCCCAAGTACAATATATTATACCTTTTCATTTTCTATTTATACTTAAAGTAATGTTATTGGAATACAAAATTTCACACAAAACAAGACAAAAATTACAATACTTTGACATTTTATGAAAAACAAAACATGACCTCAGTGTATTTTATACGGTATTGTATTTGTGTCCCATTTTGTGTTCCAATAACATTATTGTTATACTTATTTGCTTTCACTATGGATTAGTAAACAATTCAATTGTACTTTCTGCAGGTGGGTCGATGAAGTTATTCCAGATGTACCATGGGTAATCAACCAGGAGTTCATTGACAAGCATCAAATTGATTATGTGGCACATGATTCTCTTCCGTAAGATTAACCAGTCCCAGTCTAGCTATTATTCTTTGTTTTTAATTGACGATCTAAATTTGCAAGTCTTATTGAAAAATTATCAATGCGCAAATCGAATAACTTTACATCAAACAGATTCAGTGGCATGATTGCAGCTGCTATGTGATGAATTTAGGGTTCTTAACGATACTGGACATGGATCTGATACCATGATACTAGACATGGATCCAACATGGACGCCGAAAATATCTAAAAATATATAAGAAAATATCAGAATGTAACACCTCTCTATAATAAATAAATCCTTAGCCTATAGTTTGACGCTGCAATGGAAAGTGTTATTGGTTGTATGAATATTGGGTGTGATAAATAAGGATAGGAGGAAGTTGTCTGTGGTTGATAAAGAGTACACAGAAGTTCTGTGCATTGTTTTTTTCTAGTATTGTTATATTGTTGCTTATAATTCATTAATCTGAAAAGCTCGAGTTTTTTTTTTTCTAATGGAAGGGCAATTGCAATTCATTTGTGGCTCCAAAAATAGTTTTGATAAAGATGCACATTTTGAAGCATTTATCATGGCTCTCACCTTCTCTCACTCTGGTGACAGTCATGACTTATAAGGTGTGTCTCTGTGTTCAATACGCTTCAGACACCAAAACCTGGACGATATGTGTCCAACACCTTACACAAGCGTCCCCAAAAAACCTTTTATTTCTTCTATGTCGGTATCCTATGTTTTTGACATCAACAGTGTCGGCCTATTTGTGTTGGACTCCGTGCTTCATAGGATTACCCTCGAGTTTAATTTGTTTCTGTCGACATCTACTTTCTCCGGAATGAAATACAAGCAAAAAATGATATTAGAAAAGATGATGTATTTGGTTAAAAATGAAGACCAGATACATCAAAATTTCAGATACCCTTTTGCTTATATTTCATTCTAGAGTAGTATCATAGTAGTTTCTCAAGTTAGATATTTAATGTTGAATAAGCATGTGTTTTCATTTGTTTGAATCATTATTGTTGTTATCATTGTTTTTGTTATTTTTTTTATTATTACTAGTTTGTTTCCATTATCACTACTATTATTTTACTATGGTTTTATAAGATTCTCTTTGTTGTTTGATCATGCCTATATTCTATCCGTGCGACACTTTTCTCGTTACAACTAACTTATAATATCATCTCCAGAAAGTTCTTATATATTCTCTTATACCTTAACACTCCCTTCTTTATTTTATCACCATAGTTATGCTGATACAAGTGGAGCTGGAAAGGATGTCTATGAATTTGTAAGTCTGACTAATAGAACTACCTTTTAATTTAGTTTCATATGATGAAGCCTTTTTATCAGTTACTTTTATTTCTCGAACATTTCATATGTTTGGCCTATAGCTTGCTGATTTCTTATTTGTTTAATTTGTTTCCTCAGTCTTGTTCTCGTTTGGCTGTGTCATTCTGTTTCGGATTAGTACTAATTGTACAAATCTAAAAACTTTTCTGCTTTCATTAGCGATCTTATGCCAATTAATTTCTTATACAGGTAAAGGCTATTGGAAAGTTTAAGGAAACAAAGCGGACT
This sequence comes from Cicer chorassanicum, assembly GCA_037974735.1. NCBI lineage: Eukaryota > Viridiplantae > Streptophyta > Magnoliopsida > Fabales > Fabaceae > Cicer > Cicer chorassanicum. The sequence goes on from JBBPBP010000002.1 coordinate 10,274,011, forward strand.
GAAGGAATTTCTACGTCCGATATCATAATGAGAATCATCAAAGATTATAACCAGTATGTAATGCGTAACTTGGATCGTGGTTATTCAAGAAAGGACCTAGGTGTTAGCTATGTCAAGGTTTGTTCTTTTAATTCGGTCCTTTGCTTTGCATACCCTCAAGATTTTTCTGTTCTGTTAATTAATTTGATTTCTCACGTATTGGGGGAATTATCTTTGTTGCATGATCTCTTATTTGCAGGAAAAAAGATTGAGAATGAACATGGGACTTAAAAAATTGCATGAGAAAGTGAAGAAACAGCAAGAGAAGGTGGAAAAGAAGGTACATTAAAGATTGGAATCATATTTAGTAAATTACTAGAGCAAATAAAATGCTGATATTAAGTACATTAAATAAAGATTGAAATTATATTTAGTAAATTCACAAAAACTTGTCTGATTATTCTTCATGAATCGATCAATTGCATTCTTAGGGAAGTATAATTGTAACAATAAACAATCTATACAGTGTACAATATGCAAGTTTCAATGAAACTTGCATGTCTTTCCTTGTGCCTCCGGTGTATCATTAGTATCATACGACACTAACATTGACGCATAGACAATGACAAATAATTTAAGAAAATAGAAGTGATTGAAAATAACCACGTGTGTCGATGTCAGATACTGGCATGGGTTGAAGTCCAGACACACACCTTCAATCTGAAGTGTCGGTGCTACATAGATATTTTCCACTGCAATGTACGTTGTATTAGTCATAATAAGAGTTATTGTCATATGACAAGCCATATTGTGTTATTGAACTTTGCAGATACAAACAGTAGGAAAAATTGCTGGCATGAACCGTACTGAATGGGTTGAAAATGCGGATCGGTTAGTTGCTGGATTTCTAGAGATGTTTGAAGAAGGATGCCACAAAATGGTTGGATTTCTCCCCAAAAAAGCATGCTTACTGTATTAGATCGCTAATTTTTGCATGCAATCCTGTTAATTTCTTGGTATATTGCATTTTATAAAACTTGTGGTTGACCAAATTGATTGGTTTATTGATACACTAGGGAACAGCAATCAGAGACAGAATTCAAGAACAACTGAAGGCACAGCAGCTAAAATCTCTTCTTTATGACGAGTGGGATGATGATGGCGACGACGAATTCTACGAAGATGAATCTGTCGAATATTACAGCGACTAAAGTGACAAATATGGTTGTTTATTTCCAGATTCTGAACCATTCCCATAAACTGTGTAAAATATGGATGTCATGTCATACATACATGCAAATATGGTGTAGACATTATTTGGCTTTCTACATAGTTTGATATCTATTTTCTGTGAAAAAGAAATTAATTTAGTGGATTTTTTTTAGTTGTCAGCTTTTGCAAGGATTTTCTGTTGCCAAATTTTGTTGCTTTTAAATTGGCTGGATGAAGAAATTGATCAAATCAAGATTTCATTGCAAAACTAAAAGGAGATAGGATAGGAAAAAATTCATATAAAGTGAAAGTTACATTTATATAAAAGCCCACAAGAAACAAATAATTGATTTCACTATAATGGATGTGGATACGTAAAATTACTACTACGGTCCCCACTATGGCACTTCATTATTTTTAATATTTAAAATGATATTAATAGAATTATAAGGAGTACTCTAATCCATTTACAGGTTAATCATAACACTCAATATAAACTAATCTAAGAAACTATAGCTACACTGCAAGATATAACATATGTTACACGTTTGATCCATCATTCCTCTTCGCAACATTGTATATCTAAAAAATTATCCTTTCTATAAGATTATATTTATTTATATTATTTATGAGTCTATATATAGGATCACATTGACAAAAAGTTGTCCCTTTCTATAAGATCATATTTCAAAATTTTCATTGTGTTAATTTATTATTTTATCAAAATATTATTATTTGTTTTACATATTTTTAGCTACAAAGAAATAAATATTATAATTGAGAAGATAACCTCTCCATCTTCTTTGAGGATTGGAGGAGATGAATGGAAAAAGATAAAATATACTACTCTCCTAGAGAAGATTAAACATGTTACTCTCCTATAAGAGAAAATTTGGAAAAAATATTAAAAATTATTAAAAAATTTAATGCCATAAATTTATCAATCAATTTAATTAGTTTATGTGAACTAATCGATTCTATAGTATCTTTTAATTCTATAATGTCTTTCAATTTATGTAAATTATATTTTTAATGACCTGTTCTTTTATTCTCATGTAATAAAGTTCTTGTGAATGACACTTTTGAAAATAAATTTATATTTTTTATAAAACCAAAATTATTAATTGTATTCAACTAAATTTCTTCAATACTAGATGTGAAATGAGTTATTTTTATTTATAATTAAAACATGAGAGTACTATAATATAACATTATTTATGCAGGGAACTTTTTGAATAGGAACAAACCTATCTAAACACATGACCCATAAATTTCAATTTGTGTAGATGTGTAGGGGTTGAAGTGCTGACCTATTTCTCGAATTGTAAACAACATTTAAAATAATTATTGAATTTTACGAATTGATAAATACATTTATAAAATTATAAAATAATAATTAAAATAATTTATCTTTAAATTTTTAGTTATAGACTATAATGTAATATATTAATTAAATATTTGATTCATTATTCATGTTGATCTCATATTAATATTATTACAATTTAAACTAATTTTTCAATGAAATTCAAATCTTTCATGGACTAGTTTGTCCATAATTAGTCCATGCACAATTATAATTACACAAATTTATTTATAAGATGACAAAATTTAATCGAAAAATTTGTTTTCAAAAAGATGTCTTTATTGTGGGATCAACATAGATAAACCATATATTCAATTATAATGTTACATAAAAATGTTTAACAACAAAAATTTATAAAAAATATATTTTATAATATCGAGAATATATTTGTTAATTTGCAAAATCCAAAAATTAATTTTATCTTATAATTTTAAGAACTAATTTAACCAATTTGTTTATTTACGCTTAATTATCTTAATTATATGACCAAAGATTTTGATTGAACATGTTTGGTAATTGTTTCAAAAAGAAAAAAAGATGAAGACATTGAAGTAGCTAGTGGGGCAACTTATGATGATTGTATTTACATTTAACTCAATCCAGTTATAAATGGTGGTTTTCTTGTTTCATCTTATAAAGGCACAAAATCCTGATAAGATCAAAGTGATGGGACAAATGTGGCTTTATCACACACTTGGATATGTCGGAAGAGAATATGCATTCACGAATAATTATTATGCTTATTATGAATTCATCCCTATGTTTATGCCTCAAGAATGATGCCATCATGACCCAACTCTTGCTTGTGGCTGATGATCAATATGATTTATTCTCTTTCTTAAATTTTGATGCTTAAATATATATTTGTTAAATTACACTTTTAGTGTTTTAAATTATTTTTGCATTTTATTTTAGTTCCTTAAATTTTGTTTGCTCCACTTTAATTTTTAAGTTACAAATATTACATAGTTTAGTCACTTAGGTTTTTTTATTTTCATTTTGATCCTTACTTACAAACATTTGACATATTGATTGTTTTAAGTTATAAATATTAAATATTTAGGTCTCTTAAATTAAAAATATTAGTCATTTATAAAAGATCTAAAGTGTTTGTTGTTTGTAACTTAATAAAATAAGATGTTTAATATTTATTATTTGAGGGTTAAAATAGAATGATAAAATTTGAAAATCATAATAGAACGAAAAAACTTAAGTACAAAAAGTGTAATTTGTTGGATGAGTTATTTTCTATTTTTTCGACCGTTTACATTTGTTCAATTGCAAAATTTTTCAATAGAACATTCATTCTTGTAAATAGATCTCGACAATAATTACGTGACACAATTATTATTTTTATTGTCTAATCTGAATCAACAACTAGATTGTTTAAAACTAATTGTGTAAATGCATGATTTAAATTGTCTAACCTCAAATTAACAATCAAGATCGTCTATTGTATGTAAAAAAGATCGTCTATTGCATGTAAATAAGAAAATTCGAGTCATTCCCTTACAATAGGGAAATCTGGTACTTCATTCTTTGGTAGCCTCCAATTAACTAAGTTGTTTCCCTTGTTAACTAAAATTATTATATATAAATTTGACTTAATTACAGTTTTAGTCACCTAATTTTTAATTATTCATGGAATTGATCCCCCCATTTTAAAACCGTCAGTTTGGGTCCATTCTTAAAATTTCAGGATGCAAAAATGATTATATGCATATTTTAAATTATGTGGCATACAATGTGATGGTGTAGAATCATTCAAATGAATTAATTATTTATGTCATTAATTAAATTACAAAAATAACTAATTTTTGAAGTTGAAAATGAAGTTTTAAGGGATTTTCTTGCTATACTATAAATGTTGGTCATTTCATATCACAATATCATCTTTCATATAATTTAAAACATGTCGCGTTGTGCGTAAAAAAAATGTCACATTACTATTTTTGTATTAAAAAATTTGAGGAATGAATCAAAATTGAGAGATTTTAAAATTATGGGATCAATTGCATGAGTAAGTAAAAAATAGAGAGAGTAAAACTACAATTAAACCTATAGATTTATTAACGGAAGAAAATAATTTAGCACCTTAGTTATTTTTGGATTCTTATTTAACTTTGTAAATACACTTTATTTTTTGAGATTTCTATTATAATAAATAAGGTGTATTTGCAAAGTTTGGTAGCATACCGATAATGGTTTATTTTGATTTTATAAGGACTAAAATTACTGACGAAAAATATTTTGAGGACTAAAATTCGAAGAAAAACTTATAGGAATTAAACAATGAAATATTAAGATTTTATAGACTAAAAATAAAAATAATCCTATATAAAATAAATATAACGAATGAATTCTCTCTATCTATCTATCTACATTGTAAAATCCTTTTACTCGTAGAGATGACAAAATGAGTTAGCCTATTATGTCAATCAATCCAACCAAATTTTTGTGTGGCAAGTTAAAATTTTGACCTCATCATTTCTAGATGATTTGTCTTGTCTAATTCGCTAAAAAATAGGACATGTTGGATTGATCATCACGTCTAAATTTTTTTTTTACTTATTTTTTTTTATTAATATGTCAAAATCCAATTTTTTAATTTTATCATATATTTGGTCCATTGATTAGATTGAAAAACCTCATTTAATTTAATCCCTTTGATTTCGAGATTTTAGTTGAATATAAGCGTTAGACACGTTTGCCACATGTCAAATATGATTTAATTATTTAAACATATGTTTATATTACTGCCCATAATGTTCTTGACCAACATCCAACGTTCTTGCCTTGAGTATGAAGTAAACGTGAGTGATAGTGAGTGTGAGTTGTTAAAAGACCATTGGGACAATATAAAGTCAGAAGCATTCCCAACTGCTGCAATAACATAGACAATGCAATGTACTTGTGTACTTTCGTCCTTGTTTTCGGTTAATTAATATGGAAGTGTGTTTATGCATATGAGCCTTCAATATTTGTCTCTTTTTAATGCCCATTAAGTTTGGACAACCCATGTGAAACTTTTTAATTCTGAACATGCATTTGGATTTTCCAAAATTATCCATTTTGTCTCTTATATTTAATAAGACAACCATATTGTTGTGCAATCATTATGTCATCAATCTGGTTTAACATTCCTTTAAGAAATCTTCTAACTCATTTTATTCTTCTCAAAAGCGTGTTCTTGTCTTGATCTATGCATGATATGAGACCAGAAATGATTTCTTTGAAAAAGACCATGTGATTAATATGAATATTTGTGTTTGATTTCCTATCTTTAAATAAATCATTCAAAAATACAAATTAATAGATAATATAATCAAAATCATAATTAATAAATTTAACAAAATATTTGATTATCTTCAAAATGTTAATTAGGAATTTTACTTCAATATTATTAATTTTTAATTCTGGTGAAATTGTTAGGTTATTCTAAATTTTTAAATGATGATTCACAAATGTTTGAATAATAGCTTTCATATTTTTTGTGAACTCATATTATATATTAGTTACATATTTTAGTATTATGTTTCGAATATTTTTATATTTTACAATTTTTGTGATCTTTTTAATTAACAATTTTCTTAAACTTGATGTGATATTTTTAATCATATATTGACCCACTCCATTTTAGATAGGTTAATGACAAAACCGTTGAGAACAAGTTGGTCTATTTTGTCATTGCCACTCCTTCATTTATTTTTTTAAGAGTTCGGATTTCACATGATAATATCATAAAGCTCATGGAATCCTTTCCCAAAATTTTCACAATACATAATGGTAAAATCAATATTTTTAGCCTATCCCACACCCCATCTTTTATAGAAAAAGAGGGAGGGATTTAAAATTTGAGAATTTTCTCTTTCTTTTTATAAACGATGGATATTGCAAAAAAAAAAAAAAAATTGATTGTGATCCAAACATTTTCTTTCCTAAAAAAATACAAGCACAAGAGACATAGATAGTATCTAGTATGATACTAAATTTGTTACAAAGAAAAAGAAAAAAAAAACTATGATATTAAAATGCAAAAACAGGAATCATTGGAGTTGATGATGTTCCTACAAGTAGGACAAGAAGAATGAGAAAGCAACCACTTATCAATACAAACAACATGAAAACGATGATTACACTTTGGTAGCAACTTGATCTTATCACCATCACAAAACTTCTCTAAACAAATGGCACAATTAGAATCCAAAGATTCATGAGGTGAATTAGTATAAATTGATGTTGGCAAAGCAACCATTTCTTTCTTCTTGAGTCCTGAATTGATCCTTCTAGAAGCAATCCAATGTAGAGGTTGAGTAAGGACACGGTTAGCACATTGGAACACACATTGTAACATTGTGTTGAGACCAAGAGCACATAATAAAGCACATATTATAGCTGCTAATAGAACCATTAAATTGAGACCATGTTGCTGTGGAGGATTATTGTTACATGGTTTGCTTATTGTTGGGCTAATTGTTGGAGTGTGAGAGTTTATTTCAGCCATGGTGTGTGGTAGCTAGCAAGATTAAGTTATGATGAAATTTGGTACATAAATTCTAAGTGGTGTGAACATGATACTAATACACAAAGGTAAAACATGTATATATATATATGTAGTGGGGTAAGCACATGTGATATTATTGCTTACTTGGTATTCCACTTTCTTTGTCTATGCGCTTCAAAGGAGTGTGTAAAAAGCTATTTGTCTACTTTGCACTCTTTTCTCTGTTTTATGTTGGAAATATTTAGCTTCTTGATATGTACCAAGACTCATTTGTCATTCATGTTCAAATTGAATTGCATCAATTAATAGTTATGTTTCTTTTATTTATTTATAAATAAAATAGAAGTTTAAGAAAATAAATACTCCAATGCTCAAATAACGCGGACAAATATTTACTTTCTCCGTTTCTATTTATAAGTAAAAGTATTGATGTATTTAATCCAAATTTTAAGTCAAATACATTAACACTTTTGCTTATAAATAAGAACGGAGAAAATATGTATTATTATTTTTTAAAAAAAATTAATATTATTTATTTCTTTTTTATTTAAAATAAAATAAAAGCTTAAGTAAAATAAATATTCAAGACTCAAATAACGCGAAAAAATATTTATGTATTATTCATCAATGAAGTTCTCACATTGGTAACAAAATTTATCAAATAAACCAATTTTTGTTTTGTCTCATATGTTTTCTTTTTAAAAATTATATATATATATATATGTTATACTCTCTCTCTTCTCTAAATATAAGATCTTTTTATATTTTTCTTCATTTTTATAAATACTTTTCAAATCTTAACTACACTAACTATATTCTTGTTATGTTACATCTTTTTATATAATATGTAATAAATTTTATAATAAAAATATTAATTAATTCTCTCGATTGAAGGACAATCAACAGAATAACCTTATAAGATAATACTAACTATCAACAACAAATTTCATATTAATATCAATTTTCTTATTTCTTCTAATTTACTCAATAGAGTCATATAATTAAGAGCAAAGGTAACATTCATACACATTCTAACACACACATTACTCTAAAGAGAGGCCTCATAGCAATCACAATTAGGAGCATAAGAAATACAAAATATATAATAAAATTATAAGTAAAAATATTTAATAAACATAATTAAAATTACAGAAATTATATTTAATCAATTCATGTAAATCCAACATGATAGATCAAAATAAGAAATTTTCTAAAATTATAAAAAGATGTGCACAGCAAATGTAAATATTAATAAAAACAATTAAAACAAAACATGTCAATCCAATAAAAAATAATACATTAAAAAACAGTATAATTTTTTTACATACATGTAATTAAATATATGCATACAACTAAATTTATTAAAAAATTGATTTAATGCATGAATGCATAATTTTGTATATTCATGCCCAAATGAAAAGACGGGGTGCGTAGATAACTAAGATAAATTCGAGTGAAGATGGAAAAATACTAACATTAACAATTCATTAATTTTAACTATTTAAAAAAAAAAATGAAAAGACATACAATGTTTTTTTCATTGGTGTAACGCGGCGACAAAATGCAGCAAGTTGAAGGAGAAGATAATGTCATTTATCTTATGTTTGGTTGATGCACTATTTTCATATATCTCATTGGTTCTACTTTATGCCTTTCCACCACTTTTCTGTCTATGCTCTTCGTTATTTCAATGGATATTTATTACAATATGTAAAGATTGGATATTTATTAACTAGTTAGATATAGACACTATAAAAAAATAGACATATACCTACGGAAGTTTATAGTGACAACATTAAAAACTGTAGGTATAGATAATCTATAACTACAGACAAATTATTTGTTGTTGGTATAGGTGTCTTATACCTTTGGTGACATAAATTTGTCATTAATTGTTATAGTGACACACTTAAATATGTGGTTATAGACATTAAAATTGAAAAATAAATATTTTTTAAAGGAGTCAAAATCTTAATTGTTTGTCAAAAAAAAATTTGTACAATTTTTTCATAATGTAAGCCAAAAAAATTTCAATGAAGGCAAAATCCTAATTTTTTCAATGCAGCCAATATCAATGGAATCAAAATCTTAATTTTTTCAATGGAGTCAAAAAAAATTCGATTGAGCCAAAAAAAAATTTAATGGAGCTAAAATGTAAACCAGTACTGAACTAAAACATTAGCTTTCTTCTCCCTTTATCTAAAACACGTTAAATCCCCTTCTCCTCTTTCACCTAAAACCGGTTTGCCAAAACGCTAAATCCCTAAACTCTCAATCTCGAGCCCCAATCCGTTGCCTTCACCTTGACAGACATTCTGACTCGCAACCACCGCTGTGACCACCGTTCTCGCACCACATCCACGACAACAGCGTGACCACTGTTCTCGCACCACATCCACGACGACAGCGTGACCACCGTGACCTGACCCTGTGACCACCGTTCTCACACCACCAGTAAATTTAGATTTTTTTTATGATAGCTTAAACTTCATATGAAATATATATATGAAATATATATTTGAAATATTTGCTTAGTTATATGTAATTTCTGTGCTGTTTTGAATTTTTGCGAGTTTGATTGAGAGTTAGGGTTCATTTTAGGGATTAATTTTGAATTTTCGCGAGTTTGATTGAGAGTTAGGGTTCATACTAGAATTTATGAGAATTAGAGATTAACTTTATTTTTTACTGAACCAAATGTTTTCTCATGAGAATAATCTTTTTTTTAAGAAAGAAAAAAGTGGTGGATATTCTATGTTCAATTGTTCATAATATAAAGTAAAAAATAAATTGATTCAGTCGACAAGGAGCATTTGTTGAATATGAACTTTGCAATCACTAACCTTTCATAAGCTTGGTAATATGTGTGAAGTTCGAATAATTACTTAGAATAGTTAATCATATTAATTAAGTGTTTTTTATTAGTTATATAAGTCTTATATATCATTTGATGTACTATTATTTTTATATAGAATTATAATAATATGTATCACGAAGATTATCTACTCTAAATCATTCGAATTTTGAATAGTGGTGATGAAATAAATCAATATTTTATTAATTGTATCATTCTTATATGTTATTTATAAGTATTTCATAATATTTAAAACGAGATTCTATCAATACAATAGAAGCGAAAAATAAATTAGAATGTGTATCTCGAACTCTCGCTAATTGTTTATTTCATGATGTTAAGGTTCTTCTATACCTTTACGATCTCAATTTAATGATGTAATTTTTCTAAATAGTATATTAGTTTAGGGAACTAGAATATAACTATTATATATTTTTTTTATATAGATTTTGTCAATCACAAAACCTACCTACAACAACTTTTAATATTGAAAGTTACTAAAATAACGAGGAAGTGAATGGAAGATCAAAAACTGCATAACAAATATAATTTTAATCTCCTAATTCTCTTTGATTGTGGTTTTAATTCCTCCTTTTTTTTTAAATTACACGATTTTGGTCCATGTATCAATTTATCACCCAATTTTTAACGAGAATGTTAATGTGGCATTAAGTGTTGATGTGACAAGTATGTGTGGAGATGGTGTAGTTATTGAATGATTATATAGTTGACACACGTGGCACACACATGGTCGTTGATATGGCAATAAACTTATTGGATTATGAAAATTTCAAAGCTATTCATCAAAAACTGGGGTTTCTTTTCAAACCCATGGTCTTGGTTTCAAATCATAGGATTGATATTAATATTTTTAAATTTTTCATATTCATACTAACAGCACACATCTCCGACATATTCTTATTTAGTGTCTATATTAGTTTTAGATGTATTTGTCGTGTCAATATGCTCCAAATAAAGACCGAACTATTCAATCAAAAAACAAAACAATTAATCACAAGTTAAGTATATATACCAAGGGTTGAGAGCAACGCTGATTATACCTATAACAAAACATTTTTATTGCAATTTGATTTAGTCAATGTTAAAAATTTAATCTGTTCAATAATAAGACTTACATTCAAAACACGTGAACAAAAAATTGTATATAGTTAGTTATATTAATTATGTATTTTAGAACAATTTAACTCTCTAAAAATAAGATGTTCTATAAGTTTACAATTTTACACAATCCAGTAGGGAGAAAATATATATATAAAAAGGATAAATTGCATTTTTAATTTTTATATTTGATTCAGTTTTCAGATAGGTCATTTATGTTTTTAATTTCCAATTAGATCCTTTAAGTGACTCCATGTTTGCAACATTAGTCTTTATGTTATTATCTGTTTGCAGGAAAATTATTTTTTCCATTAGTTATGTGGCCATTACGATGCTAACATGTGCATAATAGTATTGATTTGACAAATTATAAAAGTAAACGATTGTCATATTAAATTTTTAAGTTTTGGAAATAGATTTCGCTCGGGCTTAATCTTCATCTTCCATTCTTCTATCTTTAAAAAACATAAGACCCAAAATACATAATCCCAAAACATGGACAAAGTGAATTAGAAAAAAAAAATCAAAATAAGAAATCAATCATTTCAACAAGAATTAAAATATAAGTTGTCATAAATAAAGAGAAATTCACCATAAATCAATTAAAAATAAATGAATTGTTCAACCCATTTTTAATATCCTTCAATATGTTTTTTTTTCACAAACTAGTTGTAGGATTTGTTTTTGTTTTTATGGGTTTCAAATGATTTTTTTTGTTGTTTTAATAACATGGAGGTTTTAAGAATGATTTTGTATGGGTTGCACAAATTAGTTGTTTATTTTGTTTTTGTTTTTATGAGTTTCAAGAAGAATTTTTTCATCTATCTCCGATCACAATTGAGAGGAATTTAGGGTTTCAAGTTACATGTTCTTTTTGAAGTTAAAGTAAAAAATATCTAGAAATTTGAATATGAATTTCAACTTGGAATAATAGATTTACAATAGAAGATACGAGAAAAAATGACTAACAATTCAAACAAAATATTACTTAAATGATCAATTCTAGAAAATTAAAAAATATAAAGGACCAATCTGATAAACGAGTCAAACGTGAAAGAACTGCAATGAATTTCATTTTTTTAAAAAATTATTTTATTTTTATTTCTTAAAAAATTTATTTTTATTTTTGCCACATCAACATTGTAAAAGCTATATTGCATTTTTTTAATGGAACTAATGAAAAATGACATTTTTACAAAAAAGACAATAAAATATAAGCTAACATTGTAAACGAAGTGCTACTTAAAGGATCTAGTTGAGAAAAAAAAATCATAAAAGACCTATCCAAAAATTGAATTGAACATAAAGGATTAAAAATACAATTTAAAAAAAAACAAAAAACAAAAAAAAAAGTGCAAAATCCATAGGTTAATAATGTCAATGAAAATAACATTTCCATTATACAACCATAGTTCAATGTATCATAGATAAACACTAGACAAAGCTAAAACATCCATGTTAGCTCATTGTTCAACAAAAAAGGAAACAACACCATGAACTTGTTTCTCACTTTCCACAACAACAACATTATTTGACACATTACTCACTAAATGTGCAACAAACTTTGGTCCCTCTAATGAATAAAATGAATATTGAAAATGACTAATCTTATTAGGGAACACCAAAACATTTGAAAAATCAGCCACCCATTTTGTGTCATTACCCTCCACACTTAACTTCCCAACAGTTGATCTCAAACTCATACCATTCACATTGTTCCTATCAATCACCACTTGATCAATGTTGCTAAATTCCCCATCTAATGTCACAATAGGAACCTTATTATCATGATTTCCACTAAACATATTGTTAACAATATTTAAACCATAAACTTGTCCTTTAATTGACTTCAAAACAACATTAGCATCTCCTAAGAAAAAACCATTAGTAACATGAACTTGAAAAGGATCTTCCATGACAATACTAGTAAAATCCATGTAACAATTATCAATTCTATTTCCTCCTAATTTAACCAAAATTCCAATTCCACCAAAATATGTTGCTTTGTTATAACAATGCACACCTGTTATTATATTAGCTTGTCCCCTCACAACAATTCCAATGGCTGCTGAGAAAATTGCAACATCTGTGATTGCATTGTCATTGCTAGCAAGATCAATTGCAGTTCCTGTGAAATTTCTCTCATCTTTGTCTCCACCAACTGTTGAGTGTTGTCCAAGGAAACTGTTTGATATGAAGGTTTCATGTCCTTTTTGAACTAGAATTCCTTCTGTGGTGAAATGGAGGAAGAAACAATTGTTGATTCGGATTCTAGCCGAATCAACGATGAATATTCCTCCGCCTCGGTAGCTTGAATCGAAGAGGATGTCGCGAAACGTTATGTCTTCATAGTAAGTTCCTATTGTTTGTTGAAGTAAACTGTTGTTGAATTCATGATGATGATTTATGGATGGTGCTGTTGTATTTTGGAGGTTATGAGAATTTGATGCACACAACTCAACAAGGTGTCTATCAGTTGGAAATGTATCAGAAGCTCTCAATGTTCCACCTTTTACCTTAAATTACAGTTTTTTAAATAAAAAATTCAAATTAGAAAAGTAAAAAGTGAGTTTTTGGAACTAAATTTTTTAGAATGTGTGAGTTTTTCAGAAACTCTAGGTTATGATCAATTGCATTCATGCACTCTTCAACTTATACAATTTCATGCTATTCTATGTGAGACTTCTTCATTTATCAAGAGAATTATTAGTCAAACATTTTGGTCAAGGCTTAATGTTCTCAAGACACTTTTTACAAAAGTTGTTTGCCATCCTTTGATTTTCTTTTTAAATTATGTCCCTATAATTTAATATTTTCACTCTTTTAGTCTCTTAGTATCTGACATCATCTTTTCATCTAAGTTAAATATATGTGACAAACAAAGAGTTATGTGACAATCAATTGTTATGTAAGCATTTAATAGGTGGCTTCATCGCAATAAAATCCAAAACAAAAAGAAACATATTTACAATGATCAAAGACCAAAAAAAAACTATATATTACATGGGTAAAAAATAAAAAGATAAAAACTTTAATGTCTTCAATTTTCAACTTTAACAATTGCATATACAAGTGTACCATCACTATTAAATAATGAATTTTTAGTCTACCTTCTCTCATTTTTCTTCTCTTTTTTATTTACCTTTCATAAATAAATGTGATAATATACATGTATGTTAAATTCTATCAAGATTCTATATTTAGGTTCTATACTGTCAAAAAAGTTGAAGTAGTTTGGACAGTCCAATATAGTTTTGAATTTGTTATTTCCAAATCTGATTTTTCCAAATAGAAAAAGGAACAAAAAGTTCATAAAAGTAGCAATGTAGCAACAAAAAAAAAAGAAAGGAAATAGTTAATTAGGATAAAGATAATTACCACAAGATTGCCAATGGAGGAAGGAAATGTGATAGGTTTACTGATTTTGTAATTTCCACCTTGAAAATCAATAACAACACCACCAAGGTCTCTAATTCCTGGCAACAACTCAAGTCCCTCATTATCCATCTCAAAAGCATCTTCTAAGGCTTTCATAATGGCATCACTGCTTTCATTTTCCCCTCTAGGGTCTGCACCATATTCAGTTGGGTACAACACTCTTCCACTCTAAACCATGCAAATTAATAATGAGATTTAATTTTTTTTAAAAGATATAAATAATTATAAAGTCAAACACTTATTGCAGAGCTGACACCTCTTATACAAATAATGATATTGTAATTGTTTGCTTTTTGAATCAAGGAAATAACAAGAAAAATTAAAAATCAAAGACAAAATAAGCTTTTGGAAAACCAAAGTTGCTGGAAAGGATCATTTCACAACTGTTCTTAAGGAGATTAGAACTTTGTCTCTTAAAATTATAAAATCAAATTTTTACCATTTAACTGATAATTTTTGGATGGAGTAATGAGATTGTAATAATTTGCTTTTAGAAACAAAGAAATGACAGAAAAATGTAAATAAAATTTTTAGGCTTTTCCAAAAATGTGAATAATTTGTGACATACCATTTTTGTGTCTGGTGATGGAGAAGGAGATGGTGATTGTGACAAGGGAATATCCACTTTATGCTTAAGTTTGTTGATGAAATGAGAAAGCTCATGAATGTGTTCATTGAAGCAAGTGGTTTCTTCTACTACCAATAATAGTAATAAGAGAAAGGCTAAGGTTGAGAATCTCATAATATACATAAATATTTAATTTAAATGTATTTTGGTTTTGGTTTTGGTTTTGGTTTTGGTTTCTCAACACACAAACAAAGGTAAAGGGAGTGAAGAGGATTTATTTTATGTGTAAGTAGGTATAACTGTTTTCTTCTTGCTTTAAAGATACTTCCTCCTTTTGATATACTTCATTGAATTTAATTTAATTGAATTGGTTGTCTCTACATATGCATATTTCCAATGAACAAAGAAACATATACAAAAAACTACTAATAACCCTACTTTAGAATTAATTGCAGTTTTAAGCCTTTCTTTCTACTTTTTCTACTTGTATCTTTTTCCTTCTTTTTAAAAGAATATTATGTAATTAATTTACAGTTGAGCTAAAGTAATCACACCCAAAAAACCATTTAAAGATGTTTACAAGGTTCGTTAATTACAATTAGTTTTATGTGCATGAATAAATAAACAGTAAAACAAAATTATGTGTGACTTTAAATTAGTTAGGATTATTTATAAAAAAAGTTAGTTAGCATTAGTCACTTAAATTTTTTAATTTTGTAATAGTTAATGATCAATTGATAGAATAAAAAATCATTACATGGGTGACGATGTATTAAAATTAAACTCTTACTTGTCAAAAATTGATTTCTTTTCATATATGTTTTATTTTATAGGAATCAAGATCCTCCAAAAACAATTATCTATAATTTATTTTGATGACGACAAATTATAACTGAATAATTTGTCCTCTCGTTTGTTTAATGGGCAATTAATATTATCTCAAGTCTCACAGAACATCATCTGAACACATTGTTTGATAGACACGACTGCAATTCAATGTGTCTGGTACTATACAAACACATCTTCTAATTACGTGTGTATAGTATGCAGAGTAGATATCATCTAATCTTGAAGTATTGTGTTTAGTCAATAGCGTATTCAATACACCAAATGGACGAGTGTTGACGCATTAAACATTATATTTAACAAATGAGGTACATTTGAACACCAACTAATCGATTTCGAATCGGTCAAATTTTGTACAAGCAGTTTGGAGATGCCACTATCCATCCATAAGGAAGCAGTTAGGGGTTCATGAAACCTAGCTTCATGAGTCTAAAAATATATTACTTTCCAATCTTGTTATCATACATTTATTAGTAATTTAAAATGCAAAGTTGAGCCTTATTCTCAAGAATCAAGTTCTATTAGATTACAAAATAATAAAGCAGAGCCAAACCTCCGAATATGTTATTTCCAAAAAGCAAAAATGACTTCAATTATAAGATCTAGTTGTATCTTCTTGAGATGAACATATTCCAATCATACTCAAATTTCTCCTTTAACCCTATATACAAAATGTATAAACTCTTGTTTGAAATACAAACAACACTCAATAATAGCATTGAGAAAATGAAAAAACATGCATAAGTTTCGTTACACATCATCAAATAAATTCATAAGAACAACATCAACATGCTTCTCTCCAAAGTCTTAGCATTCTACTCCACATTGTTTGAGTATAGGACCATTTTGTTTAGGCAAGAAAGGATCAATCCTAACCCAAATCAATGAGAAAATTGATGCTAAAAGAATTGACCATAACACAACAATTGTAGGTGTCCTATTTTGTTTTCCCATGAGACCTTTAAGGAAAGGATATAAATGAACAATGACCCAAAATGCAAAGAATAGTTTCCCAAATAAAGGTCCCCAAGAACCATATCCATTGTTAATTGCATCAGAGACACCAGCAACAACTCCAACAATGTTTAAGATTATAAGAGTTGTTGGTGGAATGAGAAGTGTAGTCCATTTGAAGAGATACAAGTCACCAAATTCAGCATCATCTGCTGCTTTTGCTGTGACAGTGAAGTTTGTGTCTACACCAGCTAGAACTTTAAGGAGACCTTGAAACACTGCAAAAAGATGTGCTGAAACACCTCCAATCACCCAAAATTGCTCATTTCTCCACCAGTCTTCAATGGCGACTCCACTCCATCGAAGCTCGAGCACACCGGTTAAAATGATGGAGATAAATAGTGCCATAAACCAAACACTAGCAAGGTTGGTCAACTGCATAAAAACAAAGAATCACTTATATGCTCATGTTGCAATATTAATTGAACGGTCACCGATGTCTGACTGCGTGAATGCAGAAACCCCTGACTGCAGGGAATCTCGATCTGAAAAAAACTATTAATCTAAGTGATCACAAGAAATTTATAGATATGAACTTACAGTGGGAATGATGAATTTTCCAGTAAGAAGACACACAGCTGGAATTGTGCAGTATGCAATTAGAGGGATTGAAGTGAATGGATAAACAATGGTATTAGTATAAGCCATTCTCTCTAGATACTTGAGTTTTCCTCCATAACCATACCACAATGGACAATGGCGACTAAGGAAAATCTCAACAGAACCAAGAGCCCATCTAAGAACTTGGTGCAACCTATCTGATAGATTGATTGGTGCAGATCCCTTGAAAGCTGGTCTCTTTGGCATACAATATACTGATTTCCATCCTCTACAATGCATCTTAAATCCGGTCAAGATATCTTCTGTCACTGAGCCATAAATCCATCCAATCTGTAATAGAAACAAATTTGTCAGAACAAAAATGTTTCATGCACACCCATTTTTTCGTTCACCTGCCACACCTGGTTAATCGTGTGCAGCAATATAGTTAATTTAGTTGAGTAGATGGTTAATTTAGATCAAGTTGAAAATTGCGATTAATTATGTAGTTGATTTACCACATTTTTTGCATGATTTGAATTAACCATTTACTCAAATGAATTAACCACATTTTTGTACGTGATTAACCAGGTATCTCGCTGGTGTACAAAAAGTATGTGTTCTGTATCATTACTGATGTGAGAATAAGTTCAAAGATATTTGTACATTAGTATTTATATAATAAACTGTTAATTAAGCTGTTGCAATGCATCAAAGAAAATCCAAATGTTTCTTCATTTTGTTAAGATTAATAGCTTATTTACCTCTTTTCCCCATTCAGTCTTCTCTTCATATCCACAACTTATGTTATGAATGGCTTCCTTAACCAATGATTGTGTATTTGTGCCTTCAGGAAGTCCTCCATTTTCCATCAAAGTGGAAGCAATGAAAACCGGCGACTGTCCGAACCGCTTTTCAAAGTTTTTCTGTGACATGAGTGATGATTTCTCTAGCTCCTCATACCCTTCAAGTCCCTCTTCAATCTCTTCAAGATCAAACATGGAACCTGATCCTTTTCTAACATAATCTTTCCCCATCATTTTCTTCTTCTTGTACAATCTACTAAAGATTCCTCCTCTTCCTGCTGTTCCTGACTTCTTTTTTGACTTGGATTTTCTTCCACCACAGCAAAAGCAACACCATTTTGGCCAACAATCACATGTCATCTTTGGCCTTTTCTCTGAAACTGGTGGATCATAGCCATATAATGCTTGTCTGTTGAACACAGTTCCGGTACCGACATATACTGGACCTTGAATTCCATCAAGCCCTTTCATATTGATCTATGAAACATTGAAGACAAAACATTTAAAGGTCATTTGTTATACAGGGCAAAACTTAGATGAAGTTCTCTACCTACTTATTCATAATAGGTAAGAAACTGTATCTAAGTTTTACTTTACTATAAATTCAATTTGCACACATTTTTTGTTGAGTTTAAGTTTAGGATAATGAAAGACACTTACATCAAAGAATACAGTGTTGCGATTAGCATATCGATCGTGGCGATCAATACCATCAAATCTTTGAGGAAATTGGACATAGCAGAGTTTCTTCCCTAGCTGAGGATCCATTAGGAAGCACATGGCCTCTCTAATAGCCTTGCTATTGTTAATGTAGTGATCACAATCAAGATTCAACATGAATGGTGCATTTGTAAGCACAGCAGAAACTCGAACCTTTTGAGGATAGACGACAAAAACAACAAAATCAAAGAGTTATAAACAGTTTATGATATCTTAGTCATCATGCAGGAACTAAACAATACAAAATCAAGTTTTTTGAACTTACCAAAGCATTCATGGCACCAGCTTTCTTGTGATGCGGATAACCAGGACGTTTTTCACGCGAAATATACACAAGTTTTGGCAGTTCCTTTCCTTCCACGTCTAGTGCACCAGCACTTCCTAAGTATACCTGCACCATATGGCTTAATAGTAAGATAATGAAAAATATGAAGCACTGACATAAACATAGACACCAAACACAACACTGAAGTGTTAGACATCAGACACACCTTCAATCTCAAGTATCCATGCTACATAAGCAAGAACAAACTAGAGGATGGAAATAGACAAACCTGAATCATTCCTGGATGATCACGAGTGTTGTTCCCAGGCCATGGAGTTCCATCCTGCATAACCCACCCTTCCTCAGGTTTCTTCAGAGCCTTTGCTACCAAAGCATTAATTTTCACTTTAAATTCTTCATATTCTCTCTGCCATGCAACAAACACACAACCATTACTTACAAGCCTTTCATAGTCATAGTCATACATGTTTGGATAAACAGCATAATTAAGCGTTAATAGCATAAGCGCTTATCATATAAGTGCTTATGTAGTAGGCAAAAGCTCTTTTATAACAAAAGATAAAAATAAATCCAAACATTTTTCACATAAGTTGTTTTCATAACTTATCACGAAGAGCTTATAGAAATACGCCGATTATAGTTTAAGAACATTTCATAAGTTCTTTCTATAAGCTCTCTCAAAAAGTCTTGTGCCAATAGATAAACTCAAATAAGCTAATCAAAACAGGTCTTAAAACTAGACAAAAAAATCATTTTTTGTTATCCTATCATTAAATCTCACCTTCATAGCCCTTCTTTCCTTAACAAATGTAGGCTGCACCTTATCCTTCAAGTAATCAATCTTCTCAGAAAAATAATACTCAGGTGCCCTTGGCTCTATACTATACTTTTTGCAAAAAGGAACCCACCTTCTTGCAAACTCAGAAGTTTCAGCCAAAGAATCAAACAAAAGCATAGAAGCACCATCATCTGACACATAGCATGAAACCTTCTCAACAGGGTAGTCAACAGAAAGTATTGACAGAACAGTGTTTGCTGTTATAATAGGTGGTTCCTTCAAAGGGTCAACAGTACTCACAAAAACATCAACATTTGCAAGTTGGTTTGGTTCACCTTCACGTTCAAATCTTATAGATAAACGGTCTAAGTAAGTTTCACGTGTGATTGGGAACCATTTTGGAAACTGATCAAGTATCCATGACAGTGCAAACCATATCTCACAGATAACTGATATAAGCCATAAAGGGTATGCATCATATGCTGGTGTTAAGATACGGAAACGGAAGAAGAAAGCTAGGATAACTAGTCTCATCACAATTACTATGCGGTATGGATTGATTAGGCTTGATGGTATTGGAACTTTGCGCCATAATGGTTGTCTTGCTTCAGCCATACTGTAATGAGGGAACAAAAAAAAAATTGGTGTCACTTTAAATATTTTTTCGTTTTCAAAGTTTAAAATGGTACTAATTATTCTTCTAATAAAAAAATTTCTGACTATTTATCCTAAAGAGAGACATGTGTAAAATGGTATAATAAATTGTGCTAGCAACGCTCTTTCCATGACACTCCTAGAAATGCATCCTACATTTGTTGCCTTGTGCAACAAATGTACGGGCTGTTAGATCTAGTCATAGCAAAAAAAATATTTGTAGATCTAACAGTCCTCACAACCGATGCAATGTTAGAGAATCTAAATCCCACACTCCCTTCTATTGATTGAAGTTCAAATGATTTCATGTGTAAGAATCTTTTGTATCGGATGCACGGTGTAGACAGGTCCAAAGCCATTGAATTACGTGAGAGAAAATTCAAATTATTTTCTCTCTTTTAATCCAATGGTTTTGCAGTAGATTGTTTAGTACTACTGCTACAAAGAATTCAAATCCTAATCCTACTATTTTGGATACGGATCCCATATATTACGTGGGTTCCACGTATTTTTATTGGAACGTATATAAATTTCAATCAATAATAGAGTGATTGTTGAAAAGAAGTGTTAGACAGCGTGTCGTTAGTATTTTTTGATTACTACTATTCATGAAAGACATAAGATAAATAAGAAATCTAAATGTTGTAGGGAGTGATTTTCTCAATTCATAGGATAGAGAATAATAGAAGTGATGATAACTTACAGGTACTCATCTTCTTCTTCACCTTGATCTTCTTTACCATCCTCTTTGTTTAGTAGACCTCTCTTTTCTTGCCTTACTTTCCATTTCTCTACTCTTTCTTTCCATTCTGCATTGCTGTAGAATTCTTTCTCCCCTTCCAAATCCTTGCCACCAACTACACAACAATATATGATGAACAAAAGATAACAATATCATGGAAACAAAAATCATCATGGATAATTAGCAATTTGGTATACACAAAGGTTCTTACCACTTCCCGCTGAAGAGAAAGCTTGTCCATTAGGATTCAATTTTTGTTGATTGTATTCCCCATTTTCCTGTAAACAATCACAATATTCCCATAGTCTCTTTAATTATTCATATTCTTAGCATAGTTCAAATGTTTCAAGTTAATTTCACATTCATGAGTATGCTTTTCATATCATTAAAAGAAATTACCAGATGATTAACATCGCGATGCTGGTCTAGTTCATCGTAGTGATTCTTAATCGGAAACTCATCTTCAAAATCATCTCCATCAAGGTTCTCTTCTTCATCTCCAACCACTCTTGGACAACCTGCAGGGAAGCCACAATCATCATGTCTCTTTATAATAAAATTTAATTTGTATAAATTGATAGCGTACTATAGTTTTATACATATCCAATCACATTTCACCATTTAGATATTTGTATTTCAGAAAATAGATTCATAATATATCAAAACGGTGAAATGTGATTAAATATTTTATACTGTCCGTGCATACAATTTAAACTTTTAAATCGCAACAAACTAACCTTTATGGCGCTTATAGCGAGTGTTGCATTGAGGGCAACATTGGTTCCCTTCACTCCTCTCATACTCATAACAAGGTTTACAAACAGGAAATCCACACACATGACAAGCCACAAAAAGCTCTCCATTTTCCTTATATCCAATCTCATCGCCACAAACTCGACATGTTTTCGATGAAGATTGACGGCCGGTAGGAGCCTTATGCTGAAAAAAAAGTAGCATATAATACATGTAAGACCAATGTTTCAATTCAACTATTTAAATCAGAACAAAACCGTGATTGAACCATTCAAGTAATGGAACCATCCAAAAAACATGCAAGCAATATGGAACAGAAGAAGATGAAAGAATGAAAAGGTAAGTACCTCATCAGAGTCATGAGAAAAATGAGAATTGGAGCCAGTGATCAAACCAGCCATGGTGTTTGAAGCCATGGCACAAAAGGCCAAAGTTGGTTAGAAAGAAGATAGAAGGAAGAGTATAGAGGAAAAAGAGTTATATAAGATCATGGTGGGTTGAGAGTAAATAAAACATCAAAATCATGGCTATGTGGATGGAAGAGTAGTGTGTACCAAACTGTGAGTTGGAGGGTCATAGCATAGGTTTGAGTCTAAGAAACGTTATGGGATGGTTGTGAAGGCCTTTTCTTTATTTATATAACATTGCTTGGATCCAAAGGTGGTGTCTTTTTCTAGTACTTCATTGCCATGATCAATATGTTACGTGTTGTTTCTTGTTTCTATATTTCATACCGGTTATAATGTCACGTTTCAACATTAATTCTTAGTTCATACTAATAAGATTCAAAATTTAAAACCTTTTATAGAGGTGTCTTTTCTAATTTTTATTTTTTATCTTTTTTACCATCAGAGTTACATTTATGATTTGTTTTTTAATTTCTAATGCATGTCGTCAGATTGCACATTAGGGAGTTATGATGTGACATCTTAATATTACTTATCTCATAATCTAATAGAAAAATGTTACAGTATTTACCGGAACGAGTGCCTTAATAGTCATATGGTAGATCTCTGTTCTAAAATGAAACATATATAAAGAGATAATGTCATGGAATTTGAATCTAATATTATTATTATTAGTATTAGTATTATTTCAGTAATAAAACAAACTTTTAACGTATTATTTTAAGGAATAACTTTTGGGGTTTTTTATTTCAATAACCTCTTTTAAAAAAAAATACCAAAATACTATTTTTTCAAAACTATATATCAAAATACCTTATTTTTATATTTACCTACAAGTCGCCTTTGCAAATGCGACTTCCTTAAGGAAGCCCGCGTTTGCAAAGGCGATTTCCTTAAGAAATTTTTCAAAAAAAAAAATTATTTTTTTTTCAAATTAACAAAATAAAAATATATATATATATATATATAATTAATATAATACATAAAAAGACACAAATGCAAATTTTAAATTACATAGATTGATTAGAGTTCCCTGTAACATTTGTGACCAGTTAACCGACATATTCTGCATTTTCGTTCAAATAGTACTCGTATTATAACTGAAATGGACGTTAGAGAAAAAGTGTCTAGAAAATGCGGGTTATGCCGGTTAACTGATTATACTCAAAAACATTGTCCAAATGTTACTCTAGTCGATCTATAATTTAAAATTTGTATTTGTGTCTTTTTATGAATTATTTTAATTATATATATTTGAAAAAAAATTGAATTTTTCTTTTGAAAAATTTCTTAAGGAAGTCATCTTTACAAACGCGGACTTTCTTAAAAAAGTCACCATTTGCAAAGGCGACTTATAGGTGAGTATAAAAATGAAGGTATATAGTTTTAAAAAGGAAATATTTTGATAAATATTTTTGAAAAAGAGGATATTAAAAAAAAAGCCGGACTTTCATCACTCCGGTGCATATTTAAAAGAAATATAAATTGTGTTATCTAAATCTAATACTTTGGTATTGTCAGAAAAAAAAAATCAAATAAATCACGCCGTTGAAAAGTACACTTCCGAAAATAAGTGTGATTTTTCGAAATTTACTGGAGAATGAAACGTATCAACTTTTTTTTCTTATTGTTACAAGTTTAGAATTTTGGTCTACAAAGAAGCTCTTGCTAGATTATTCACCCTTCTCTTTTCTTGTTTTTTTTTTCTTTTCTCAGGTTTGAAGTATTATGGAAATGAAAAATAGATTATTCTTTTTTATTTGCATTAAGATATAAAATTAAGTAGAAATTATTAGTTGTTTTAATTTGGGTGTATAAGTTTCATTATAGTTATTCATGTGTCGAGGTTCTTAAAGACACCTTTACAAATTTTCACTCGTATTTGTTAGAGAGTTTGAGGGAACGCATTAGTAACAATGAGCTAAACCTTCAAAATCTTTAAAAGACCTTGACACTACATCTCAACTCAATGAGCTAATCCTAATTGAGATAGGACTAACTACTCAAATTTGTTTCAATTGTTTTCGAGGGGTGATATGCTTTAAAATTTTCATTTAAACTAGCTAACTATAAAATCAAGTGGGTGGGTGTATATTGGATCAAACTACATTTTTCTTAAACATGTTTGATCTATAAAATAAATTTAAGGTTGAACATTTTTAGGTATATAATAATAATAATAATAATAATAATAATAATAATAATAATAATAATAATAATAATAACTTAATTTTTAAAAAGATTTTGCCTTTTAATTATTAAGTTTCAATTTGATTATGCACCTTAAGACTCTCAAAATAGTAGCAATTTTGACGTATAGACCTTCCTGTTTTGCCTTTGAAATTCTTTACCATCTAATTCATTTTCACAAAATATTTCAAATTCACATTTATACACTTTTAACATCATCAACTAACTTGTACAACTATGCCACCTAATTTTGAGAAAGAATGATATGAAAACTCCATCTAATATTTTGAATATTTAAAGGCTCAAAAGTCTCTCTTACTAAGTCATATAATGCTGTTCAAATTAAATTATGTTTTGAAATATTCATGGTATTCATCTTATGTGAATATGTAACATCATATTCAACTTTTATAACACTAAATTTTCAAATGGATTCAATACTTAACCATTAGTTATACAACAGTTTGTGATGATTCAATAAAATCTAAATCTTTCTTAAAAATCTATGACAGTGTTTAGCATACTGCTAAATTTACTCTAAGCTTATGCACATTTTGCCTCTTCACTCAGAAATGAAAACTTCTTCAACTCGCCCCGCTTTGATCCACCGTGACAAAAACATTAGCAACAACAGCTTCATTTGTTTGAATCACAACGCGATTATCCGAAACATTCCTCAAAGCATGATTAGGAAAAGTATTTCCTAGAGAGCTTAATGAGTACTGAACATTTTTAATAAGATTAGGAAAAATAAGAATGTTATTAAAATCAACACTCCATAAACTTCCATTCCCTTCCATACTCATTTTCGCAACCGTAGCCTTTAATTTCATTCCCCTTACAATGTTCCTATCAACAACAACTTGATCTATTTCATTAAATTTACTATTATTTGATTCATCCAAATGAACAATTTCAACACCTTGATTTGAACCAGAGAACATGTTATCAACAATAGTAACACCATTCACAACACCATTGATAGATTTGAAGACAATATTAGCATCACCAAGAAAGAAGGTACTTGAAATATGAAGTTGAACAGGATCTTCAGCAACAATACTTGTATAATCCATATAAGAATTCACAATCCTTGTTTGAGTTAAACCAGGAAGTTGCAAATAAATTCCAGTGCCACCGAAACCAGTGGCTTTATTGTAACAATGTATACCAGAAAATGTGTTGGCTTGACCAGTAACCAAGATTCCAATATTAGCAGAGAAAATCACAACATCAGTGACAGCATTATCATTACCTTGAAGGTTTATTCCTATGCCTGTGAAGTTTCTTTCGTGTTTATCGCCGCCGGCTGTAATATGCTGACCAATGAATGAGTTTCTGATGTATGTTTCATGACCACTTTGGACTAATATTCCATTTGTTGTGAAATGTGTAATGTAACAATTATCTATGTTTGTTCTGAGTGAATTTATTACTGAAATTCCTCCTCCTCTAAAATTTGAATCCAATAAGAGGTCTTTGAGAGTTATGTACTCAAAATTGTAGGACGATGAAGATGAATTTGATGAGGGTGATAAATCAATAATGCAGCCATCTTCAGGAAAATTATCTGAGGCTTTTATTGTTCCACCATGTATCTGTTTTGAATCAAATTAAAACAATAAATAAAAAGTGTTAGTTTGGCTTGACTTTTCTAATATCTTAATAATTGATAACAACAAAGGAAGAAGGAAAATACTTTTCTAATACATGAATAGAAAATGTCATACTTATTTTCTTGATCTAGTTATACCAACTGCTTCGCCACCATGACTAACTTAGCCTAAATTGAGACTACTAATTTGTTTCATAAATTAAATCTGGCCATAAAGTCTTAAAACACTGCCAATTTTCAAATAATAACAAAAAATATGTAAACAGAGATATCAAGATACAAATTATGTGAATGTAAGTTATGAAATAAAGAAGTTTGTGCAGACATATACCATGAGGTTTCCAACATCGGCTACCGGCAACTTGAGTGACCTGCTGATCAAGTAATTTCCACCTTCAAGATTGATCTGTGCACCTCCAAGGTTTCTGATTCCTTCCATCAAATGTCCTTCACTTACACCATTTGCTGCATCTGCTATGGCTGCAAGTATTGCTTCTGTGCTATCTGATTTCCCTGTTGGGTCTGCACCATACGATGTCACACGGTATTCTCTAGTTTTGTTCATACCCTACCATCACATAAAGTAAACATCAAACATTTGATATTTTTTTCCATATAAAAAATGGACTAAACCAAAGGCGAAACTATGAATCACAGACACGGATACTAGACAATGATACTAACAAGTTGACACTGATATGTGTCGAATACCAGACATGTCTTCAATTTGAAGCGTCAGTGCTACATAGGATGGAATTACCTCAGTTAGCTGAGAAGAAGTTGAAGGTGAGAAGGAAGATGATGGTGTTGAAGCAATGGAATCATGTCTTGTTAAAGATGCCTTGAATGACTTTAATCTACGTATTGCTTCAAGATGCTTGCCATTAGGAATTGTCCTAGAAGAAAAATTCTCACCATAAACACCAATTACAATGAAACAAAGAAGCAAGGAGCAGACAATAGATTTTCCTGTCATATTGTTTGGTATATTTGGTGAGAGATTTTTGAGGTTAGTGTGAAGCTGTTGAGGAAAAGGATTCTAAGTGTGTGTCCATTTAAATAAGGTTATGAGAAAGAGAGGTATGGATAGAAGTAATGATGTTACTAAGATTTGATAAGAAAATATTTAGGGACATTTTGATATTGGATCATACACATAACACCTTCTATGATCATTTTAGACTATGATATTTATTTTAGTGAAGGTTGCTTGTTATGTAATCTTTTTATTAATAATTTATCATAAGTAAGCAGTTACCAACTTATTACTTTTGGGACCTTAATTGACTTTACTATATAGTTTGACATACTCCAAAGGGGTGATCAGATTGGATGCTTCATAATGGTAAATCTGGACAAAAATATTATTTGGTGGGTATCTATTTATTTATTGATTAAATTGGAAGGTTTAAATTTCCACCTATACTTTTCATCTTCAATACACTTAAAAAACTATTTTTTATCAGTTTTATTATATATAAAAATAAATAAAAATTCGAAAATCCAGAAATTTTGATATTTTTGAATAGAAAATTTCAAAAGAAATAATGTAATTATTTTGAAATAAAATTTATATTTCAAAAATTTGAGTAAAATTCTAAATTTTTGAAATTTTCATCTTATTCGAAAATTTCGAAATGTAAAATTACGTTTAAAAAATTTGGTTTTCGAAATTTCCGAAAAATATTCATGTTTCGAAATTTTGAAAGTTCTTAAACTTTTGTTGAAGGTAGCTTTAAAAATT
>JBBPBP010000002.1:10302497-10326418 GCA_037974735.1 Cicer chorassanicum
TTATTAGATAAGCTAAATAAAGATATGATATACATTATTATATGTCAATGGAAAAACTACTCACATGAATAAATTATATTTTTGTTGAAAATTTCAATTAATTTTCATATTTGTATAATTTTGAGTAATAATTTATTAAATTATATAAAATGACAAAACTATCCTTGTAATAAAATCATACATATTTTTTTAAAATTAATTATTAATAGTTTATTTTTAAGATTCATATCAAATTCTATTGTTTTTTTTTACAAGATTTCAATTTTATATTTTAAACCATATTTTACAAGGATAATAAAGTAAATTATTGTTTTTATCTTATCTTGTTGATTTCTAATTCAATTCATATTCATTGTAAGTACAGATGTGCACCTAAGAGGGGGGTGAATTAGGTGTTTAGGAGTTTTCCTTATTTTCAGAATTTAAGTAATCAATTTTTGTGTTTAAGGATAGTAAGTGAAAGAGTAAATTGCAGTAAAGAAATGAACACAACAGAATTATCCTGGTTCCCCTTATGACTAAGGGTACATACAGTCCTCTTGCACACCACAAAAGATTTCTCCACTATTGTTAGAAAATGTACAAGTCCCACCCTAGGACCTTTGCTACAAACTTCTAACAAATCTTCTAGGATAGCACCCTACTATATTAGATAAAACTGTTTAAATAAAGTACTACTTCCTTTTTACAAACACTTGTGATTTGATAAGAGTATAAGAATAAGAAAGAGGGAGAATGATAACAATTCAAGATTGCTTCAAGTACTTTGAGAACCTTAGTTAAGGATATGAAAATGATATGCAAGTACTTGAATTTATGAAAAATGACTTTGAGAAAAATTAGAAAAGTTGTTCAAAGTCTTTAAAGTTGTGTAGTAGGATTGTTGTTGTTGAATCTGAAGTTATGGTGTATTTATAGTCCATAAACATCTCTTCAGATTCATGGCCATTGATCCAAGAGGTTTGAGGAATAATTGCAATGATTTAGAGTCAATTCAGAACTGAAAAATTGCATTGCTTTCAGTTGTATTCGAATACATGATGGTTGTATTCAAATACACCTTTGTGTAACGTTCAAATTTATTCAAATTTAACACTGTGTAGTCGAATACAGATTGATCAATTTTGCCACTGACTTGTTGGTTGTATTCGAATACATCAGGATGTAGTCGAATACAGATGAGAGGTTTTTGCTACTGACTTAGCAATTTTCATCTGTATTCGAATACACCTATGTTGTATTCGAATACACCTTTGTATTTTGTCAAAAATATTAGTTCTAACACTTTGTAAATGTAATTTTGACTTTCGAAAATACTTTTTATGCATATGCAAAGATGTGAGGTTCTCATTGTATTTGAGCTATGGTTTGCATCATTTACCTTTACAAGAAACATCTATTTATGAGAAGATTATTAATTTATCAATAAGCTTTTTTTGTAGACTTCTTCTTTTTGAGCTTGTTGCTTTGATCATCATCACAGTTGGTCTTTTGTATCATCAAAAACATGTATTTTACATTCATGATAATAATTTTAAGGCTAAATAGCACCCGCGGTCCCTTAACTTAATTTCAGTTAACGTTTTAGTCCTTTATTTTTATTATTTTTTTCTCGATTTGGTCCTTTATTTTTATTTTAAGTGACAATTTGATCTTTTATGTTTTAAAATGTCAACAATGTTATCCTTTTTCTTACAAAAATTCATCAAAATTTTCAAACAAAACCCATAAAATTAATTATCATCTTCAATATAATGCAAATTTCATCAAATTCATAACTTAAATCTTTAAATAAACTCATATTTTCATTCTTTATTTGATGTTGTTGGAAATGAAAATATGAGTTTATTTGAATATTTGAGTTATGCATTTGATGAAATTTGCATTATATTGAAGATGATAATTAATTTTACGGGTTTTGTTTGAAAAATTTGATGAATTTTTTGAATTTTTGTAAAAAAAATATAACATTGTTGACATTTTAAAACATAAAAGATCAAATTGTCATTTAAAATTAAAATAAATGACCAACTTGGGAAGAAAAAAAAAAGATAAAAAAGATTAAAACGTTAAATGAAATTAAGTTAAGGGATCGTGGGTGTTATTTAGTCTAATTTTAACTAAAAAGAAAATATATAAGACAGTGTTTAGAATTAATTTATCTTATCATATTGATTCATCACATATTAAATTCAGACAAAATATAATAATTTATTTTTATCGAAAATCTTGTAATTTATCACATGCCCATGAAAGATACTTTTAATGTGAAACTTTATTTGGAGGAAGAAAAAAAATTTCCCTTTTAGTGGAACTATTAGGTAGTCCTCTCCTAAATGAATACAAGGGCAGGAGATATAAATTTAGAAGACTCGGTGCACTTCCCATTTAAAGCCTTAAATTATATTGTACCCAAAAAAATTATTATAGCAATCTCAACTGCATTAGATTTTAATGTACATTCTGGTATCATGTAAGATTTAGTCACACAAAAAAAGTATCATGTAAGATCCACTTTCTCAAAAAAAGAAAAAGTGGCGTGAGGAAATTTTATCATTAACATGCTTAATTATTTACTAAAATTTAATTTAAACTTTAAACTCTTTAATTAAAAAATCTCACTCTCATACTTTAATATTTACGTAAACAATATTTTTCTCCCAATTTTAAAAAGAGAAAAATAATTAACAAATAATTTTATCTGCTAGGTGTTAACAAAAAAACGTCTGTAGTAATTTTATTTTTAGTGGAAAGATTCGTACATCTTTAAGTGTGAAAATGTAAAAAAATTACGAATTTGAAATTATATTTTTACATATATCAAATGTTATTACAATTACTAACTAAGCTATATGTAAGGACTTACACTCGTGGTGGTTATTGATTGATTAAGACTATCTTTAGGAAATATAATCAAATGTTTATCGCGTTTTTATATATTTCATGCATAGTTTCATGATCGGAAAATGTACACATTTTTTATATAATCATGAAAGAGTTAACATGATGTGATTAACCTGTTACTAAAAAAATGATGTGATGATTAACCGGAGTATACTTACGAGAAACCATGAAAAGATTATTCTCCTTAAATTTAGAGGATTGTCAAAAACAACTAAGTCATGTTTTGGGTGTCGTAAATTTAATTTCAGGCAATAAGTAATATAGTAAGAGACGTAAACAATCTAAGACAAATTTTACGAGACCAACAAATGTTAATCCCTCCAAGTATAAATTGGACCATCGGTTTCTACGACAAAGTGTATGGTTATTAAAAAAGAAATAATATTAAAATTAAAAATAAACAATAGGTTATGCATCTTGACCAATCTCTTAATAAGTGTCTCATTTTCCTCCAAATTGGGTTTGACTTATGCTCTAATACTTATGGTAAGCAGGTTGTAATTAATAAAAATATTTTATGGACATTAAAACACCTCTTAAACGTCATGAGAGAAATAAAAATAGAGAAAGCGATAAAATAAATGTGATATCTAAATTATGGGATAAAAAAATAGAGAAAAAATGAAAATGTTAAATAAATATAGGAAAAATAAAGATGTTCAAATATTATGATTATTAAAACAACAACATTACTATCTAGTACAATATGTTATACATACAAGTCGCAAGAAACATTCAACTTTTTGGGGTTTTACATTCAACTGCCCATCAATTTGGGGTTTGACACCAAATAAAGTGGGTGTGAAAGTGGGATGAAGTTACACATCGTTTTCTTATTAAATTAAAATACATTCTCATACTAAAGTGCATTATTCTTAAAACAAATGGCATAGTAGCATTCCTACTACCTCCCCTAAGTAGTTTAATGTTGATAGTTATACAAACCGCTTTTTCGAGTCAAATTATAGAAAAATTTGCCAAGTGTAACCGACAAGAAAGGGATCAACAAGTAGAGAAATGGAGAGAAATTATTGATAATATTGTTGGGTATTGGACTCTCTTCCTATGTGGAGAAAAGCCCAAATATTGTATTCCATGTGTCTCACTTAACTTATTTAAGTGAAGAGTGGTCTAATTAGGGTTGAAAGAGAGAGACTATTTTGAGAGAAAAGGCAGTCACCAAAAGAGAAAAGAGAAGAGTAAACTCTATTCCCGATTAAGTTAAATCAGTCTCCGAAAAACATCGATTGCGCATTCGTTAACCGTTGGATCGGGCTGAAATTTGGACAGTAGGTTCGCAACATTCAGGGCTTCGTTTTCAACGGTCGGATCGGCGAAACGACGTCTGGAGAGGGAGATATCAGACTCGCACAGTAGCAGGTTTTTGGATGTTTCACTTCTTCTTGCTTTTCATTTGTAAGCTTTAGTGCTTTGTTATTTTGGCTGGTTGTAGGCACACTTTGTGCATCTTTTTGAGACTCTCTTGTACCCTTATTTGATTATAGTGGAGCTATTTCTTTGGTCTGGACGACCCGTGGTTTTTACCCTCGCATTGAGGGGTTTTCCACGTTAAAATATCGGTGTTCTTTACGCTCTTTTATTTTGATTAATTTGCTGCCATATATTTGTTGTTGCTCCTCACGGGTTCTTACAAGTTGGGGGAATTTTATATCCGCTGCGTATTACTTGTTATTGTGTTTCTGTGTTTATTCCCCATCAGAGTGGCATCAGAACTCTTGGTTAAAGGGTTATTTGACTTGCTTGAAGGATGGAGGCAAATATGAATATAAAGATGGTATGCTTGAATGGTACTAACTACCATTTGTGGAAGGGCAAGATGAAAGATTTGTTATTTGTGAAGAATATGCATCTTCCTATTTTTGGTTCTAAAAAGCCGGATACTAAATCTAAGGAAGATTGGGAATTTGAACATCAACAGGTATGTGGTTTTGTTAGGCAATATGTAGAAGATAATGTTTATAATCATATTGCTAACGAGACAAATGCAAAGACTATGTGGGATAAGATACAGACTTTGTTCGCCTCTAAATCAGGGAATAATAAATTATTCTTGCTGAATAGTTTCATAAGTTTGAAATATAAGGAGGGAACTTCTATTTCAGACCACTTGAGTGAATTTCAGGGGCTCCTTGATCAAATGTCTGGAATGAGTATCAAGTTTGATGATGAGCTATTGGGACTATTTTTACTGTTATCTTTACCAGAGTCTTGGGAGACATTTCGGGTTTCTATAACGAGTTCAGCTCCTAATGGTGTTGTTTCTTTGGAAACGGCTAAGGGTGGTGTTTTGAATGAGGAGATGAGAAGGAAGGCACAGGGTTCTTCATCTCAATCTGAAGTTCTTGTCACTGAAAATAGGGGGAGAAGTCAGAAAAAAGAACCGAAGGGTGGTAGAGAAAACAGCAGAAGCAAGCCCAAGCCTAGATGCAAAAATGTGGAGTGTCATTATTGTCATAAAACAGGGCACATACAGAAGAATTGTTTTCTGTGGAAAAATGAGAACAAAGGCAAGAAAGGTAAGCAGAAACAAAGGGGTCGTGATGATGATAGTGATGATGACCGTGTTATTACTGCTACTAGTGATGATCTTGTTATTCTCCGTGACTATGAGTCAATTAATCTTGTATCTGTGAGAGCATGTGGATAATTGATAGTGGTGCTACACTACATGTTACACCGAGGAAGGAGTTCTTCACATCTTATACTTCAGGTGATTTTGGAGTTTTGAAGATGGGTAATGATGGTGTATCTAAGGTAATTGGTGTTGGTGATGTATGCTTGCAAACCAACATGGGAATGCAATTGTTGCTTAAAGGAGTCAAACATGCTCCAGATGTTCGCTTCAATTTGATCTCCGTGCATATGCTTGATGAAAGTGGTTTTGATAATCATTTTGCTTCTGGAAAGTGGAAACTCAGTAAAGGTGACTTGGTTGTGGCTAGAGGGGAGAAAATTAGTAAACTGTATTGGACAAAAGCTTTAGTTGCAAAAGACAGTGTGAATGCCGTGGATATGGAATCATCTTTGTGGCACCGAAGGCTTAGCCATATCAGTGAAAAGGGGTTAAATTGTTTAGCTAGAAAGGATGTGCTTCCAGGATTGAAAAATGTAGATTTGGAGAAATGTTCTCACTGCATAATTGGTAAACAAACTAGAGTATCCTTCAAAAGGCATCCTCCCTCTAGAAAGTCAGAGTTGCTTCAGTTGGTGCATTCTGACGTCTGTGGCCCTTTAAAGGTAAAATCTTTTAGTGGTGCACTTTATTTTGTTACTTTTATTGATGACTGTTCCAGGAAAATATGGGTTTATGTTCTGAAGACAAAAGACCAAGTGTTGGAGAAATTCAAACAATTTCATGCTTTGGTTGAGAGGCAAACAGGCAAGAAGCTGAAACGTGTTCGTACTGACAACGGTGGTGAGTATTGTGGACCTTTTGATGTATATTGCAAACAGCAGGGTATAGCACATGAAAAGACTCCTCCTAAAACTCCTCAGCTAAATGGTTTAGCAGAGAGGATGAATCGGACACTTGTTGAGAGAGTGAGGTGTATGCTCTCTGAAGCTAAGTTGCCTAAACATTATTGGGGTGAGGCACTGTACACGGCGGTGCATGTTATTAATCTTACTCCTACTGTCGCTTTGAATAGTGAGGTACCAAACAAGGTATGGTTTGGGAAGAATGTCAAGTATGATCACTTGAGAGTCTTTGGTTGCAAGACTTTTGTGCATGTTCCGAAGGATGAAAGATCCAAGTTGGATGCAAAGTCAAAGCAATGTATCTTCATTGGTTATGGTGAGGATGAATTTGGCTACAAGTTGTACGATCCTATAAACAAAAAGGTTATTAAAAGTCGTGATGTAGTGTTCATGGAAGACCAAACTATTGAAGACATTGATAAGGTGGAGAAGACTACACCTGAGAGAGAGATAACGTCTTATCTGATGGTGATCCAGTTCGGTCACCTGTTCTTGATTTGGATACTACTAATGGTAATGTTTAGAATGATGAGTCACATGATTGTGTTGATGATCATCGACTTAGAGATGAGGTAAACATTCCAGCTAGTGAAGATCATGAGTTGTCACATGATGAGAATCTTAATGATGCTTCTGAATCATCTCTAACCCAACTCAGGAGGTCTCAGAGGCAGAGACAACCATCTACAAGGTATGTTTCTGACGAGTATGTGAATTTGACTGATGAAGGGGAACCTGAGTGTTTTCGAGAGGCCATGGAGAGTGAAGAAAGTCAAAAGTGGTTGGATGCAATGCATGATGAGATGAAATCCTTGCATGATAATCACAATTATGATTTGGTGAAGTTGCCAAAAGGCAAAAGGGCTTTGGAAAACAGGTGGATCTATAGAGTGAAACTTGAGAGTAACTCAAAGTCTCCGAGGTATAAAGCCAGATTAGTGGTGAAAGGTTTCCGTCAAAGAAAGGGTGTTGATTTTAATGAGATTTTCTCACCTGTGGTAAAAATGTCATCAATTAGAACCGTGTTGAGTTTGGCAGCTACTCTTGACTTAGAGGTAGAGCAAATGGATGTAAAAATGGCTTTCCTTCATGGTGATTTGGAGGAAGAGATTTACATGAAGCAACCTGATGGTTTTCTTGTTGAAGGCAAGGAAGACTATGTGTGTAGACTAAGAAAGAGTCTATACGGTTTGAAGCAAGCTCTAAAGCAGTGGTACAAAAAGTTTGAGTCTGTTATGTGTGACCAAGAATACATGAAGACTACTTCTGACCATTGTGTATTTGTTAGAAAATTTTCTAACGATGATTTCATTATCCTGTTATTATATGTTGATGACATACTTATTATTGGAAAAAATATTTCCAAGATTGACAGGTTAAAGAAGCAGTTGGGCGAGTCATTTGCCATGAAAGACATGGGAGCAGCTAAACAGATTCTTGGCATAAGAATCATGTGTGACAGAAAGGAGAAGAAACTTTGGATGTCATAAGAACACTATATTTTGAGAGTGTTGCAAAGGTTTCAAATGGAAAACTCTAAGGTTGAGCTTGGGTTTATTCAAGACAAATATGTCTTATTTGTCAATAGTCAAAGTGCTATTCATCTTGGTAAGAATTCGACGTGATCATTGGATACGTGATGTTTTCAAAGCTAAGTTGTTGGAGTTGGCTAAAGTTCATACTGACTATAATGGTTCTGATATGATGACTAAAGCATTACCAAGAGGGAAATTTGAAACTTGTTGTGATATCGCCGGTTTGGCGATTATCTCCACATAGTTGTGAGGGGATAATATTGTTGGGTATTGGGCTCTCTTCCTATGTGGAGAAAAGCCCAAATATTGTAGTCCATGTGTCTCACTTATTTAAGTGGAGAGTGGTCTAATTAGGGTTGGAAGAGAGAGACTTTTTTGAGAGAAAAGGCAGTCACCAAAAGAGAAAAGAGAAGAGTAAACTCTATTCCCGATTTTGTTAAATCAGTCTCAGAAAAACATCGATTGCGCATTCGTTAACCGCTGGATCGGGCTTAAATTTGGACAGTAGGTTCGCAACATTCAGGGCTTCGTTTTCAACGGTCGGATCGGCGAAACGACGTCTGGAGAGGGAGATATCAGACTCGCACAGTAGCAGGTGTTTGGATGTTTCACTTCTTCTTGCTTTTCATTTGTAAGCTTTAGTGCTTTGTTATTTTGGCTGGTTGTAGGCACACTTTGTGCATCTTTTTGAGACTCTCTTGTACCCTTATTTGATTATAGTGGAGCTATTTCTTTGGTCTGGACGACCCGTGGTTTTTACCCTTCCATTGAGGGGTTTTCCACGTTAAAATATCGGTGTTCTTTACGCTCTTTTATTTTGATTAATTTGCTGTCATATATTTGTTGTTGCTCCTCACGGGTTCTTGCAAGTTGGGGGAATTTTATATCCGCTGCGTATTACTTGTTATTGTGTTTCTGTGTTTATTCCCCATCAATTATAGAGTTGATCTACGTTCGAACTCTGGTTCCGGTCTAAAGCGTATAGAAATTTAAAGGAATGTTTGGTTCAACGAATGAAGTAAATTTTAATGGTGGAAAAGAGAAGAAAGCAGAGTAGATTGTAGAAAAGTTAAAATATGTTGGTTCAAAAGAGGAGAGATAACATATTTTTAAGTCTTCCCTACAAATCTCCTCAATATGAAAGAAAAACAAAATCAACTAAATAACGAATTGTACTCTCTTCTCCTTCTAAAATTTGAACTAAATTTAAAAATTTAAAAATATTTTCTCACCTCCCCTCCAACTAAACACACCCTAAAAGAAATTAGAAAATGTGACTTTTTTAAATAAATAAAAAAATATTTTTAAAAGACTCTTAAATTTTTATTTATGTTATATTTTTTGGGATTTTTAAGATGTAAAACATTTATTAAATTACTATAATAGATTTCATTTAAATTTTTTTAATTGTTAGTAAATTCAGTCAATTTAATATTTATTGATATGTTATCCATCTTAATCAAAAACAATGAACATTTAACCGAAGATGAAGATATACAAAAATTGAAATATTATATAAATCAAGACTACATGAAAAAAAATTAGAACAAAAAAATTTAATTGGTCTCATTATACTATTTTTATATAATATATTTTAATACTTAATATTAGGTAAAATATTTTCTTTTTTAAATGAGGCCCAAGGCTAATCTATTGGTTGCTGTTGCGAAAAACAGAGATCAATCAATCAATGAACCCAAAAAAATTAACGAAGATTGATGAAACAGAATTTGAAGCTTGTAATTCTAAAATGAACACACATAATTGTTAACCCAGTTCAGAGATTAACTCCTACGTCTGGGGGACTGGATCCGACTTGAATTTTCACTATTTGAAGATAAAAAATGATTACAATTAGAATTGCACTTGTGTTGCCAGTTTTCTACACTTAGTAAAACTGCAATTTTTCTTTTTCTGATCTCATTTTTTTCAGCCTTGTTTTGGCTTATATACAGTTTGTTTACAATTGGAGTAACAAACTAACTAACTAACTGCCCGAAACAGTTGGGCTTCTTAATTTGAGTACCACTTTTAACAATTCTCCACCTTGGTACCAAATGAGAAGCTTCAGCTTGTGATCCTTCAAATCAGATCCCCTTTGTCCTTGATCTCAGTTTCTGGACTTGATTCGCAGCATATCCAAACAGTGTTTGAATTTGCTAAGTGTGACAGGTTTTGTAAACATGTCTGTAGGATTATCACTTGTATGCACCTTTGCCACATGTATCTTACCCCTTTCAATGACATCTCGAATGAAATGAAGTCTGATGTCTATATGCTTGGTCCTTTCATGATACATTTGATTTTTGCTCAAATGAATGGCACTTTGACTGTCACAATGTATGCAAACAGCTTCTTGCTTGACCCCAAGCTCTGTGATCAATCCTTTTAGCCAAATTCCTTCTTTCACTGCTTCAGCAAGTGCAGCATATTCTGCCTCTGTTGTTGATAATGCCACTATGTGTTGAAGATTAGCTTTCCAACTGACTGTGTTATTAAACACTGTGAACACATATCCTGTAAGAGATCTTCTTCTATCTAAATCTCTAGCAAAATCAGAGTCTACAAATCCTTGGACTGACTTTGAAGGTTCTAAACTTTTGCTGTATTCCAAACACATGCTTTGAGTACCCTTTAGGTACCTTAGAATCCATTTGACAGCTTGCCAATGATTCATCCCTGGGTTTCCCATAAATCTGCTCGTGACACTTACAACATGAGAAATGTCTGGCCTTGAGCAGACCATAGCATACATGATACTTCCTATGGCACTTGCATATGGTATATTCTTCATGTATTCTGCTTCTAGGTATGTGTTTGGTGACATGGCTGAAGAAAGCTTGAAGTGAGCTACTAGTGGAGAGCTAACTGCCTTTGATTCACTCATGTTGAATCTATTTAGAACCTTTCCAATGTAGCTCTCTTGAGAAATTATCAGTCTTCCTTGTTCTCTGATTCTGATGATTTCCATTCCTAGAATCCTCTTGGCTGGCCGCAAGTCCTTCATCTCAAATTCTTTCTTCAACTGGCCCTTCAATTTTTCTATTTCTTTCATACTTTTACATGCTATTAGCATGTCATCCACATATAGCAGCAAGTAAATGAATGTGAATGAAGATACTTGTTTATAGTACACACAACTATCAAAATTACTTCTAGCATAACTTTGACTAAGCATGAATGAATCAAACCTCAAATACCACTGCCTTGGTGATTGCTTTAGCCCATTGAGTGATCTCTTTAACAAGCAGACCCAATCCTCCTTTCCTTGAGTCCTAAAGCCATCTGGTTGCTGCATTAATATTGTTTCATTCAGGTCTCCATGGAGAAATGTTGTTTTTACATCCATCTGTTCCAATTCCATGTCAAAGTGTGCTACCATGACTAGAATTATCCTTATAGATGCATGCTTGACTACAGGAGAAAATATTTCATTGTAGTCTACACCTTCTCTTTGAGTTAATCCCTTTGCTACTAGTTGTGCTTTGAACTTGGGTGGTTCAACTCCTAGAATTCCCTCCTTCCTCTTGAAAATCCATTTGCTGCCTACAATTCTGGAGTTGGCTGGCTTGGGTATGAGTTCCCAAGTGTTGTTCTTCTCTAATGATTTCAGCTCCTCAGTCATAGCTGAAATCCATTTCTCTTTGTCTTAAGACCTGACAGCTTCATTGTAGTTCTTGTGATCTTCTTGTATAATCTCTTCTGTAGCATGTAATGCATAGCTGATCATGTCTGCATAACCATATCTTTGAGTGGGTTTTGATGCCCTTCTTTCTCTATCCCTGATGAGGATATAATCATCTAATTCCTGCTCTGTAAACATAGCATGTTCTGCTGGGTTTGCATCAGTCTTGTCTTGCTGAGATTGTTGTTGTTCTGAAGTCAGGATCGTTCTTGACTTCTGTTGATCGTTCTCCCTTTCTGTGGCAGGAGTCAAGATCGACCTTCAATTTTCTGCAACTTGCTCCACCTCAAGATCAAACCTCTCAGTTCTGTCTTGTTGAATCTGTTGTTGCTCCAGGATCGTTCTTCGTTTCTCTCCATCTTTCTCCACCTCAAGATCAATCCTCTCATCTTCAATCTGATGTGAGCTTTAATTTGCAGCATTGGTTACAGACTTGAATAGCTCAACCTCATGAAACTTAACATCCCTGCTGATGATACATTTCCTG
The DNA here is from genome assembly GCA_037974735.1 of Cicer chorassanicum. Lineage (NCBI taxonomy): Eukaryota > Viridiplantae > Streptophyta > Magnoliopsida > Fabales > Fabaceae > Cicer > Cicer chorassanicum. The sequence continues at coordinate 10,314,607 of JBBPBP010000002.1, forward strand.
CTTTCAGGACACCATATTCTATAACCTTTTACTCCACTTGGATATCCAACAAAATATCATTTCTTGGCTCGAGGGGCTAGTTTCCCTTCATTTACATGGTAGTATGCAGCACATCCAAACACTTTTAAATGATTGTAGTTTGCAGCCTGTCCTGTCCACATCTCTTGAAGGGTTTTGATTTCAATTGCAGTAGATGGACTCAAATTTATCAAATAACAAGCTGTATTGACAACTTCTCCCCAAAACTGTGCAGGCATCCCTGCATTTGACAGAATGCATCTCATTCTTTCAAGTAAGGTTTTATTCATCCTTTCAGCTAGTCCATTTTGTTGAGGTGTGTTCTTTACAGTCCTATGTTTGTTCACACCATAAGCTTTGCAAAAACTAGTGAATTCCTCACTACAGAATTCCAGACCATTATATGTCCTTAGAGTCTTAATTCTTTTGTCAGTCCTATTTTCAACCACAGACTTCCAATCTTTAAAGGTTTTAAATGCTTCATCCTTACTTTTCAACAAGTAAATCCATACTTTTCTACTATAATCATCAAGAAATGTAATGAAATACTTGCTACCTCCATGTGAAGTAATCTTTGCAAGGCCCCATAGATCAATGTGAACATATTCCATAATTCCTTTTGAGCAATGTTTACCTTTGGAGAACTTGACCCTATGCATCTTTCCAAACACACAATGCTCACAAAATTCAAGATCACTGATCTTGTCCCCACCTAGCATGCCTTGCCTGTCCAGAACTTGCATTCCTTTTAGACTAACATGACCCAACCTTTGATGCCATAGGCTGGCTTTGCTTGATGCTTGAACAGCCACTGCTGCCATTCCTGTCACTGCTTGACCATTTAGAAGGTAAATTCCATGATCCCTTGTTCCCTTCATGATTACCAATGATCCTTTTATGACTTTTAGAGTGCATTTCTCTGCTTTGTATGAACAGTCAGCTTCCTCTAGCATTCCTAGAGAAATTAAATTTCTTTTCAGTTCTGGAACGTGTCTCACCTTTGACAAAATCTTCATGGTTCCATCTTCCAGCTTCAGCTTGATTTAACCAATTCCAACTACCTTGCAGGCTGATTTGTTCCCCATAATCACCTTGCCTCCATCCATTTCTTGGTAGTCGAGAAACCATTCTCTATTTGAGGTCATGTGAAATGAACACCCTGAGTCAAGTACCCAGTCATCATCCATGATTTCAGTTGAATTCGCCATAAGAATTTCTGAGCTTTCATACCCTTCAGAAGCTATAAATGCATTTCCATAATCATCATCACTATGTGATCCTTTCTTTCCTTTCCAATCTGGACATTCTTTCTTGAAATGCCCTTCTTTCTTGCATATGAAACATCTCATTTTAGACTTGTCCTTTTCTTTGTTCTTGAACTTATTCTTCTGTTTTTGATTCTTCTTCCCTGCATTGGCCTTGACAAACAGTCCCTCGCCACTGGTTTCTTCTTTCCCATTTGACTTCCTCTTCAATTCTTTGGACATTAGTGCAACTTGTACTTCTTCTACTGTCAAGGAATCTCTACCATACAGAAGTGTATCACGTAGATTTTCATAAGAGCTTGATAATGAATTTATCAACAACAGGGCATGATCCTCATCGTTCAATTTTTCATCAATATTTTCAAGATCTAATATGATCTTATTAAACTCATCCATATGATTTTCAATTGATCTCCCATGTTGCATCTTGAAGGTATATAATTTTTGTTTTAAGTACAAACGATTTGCTAATGATTTTGTCATGTATAAAGATTCTAATTTAAGCCAAATATCTGCTGCAGAGGTCTCCTTTGACACTTCCCTTAGAACCTTGTCTCCAAGACTCAAGATTAAAGCACTGTGAGCCTTGTCCATGATATCCCTCTTCTCCTTTTCTGGTAGTGTGGATGCCATGTCTTTCTCTACTCCCAGTGCTCCTGCCAAACCTTGATGAACCAGCAACGCTTTCATCTTGAGACGCCATAACCCAAAATCATTTTTCCCATCGAATTTCTCAATTGCATACTTTGTAGATGCCATCCTTCCTTTGAATCGAATACTCCCATGCTCTTGATACCAGTTGTTGCGAAAAATAGAGATCAATCAATCAATGAACCCAAAAAAATTAACGAAGATTGATGAAACAGAATTTGAAGCTTGTAATTCTAAAATGAACACACACAATTGTTAACCCAGTTCAGAGATTAACTCCTACGTCTGGAGGACTGAATCCGACTTGAATTTTCACTATTTGGAGATGAAAAATGATTACAATTGGAATTGCATTTGTGCTGTCAGTTTTCTACACTTAGTAAAACTGCAGTTTTTCTTTTTCTGATCTCATTTTTTTCAGCCTTACTTTGGCTTATATACAGTTTGTTTACAATTGGAGTAACAAACTAACTAACTGAAGTTAGTTTCAACTAACTAACTAACTGCCCAAAACAGTTGGGCTTTTTAATTTGAGTACCACTTTTAACAGTTGCCTTGTCCAGTAGTTGGGTCAGGATAAAATTCAAATCACTTACTACAAGGAAGATAGTTTTTAACGGCAATTTGATGTAGGCTAGAAATCTATCATTAGACATGCATGAGGAAACTAATAACATATGTAAAAGAAAGAAAATGGATGAAATTAATGGCTCCAATGCCAAACTCAACGACGTATTTTGTTTGGGGATTTGGGAATTCTCGCACAATCAGATATTTAAAGAATTGAATTTCTCTAAGGCTTCCCGATTTGATTTTTGTTATGGAAACTAGAAGGACTGAGACCAAAATGTTACAACTCTAAGAACATTGGATGTCTAGATAATGTGGTTTCTTTCATGAGAATTTATGGGTTGATTATGAAAGCAAAATATTCTTGTAGTTCTTTCGTAATCTTTTCAATTCTTCATCACTAGAGTTCTTCTACTACTTAGAAAGCGATAGATAATGTGTGGGTTTAAAGGGTGTACATGAGTTGGGTTTGGTCGTAGTTGGCCAAATTCAATACTCATAACCAATTAATTTCATTTGAGTTGAGTTCAATATGTGATTTTTACATTAAATCTAAACCAAATCAACTCGATTATAAGTAGATTTGATTGGGTTCGCGGGTTATAAAGACAAAATATTTTTATTTTAAAAAAAATTAATTAAATTTAAATATTTGAACATCTCAAAAATAACAAAGTTATATTTCAACATGTCATTCAATACTTAAAATACATCCACAATCACAATAAACACTTAAATCAATTAACTTCGCAACAAAATCTCAAATATAATCCAACAACTAAATTTTAATTGTATCTCAATAGTAAATAAATAAATATATATATATATATATATATATATATATATATATATATATATATATATATGTCACGTCAATGAGTTAAGTTCGCGGGTTTAAAATGTTAAATCTGCTATCCGAATCGAACATCACTGGATTAATATGCGTTGGTTCGGGTTAGACCCGAACTTGAATGGATTTGGTCAAAATGCGGATTGAGTTGATTTTGATGATCGGATTTGCTTATTTATATGTATCTATGAACACCCCTATGTGCGATGATATTAAGGAAAACATTAACTCGAATATCCAAGATGGTCATGATACTAGGTTCTAAAAAAACTATTGGATTTGAGGGTGTTATAGTCTTTATTTCCAACTTTTTAGAGTTATCCCTTGAGACGAAACTAATTTCTCTATGTTCTATTATACTTCTAATGACGCTTAGAATTGGGATAATATTGATAAATATGTTCCTAGTGACATTTGTGAAAGGATTGTTATTATCATACCTTCTTCTCTAGAAAAATAGGATTTTCCTTGTTGGACTGTTTGTCCATAAGGCAATATTTTGTGTTGAAAAAGGTCTAAGTATCTAATACCATCATTATTAAGATTTGGGTTTGGAATTAGGGTTGTACATAGATTAGTTTGGGTTGGGTTTGTTCAAAACCCAAACTCAAACCGTGTAGGAAACACTGGGTTGAGTTTGATAAAAAAACGTATGTTATAGTACTGGATTTGGTTGCATCAAACCGCTCATTTTCTGAGTTGGATTGGGTGTTGGGTTATCCACATTCTTTTTTTATTTAATTGTTAATGATAGACCATCATATTCTTTCTAAAAAATGTCACAACCTTAATTTTTCCCTCAAAATATAGTGTAACCTATTTTCACTATTTTTTTAGCAACTAATATATATAAACATACAATTAATGAGGATATCAAAATCATAAAATTCATCATAAAATAATTTTATTGCAAGCATCAACATAACCAAAGTTACAAGGTTCATAAAATTGCATAAAATGTTTGCAAGCATCAAAATAACTAAAGTGCAACATCCTAAAATAACCAAATAAGTTTTATGAATTGAGTTACCTAGGTAAGATGGGTCTAGTTTTTATCCAATATCTAATTTTTTGAGTGATTTGTTATTTTGTAAAACCAAGATCACCCACTAACACTAATTTACCCGACCTAGACCATTTTTTTGGGTCGATCCATATCGGGTTGACCGGGTTGGTTGAGTTAGACCAACTCATATACAATCTTACTTGGAATGGTCTTAATCGCCATCAACTTTTTGTTCCTCGAAATTAGCTCATAATAGGCTTATTACTAAAGATGAACGTTATTCTAAAAGGATCTTTACCGATAACTTTTGTCCTAGATGCCTTGATTTCCCAATGACAATTATCCACATGTTGAGAGATTATGAAGAAGTTAGAAAATTTTGGACAGGTCTTATTAAACTTAATGATTAAAGTAAATTCTTTAGTTTTGGTCTTTATAATTGGTTGAATTGGAATATTTCCAATGATGGTATTGGGTAGGTTCAAGTTCATTGGTCCTCTTTATTTGGAGTGGCTATCTACGAGATTTGGAATAGCCTTGTGTTTGCTTGGACTTCTTATTTGAATAGTTTGTTTTTTTACGATGTTCTCAATCAAGCTCAATCTATCAACGGGGTTAATCTTCATGTTAACTCCCAACTGTGTGTCCCTAAGCGAGAACTTGGTCAAAACCTCTGCAAGGTTAGTATAAAGATAATGTGGATGGTTGGTTTTATTAGAACTTCTACTGTAAGTTCAACCTATGGTGGTATCATTCATATTTCTGAAGGTAGATTCATCAAAAGATTTCATAGTATAGTTGGTTCTTGCTCCGTTATTTGGGTTGATCTATGCGGGCTAAGACTTGTATCAAGATAACTAAGCTCCAAAACCTCACTTCAATTGTATTTGAATTGGACTCTCGCGTAGTTATCAACACAGTTAATTCAAAATTCTCTTCAAATTTGCATCTTCCACCTCTTCATCAAAAGATCATTTTCTTCTATAACTTTTGGATCGGAGAACTTTTTTTAATCATATTTTTGAAAAGGCTAATAGATGTATTAATTATCTAGTCAATTTGGGTCTTTCAATTTAATCTTTAGATTAAATGCTTATAGATAAGCTTTTTTTTTCTTCTTTACATCTTATTTTGATTGATGATATAAGATGCACTTTTTTTGTTGGAAACATAAGATGCACTTATAGGTCTTATTTAGTTTCGTAGTCTAATTTAAATTTCATAAAGTAAATAAATAAGAGTTCAATATCAAACCAAGAAGAAGATTAAATTGAAACTAAGATTAAAGATTTAGAATTAAAATTTTGGTTAGGACTTTAAAATAAAAATAGTTGGGGGACTTTAAAATAAATTAATGTAGTTTCAGAACCCACACCAAAACACTAACACCATTCCCATTCCTTTCTCCCTCTCTTAAAACTCATTCTCAGTCGCCGTCACTCCATTCCCAACGCCGTTACAATGCAAACCATTAACCGTTTCATCTCCGTCACAAGACGACTCACCACCGAACTCCGCCACGAAAACCGCCTCCATTTTACACCTTCCAGAACTCTCTCAACCACAAATTCCGGCGAACAAATCGGATCCTTCGAAGACTCGAATTGGGAAACGCCCTCCACATGGTCAACAGGTCTAACAAAGGACCACTTCAACGGCGAAGCCAATCCACAAACGACTCTTTCAGATCTCCAAGAGATGGAGGAAAAGCTACAGGAATTGGAAGAGGAGAATCGGAATAGCAAATCTTATGTGGATAGTTGGAAAAAGAGATTGGCGGATACTTGTGTGTTGTTGAAACAGGTTCGTGAACCTGGTGCTAGAGGTTCCTATTTGAAGGACAGTGAGAAAGCAGAGATGTATCGATTGCATAAGAAAAATCCTGAGGTTTATACTGTTGAGAAGCTTGCTAAGGATTATAGGATCATGAGACAGAGGGTTCATGCTATTCTTTGGCTTAAGGAACTTGAAGAAGAGGAAGAGAAGAAGCTAGGTCACCGTCTTGATGATTCCGTTGAGCTCTTGCTTGACACTTTTCCTGAGTCAGTGCTTTTTCAATATTATTAACTTTTTATTAATTATAATTTGCTTTTTGTTATGTGGAAATATGTTGTTCATAGGTTTAGTTGAATTTAGGGTTTATGGTTTATTTACTGTTAAGTGAATATGATTGTTCATATGTTAAATTTAATTAAAAAAAATTGGGGTATTAATAGGAGTGGCACGAATGGCTATTTTACAACTATCTAAGCTGTGAATTGAACTTTGTCCCTTGAGGTTTCAAAGTCAAGCTCTTAAGTTTAATTAGGGTTTAAGGTTTATTTATTTTGTTAAGTGACTAATGATTGTTCATATGTTGAGTTAAATTAGGGTTTATTTATTTTGTTAAGTGAAATGTGATTGTTCATATGTTGAGTTAAATTAGGGTTTATTTATTTTGTTAAGTGACAAATGATTGTTCATATGTTTGAGTTGAATAGGATTTATGTATTGTTATGTGAAAAATGATTGTTCATGTGTTTTGTTGAATTTAGGGCTTAGGGTTTATTAATTGTTAAGTGAAATATGATTGTTCATATGTTGAGTTGAATTTATGGTTTATTTATTTATTTATTTATTGTTTTTTTTCTTGGTGTTGTTGTTGCAGATTTTTTATTTCCCATGATAGGGAGTTCCATGTTGCTTCTCTTCCTTACAAACCTGACTTCAAGGTGATGCCTGAGGGGTGGGATGGCATTACCAAAGATTTGGACGAAGTTCATTATGAGATCTCCAAAAAGGAAGATGATATGCTTTATCGAGATTTTGTTGAGAAGATGAACTTCAACAAGAAGAAAGTGAGTTCTCTTTGGCTGTTATTCTATATTTTGCCAACAAAACATAGCTTGTTATATAGAAATTGGTAGATACATGTCTTGTGTGCTTTATTTTGGCTTTACTATGTTGTTGTCGAGTAGTCGAAGTATTTGATATCTTCGGTGTAGAAATTTAATAGGTATGGGGATAGTTTAGCGTGACATATTGGTGGGGTTTATGTTGTCTGTAGAGTATAGAGTACACATGGCATCCAAATTTGATGGAGGACAAGGAGCATATATATAAGTCTTTACTGAGACATAGAAAAGGTTTTAGATAAGAAAGATTCAAACATGGCGAATGAGCTGGTTAACAAACCAAAAAAGAAAAAGGTTCTTGATAATTCAGGTTTTGGGTTCGATGTTCATGACAAAGAACCTGCCTTAGCCTTGAAAGGCTTAGGCATTTGATTACTTTCACTGATGATTTTTGTGGATGGAAAAGCCAGAAGATTTTCTGTGTTCAAAAGAGTTAAATTTCCTGCTGAGAAGGAAACCGGTTCATATATAAGATACTCACCAACTAATCAAGTCAGAGTTTACATCACCCTAATCAAATTTAATTGAAAACTACGTAGAATGTACATACTATATTAGAATGAAGTTGTAAACACAAGAATAGAACTATTATGTGAATATGGTTTGTTGTATGCTGTCAGAAAAGAAAAGTCCCAATAGTAGTAGTAAGTTAGAAGAAAACAATTCCCAATATGCACTTAATATAAACCAAGCCCGTTTAGAAATCTTTGGGACTTTAGACAAGACACTAGAACTCTTAAATTCATAAATTCGACCTGAAATATTAGCCAGAACCAGAAGTTACTCAAACGCTTTGAAATATTTGGAAAATCAAAGATAAACCCGCTGCTTAATTATTTCTATTGCTCCTGCATAGTATGATGTTATTCCCAACTGATGCTGGCTGCTTATTTGATCAATGTATTTTGAAACTTTGTGTTGCTTATTTGATCAAAATATCTTATGAATATCTGGATGTCTAGATATTATTGGACAACGCTTGGGCAGCAAACTCTTTTGGTTGTACGGATATTTAGACAAATAGTTTAGGTGTATAACTATTGGGATACATAATGTTCCCAATTGTCATTTCTTTTGAGTAAATTATATATATTGAAAGGGGAAATTATGGAGTGGATGAGTGGAGATATAGACGGTTGATTTATTGAATAATGGCATGTTTTGGTGATGCTTTTAGCATCTTGCAAAATTGTATTATTGAATGACCTTTAGGAACATCCAGATTGTTTGATGGACCATTAATAATGTTGATGTAGTTATCTTTCCAATTTTATTTCTTTTTGGTCTACCATCATTGATTGTTTTTACAGTTTTTCTTGGGGAGAATTTAGCTTTTATTCTTTGTTCTTTTTTACGTCTAAGAAAATACTGGATCAGTGGAGATGAAACACTTTGATGCCTATCTACAGTAAAAATTAGGCATACAAAATTTTGTAAATTGTAGAAAGGAAGTACTATATACCTATCTACAACGACAAGTTTCATGAGACTGAGTATATTAAGACAAGATAACCGTATGAATGGTTTCATATAAGGTAGCTCAACAATGGGTGATAACATTTTGAATGGTTTGATGAAAGATGACTTTGCACACGAACTTTGTTGATTTCAGAACAGCAGAAATCCTGTCGAAGGCTCTAGAGATGAAATAATTTTGTATTGCACAAATTTTGAACTGCATAGGGGATAGATATATGATGGCCATTAGTAGTGTGTGATGAAGTCATGAAGATGATATATTCCCATTTGATGAGTTGAAAGAATGAGTAAATTGTAAAATATATACTTGAGTTGTGAAGTGAAGCTTTGGAATTTGGAGTTCTCTGTTGAGTTTAAGTAGAAGTAAGGAGCACATCGAATGCAAGTTTAGCAAAGGTGCAAGTTAATAATGTTTTGAATGTGAAAAATTCAAGATCACATCACACCTTGGTTTAAGATCCATCAACATAATCGGAGGATTGATCATCAATGTGAAAGTTACATGGATTGATCAAAATGCTTGTCTATGTAAAAAAAAGGTTCAAAAAATAGTTCTGGCCTTTACACAAGTATTTATTGTTTGCTGATCAATATACAATTTAAAAAGTACATTAGTATACTGCTCCCCTAACACCCATAGTCTGTCTATTTCTTTGTCCCATGTGCTGCTGGTCAGTATTTTATCAGTTGAACTCACTGAATAATGTGGTTGTGGTTATACACAGATGGCTGGAGAGGTGAAATGCCACAGGTATAGTCGGCGACGCCCTTCAGATGGATGGACTTTTACTGTAGAGAAAATGGGACCACGTGGGAAGCGTGGAGATGGTGGGGGCTGGAAATTTGCTAGCATGCCTGATGGATCAACCCGACCGCTGAATGAGATGGAGAAAATGTATGTGAAAAGAGAGACTCCACGCCGACGACGCAGGATCCTTCCTTGATTACATTTTTTTTGGCTTTGACTAGCTGTTAACATTAGAATTTTAGTCCAATGCATCAATTGGTTTGAGATATGCAAATGTATTATTATTTTCCTTTTTTGGGGGGATGAGTTATCAAGGGTGATCTTTTAATTAATCCTCATTATATTGCTCAAGTTATGCACAATGATGTCAATAATTAAGATCTTCTTTGTTGTTAAGATAAAGGTAAAGACCACTAATTTTAACGCGTGAAATTTTGTGCTTAAAGTTATGCTTGCGTTCTGTTTATTGAGAAAGTGTGAACTGTATTTAGCCACTTAGTTATCAATGGTGGTATAGGCAAGAAGAGATTATATTCTGTAATCTGGCCATAAAAAAAGGTTTGGGTGTTCGGTACCTAAGACTGAACATATAGCCAACTTGACATCCTTTTTTCAAGTGTGTTGGTGCGTTTTTGGATGTGATTAATTTTTGTAGAATATTTTTTATAATCTTAATAATATTTTGATGAGTTATTTTGAACACAAGAAATACAAATCTTAATCATTCAATTGAATTTAGGCTTAATTGCAGTTTTAGTCCTCCTATTTATCCTGATTTACGAAATTGGTCCTCCTATTTTAAAACTCGACAATTTTGGTCCCTCTCTCTGATTTTTTAGCTAAAAAATGATGACGTGAGATGTTTTAAATAACACGACATATGATACGATGATGTAGACTGATTAACACCTATGAAATTGGAATAAAGCGTCGTAAAAATTTAACTTTCAATTTCGAAATTTTTTCGTATTTTTAATTTAATTAATGACATATGAATAATTAATGAATCTAGATGGTTTTATATCATAGAATTGTATGTCACATCATTTAAAATATATCAAATCGTCATTTTTTAGTTTAAAAATCTGATGGAGGGACCAAAACTGGCGACTTTTAAAATAGGGGGACCAATTTCGTGAATCAGTATAAATAGGGGACTAAAACTGCAATTAAGCCTTGAATTTAGAAAGCTTACTAGGTGGGTGAATACTTTGGAAGTTTTTCGTCCCTTGCGACCTCTAGAAGATTACTAGGGTAATTTCATATATAAGTTTTAGTGTAAGGAATAATAGAGTAGTTTTTCATCCCTGTCTTGCAACCTCCAGAAGATTATTAGTGTAATTTCTTATATTAATTTTAGTATAAAGTTAATAGAAAGTTTTGTTTCAAAAGGCGATATATTGGAAAAAATACTTTGATTGTCTCTCTTGGTTTTCAATTTTCATAAGTTTTAAATATATATATATATATATTAAAATAACAAAAGAAATTAATATTAAAAACTTATAATTTTTTTAATGTTTTAGATTTCAAGAAATAGTAACATTCAAAAGGTCATAGAAATCATGAATATTATCAAGATAATTTTTCAAATAACTGTTCGATTGTGATTTTTAATAGACTTATAAGTATGTGGTGTCAAAATTGATATTTTTATTATTATTTTCATGCATAATTATTTTTATATGTGTCAAAAATTATTTTTTATATTAAAATTAATAACTAAAAAATGCTACCTCGGTTCTTTTCTAATCGTTGTTTTAAGTTTATTTACACAAATCAATAAAACTATTAAATATTACTACTATTTTTCGTAGACAATTTTTTCTATATATCTATAATTATTTAATTGTTATCTCAACTGATTTATTTTTTTCTATAATATATAATTTTAACAAAATAATATTTAATACTACTTTAAAATTTGAAAACATCAAATAAAAATGTAAAAAAAATTTATAAAACTCACATATAAAATATCAAAAGTGACATTTCTTTAAACGGTGATGATTCTTTTCGAGTTTCGACAACACCCTGATTTTTATCAATATCAATATAAAAAAAGAAGCACCTACCAAAATTACAAATTTATCTTCGTTTAACTTTTTGTAAATATAAGAGAGAGAGAAAATAACTACCAAAAATATATATAGCTATATTGTTTTTACAAAATAAATATAGTTCTTTAGAAAAAAATAAGTACAAAAATAGTAATATTGTCCTATTCATTTTTAGCTATTGTCAAATCTACTATCAATATAAAATAAAATAAAAAGAAACAACTATCAAAATACATATTAATTCTCGTTTAGTTTTTTTGTCACATTATTA
>JBBPBP010000002.1:10326428-10338571 GCA_037974735.1 Cicer chorassanicum
GAAATATACAAATATTTGTTGTAATAAATTTTAATAAAATGCATGACAATTTTATGTCATTGGTAAACATTATTAAAAAAACATAGGACAAATATTTGTCAAAATGAAATATAAAAATCAAACTCACCCAACCATATTTTTTTTCCCATCTATACATTATATTTTATAGGCTAACTATCAATATAAGATATGAGAACACTAGCAAAAAAATTAAAATTAAAAAAATCAAATTGTCCTCTTTAATTTTAAGCATGGGAAAAAATACAAAAAAATATATATAGGACAAATATTTATCATTGATAAATATTAAAAACATACCAAATAAATATTTATAAGTGTTGAATAAAAAAAGGATGAGGTAAATATTCGTTTATGATAAATAAACAAATAAACAAACGTATTACTGACAAATATTTGACTGTGATAAATAAAAAAAACATAAGACAAATATTTGTTATTAATAAATTTTAGACTAAATACCCCGTAGTCCCTTAACTTAATTTCGGTTAACGATTTGGTTCTTTATCTTTTTTTCCTGGTCCTTTATGTTTTTAAATAATTTCAGCGTTACCCTTTAAGTGAGATTCCGTTAAGAAAAAGTTAAAAAATCCTTCATCTAAATCATTGCATATGTTCATCAAACATTTAGGATTGCCACTGATATGAAGTGATTTTCATGGAGTACAAATATCAATAGCTTCAGTTTTAATGAATCAATTCTACTATCAAACTTAAAACAAACTTTGAATATTTTTTTGAAATATTTCCAAAACATAAAGAATAACTTTTTCTGAACATGAATGAGAGATTTTTTTAACTTTTTATTAACGAAACCCCACTTAAAGTGTAACGCTGAAATTATTTAAAAACAACCAAATCAGAAAAAAAAAAAAAAATAAAGGACTAAGTTGACTGAAATTAAGTTAAGAGATTACGAGTGGTATTTAGCCTAAATTTTAATAAAACGCTGAACAAATGTTTGTCATAAATAAATATTAAAAATATGAGACACATATTTGTCAATAATAAATATAAAAATCACATAATAAATATTTTTTATGAATATATACTAAAAAATATGAGATAAATTTTTGCTATAAATAAATAAAATATAAAATATAAATAAATATTTGTCAATAAATAAAATGAGATTTTTTATTTGATGTTTAATATTTGCTAGTTAAAAAAAAACACTGGTTCTTTGAATAAAATAACAACACGCTGATTCCGGAACTGCACCACCGCGGCGGAGGATGAAAGGAGCGGCGGCGGAAGTTGCAGTGTTTGCCGACACAGATTTGGGCACTCGCATTGCTTTCAATGTTCCTTCCCACATTACAGCCGGAGCATTCAAAAGTAAAAACAACCTTTCAGTTTTATTCTCTTCGTTTCAACTAGGTCACTAAAAAATAAATAAAATTGATGATTATGTTCCATAAGTTTTATTATTCTAAGTATTTTTGTCCTCGTTTGTGTCATTTTAGTACATTCTAGAATAATGTCTTACAAATGTTTGATAATATGACTTTGAGGATTAGATTAGTTTAGCACAAAATTGCGTCGAGTGTGTGACATGCATCGGTCGATACATGTGGTTATATTCAATCACTTTCGTTTTCAAATTATTATCGGTGTCTAGTGTCATTGTTGGTGTTGTGTCTCCGTGGTTGCTTCATAGGTTATGTGTATTTTTGCCTCTACACGTTTATGTTAGGAATGAGAATCTTTTGCACTGGCTTATATAGATACATTTTTAGCTCATAAGCATTTATTCATTGGTTCTGATATTATACTTTTTTTCCTCACATTGAAGCATTAATCAGCTTCTTTCATTTTCTATAAATTTCCTTTTTAACTCCAATCAAATCCTGTCTCTCAATCAACATGGACTAGCCTTAATTGTAGCTCTATTATCTAGCAGGTTTGAAAGATTATAAAATATATACTGCATTACTGTACTTTCAAGTACAGTGAAGCTGTAGCTATCTTTGAGTTTAAAAATAAAAAAAGATGAAATCTAGTGTGTTGTTTAATGATTAATATTATTTTAATGGAAAATGCACTGTATTTGGATCAATAAGTTTTTATTTGGAAGTTTGATGTGTTTTGGAGATTAGCACTGCATGACAATGTATTTGCAATCTATGATAGTATCAACTCATACTTGGCTCATTCAGATTCATCTGCTAGTCAACAGTGCCAGAGTTTTATTTTAATCAATTTTCAATATATTGTTTAAGGGGAGATGATCTTGTTGAATTTAGCTGGCACTGTTGACTACTGATTACTGACTAGCCCCCCCTAATTATTTCAGATTTTCAGGGTGAATACAGACTTTGGTGGATTTTATAAATGATGCCTTCTTCTACTATTGTTTGTAGAGATATTATAGATACATGAAACTTAGATCAATGTTGTATTGGCTAATAGCATAGAGTTTAAGTAAGATGCAAATTTTGCTGATTTATAGACAAATTTTCGTCGTATATTGGATGTATCTATGTAGTTGTTGGTTGTGGTGCTTTAGTACGTAATGAAGAGTAATGTGATAAACATATTTTCTATGAAAACATGTAGTAAAATGGATGTTTTCTTAGTGACTTAAGGAAATCGTAAATTGTAATAAATGGCTTGTTATTGTTTACAAAAGAACAGGCATTGATGATATTGCTGTTCAACCTTGAGTTTATCAGGTTCTGACAAGAAAATTAACTGATGCAATTATTGTTGTGCAGGAGATTTTGAGAAAGTGCATTTCACTTGTTTACCAGACATAGGAGAGATCCAAGTTCATGGATTGATGGTATGCGCTTTATGTTTTAGTATGTGTCTTTTTTTAGTTTCTGCTACAATGAGTTTGTGATGATCTTATTACTGCAAATTTTGCTGCGTTTTAGTATGTGTTTTTTTAGTTTCTGCTACAATGAATTTATGATGATCTTATTACTGCATATTTTGCTAGGTGCAGCGAAAATCATGCTTCTACTCCCTGCCCGATTCCCTGCCTATAAAGTATGTTTTCCCGAGGATGAGAGAAATGTGGTTTCTTCGTGTGGAAGCAAGTCATTTAAAATGTTTGCAAGTTCCATGTTTACCCCATGATGATGCGGCTGTTGTTTCAAAACACCGAGACTTAATGACTTATGACTGCAAAAATGAAAATAAGACAAGATGCAACAGTGAGGAAAAGAAAGAGGAAGGGTTGCATCCGTGTGCATATCTATCAGAAGAGAATGAAGCTATTACTCACGTTCCAAACGAAAAGCGTAATTCTCATGAAAATTACAAGCAGCATGAAGCCAGTGGAATGTCAGAAAGATACTCCTGCAGATCTGTAGACAAACCTACAAGCACTGCAAGTAAGAGTCAATGTGTAATGCTGGAGAATAAAGTTGAAAATCGGCTTGAGTTGCGTGCTAACTCAATGCAAGAAAGTCTGAGCAAGATGTCAACACAAGTCATATCAGTCAGCGGTATAATCAACAAATATTTTTCAGGTTTCAATGGCATTAACAATTTTAGCACTTCTTCAAACTCAGCTGTTACATCAAGAGTTGTTCATAGTGAGATTGAAGTTCAATCAAACACCAGATCACAAAGTTGCTCAAAGAGAAAAAATGTTTCATTACCACAGTTCACTCCCAAAACACCTCCACATGTGTTGCATGGTCCATTGCATGTTGACTTGGTTTCCAAGAAATCAGGTAGAAAAACTAGAAGATCCAAAGTTGGGAAATGTAGCAAGACTAGAAAATCCATAGTGGGGAACCGTCTTCTTTCAGCTTCAAAGAGTCTTGGGGTTTCTATTACTAAGCATAGTCCTGCACTTTCTTTTAGTAAATTCAAAGATAAAAAACTACTAGAGGAAAAATCTCAAATTCGTGGTTCAATATTTTCTATCTGTGACAGTGATGATGATTGACATAAGTGTTGTTGACTGTCAAAAGGGTGTAAATAAGAAAATGTTGTAATTTTAAGTTATGGATCACAAGAAAGCAAGCAGATATGCAATTGTCTAGAAGTTTGTTTACTATTTTGTTACAAGGGTATCAGAGATAATTTTATTAGTTCTCTTGAATCTGGACTCTCTGCATTAATAAATGTACACAGCTATGCATAGAAATCAATTTTGTCCACTGCTTTGAGATCAGACAACTAAGTTTACACATTCAATAAATCAATTTTAAACAATTTCGACTATTGATTTATATCGGACAATCGAAGTTGGTAATTGGGTGACACGGTTATTGCAGAGAATCCATTTTCAGTTTTCAAATGTTAGTCTATACATGTAGGCTTCAACCTTATAGCTACTTTACAAAATCTGGGTGCACAATAACGAAGAAAAAAGTGTCGTTATGAATTGTTTAGTTTTCAGTTTGTGTAGGATTGTTAAGTCAATACACTTCATGACAATAGGTAAAATTGTACTCATCTATTTTTTTTAACAGGAAAATTGTAAAATAAATTGTTTTAAATTATATATATATATATATAGCAATGGCGACTTAATTTAAAAAATAGCCAAATCATGAATGATTTAGGTGGCTTGGATTCCAATTCATATTTTTCTTTGTCTTGCAAGGTCGACCTAGCAACATGAAGGGTTAAAACAAATTTTAAGTTGAAGTCATTTGAAGTTTGTAAGAATATTTTTATAAAATTATTAATAAAAATTTAAATATTTAATCGATATACATCGTAAGTCAATTATAATCATTAAATCAATAAAAATATTTGATTTTTATCATAACTATTTCTAAAGTCATGTTCATAAATAATTGTGATATGTCATAGTGAAAACGTTTTATACTGACAGTGCATGACAATTAAACTCTTTTTCTTTTTATCAAAATTTATTTTTCAAACATCTTAAAATATAAAATCATTTATTAAACTCTATTTCATGTGATATTTTTTTTCAAATGATAGTAAATTCAATTGATTTAATATTTGTTAAAAATATTAATTTTACATAAAACTTTATTAATTTTAGTTTTTAAAATAGTAGAATATATTTATTTTTTTTTTTTAAAAAATTAAGCCTAAGACAATTTTCTTGATGATCTTCTCTTGAATATGAATATGATCTTCTATACGTGAGAATCGAACTTTGAATCCTTCTAAAATAATTATATATTATGTATAATGTCGGGTGAACTTTGTATTAATTTATGAAATATCAATGTTTCCTAAAATTAATATTTTTACTACTTTCTTAAAATAGATTCTCTACACTCAAAATATGAACTTGAACCCAAAGTTTCACTCACACTTTCAGTTATCTTCTCCCTCCATCTCCTCACCTCACATAGCAGCGTGAGTGCCACTCCGCCGTCCTTCGTCGACCTCCGCCACCAGCTACCTCTAACCCTTCCTCCGTTCTTCTTCTAAGAGGTAAGTAAACCCACACTTACACTAATTTTTTATTTTCTATCTTAACCATTTATTATTTATTTGTTTTATTAGACTCCCTTGAGCTTGAATTTGTGTTAATGCTAAAAACTCAATTTTTAGGTTTTGGTACTGTCAACTCAATTTTTTCATTAACTTTAAGCACTAAAGACTTAGAATTTCATGAAGAAAGGGTTTGACTAATTTATTACCAACTGCGTGCTTTTGTTTTCCCCCAAAATTCAATTTTGTATATTATAACTTGGTAGTGCTTATTTGGGGTTATAGCCAGTTTCACAATTTCGTGGCCTTACTGTTATGAGTTTGTTCTTCTAATGTTTTTGGCCTTGCTGTAATGAGAGTTTGTTACGTGTGAGTTTTATGTGGTTCTATTTGGCCTTGCTATGTGGATTACTTCAAGTTTCTTTCTGAACTTTTGCCTCTCATTTCACCCCTTGTCCAAATAAGGCTTAAATATATTATTGCTCCATGCATAATTGCTCTTCTTTTAAAATTGGTTTTTATTAGAATGAGTCCCTACAATATATATAATATCTGATTTTACTCCCTCAATTATTAGTAATATAAGGAATTGCAGGGATCAATTTCAATAAAAAAAATTTTTACAGAAACTAAAACAAAAGAGCAAGAACCAAAAACAAAACAAAAATATTTACAAGGACAAAAATCAAACAAAAAATTATGGGACTAAAACCGAAAAAACGCGTATTTGCAGGGACCAATCATGTATTTAAGCCATCAAATTATTAGACAGTTATTCATTATAATATTTCATTTCCCAAAATATGAACTTGAAGTAGTTGAACTACTGGTTAACGAACTCACTCAAAATCTTGAATTTGCAGAATATCAATATGCATTGTTTCTGTTTAGCAGAAATGATAATAGCTACCATGCCTTTATTCTCAAACAAATGAATCAATCATTTTTCACTTCTTCAACAGTTTCCACTATCATTCAAGGTAAGCCCCTCTTTATTCTTTCTACCTTCTTTATCTTATATCTCTTTCTTACACTGTCCCTCTCTAAACCCACCTTTTTTTTTTCTCCTTTTGTTTCTCATTTTCAGCATAATGTTTGTATCTTTGTAATCAATCAATGGTTTTGGATATGGAGAAAAGTATTTATACCTTTTTAACTCTACACCGTTGGGAGTCTCTGAATCACATGAATTATAGGTTGGGTTCTCTTAGGCCTGTTCATGGAATGTTAGCTTTGAAATTCCTCAATTGGGTCATCAAGCAACCTAATTTGGAGGTGAAACATCTAACTCATATCATTTCCACTACCACCCATATACTTGTTAGAGCTAGAATGTACAATTTTGCCAAAACAACGTTGAAACATATGTTACATATGCCTATTGGTTTCAACAATGTTTTTGGTGCTTTGATGGAGACATACCCTTTTTGTAATTCAAACCCTGCTGTTTTTGACCTACTCATTAGGGTTTGTTTGAGGGAAAAGATGGTTGGAGATGCTGTACAGACTTTTCACTTGATGGGTTTTCGAGGGTTGAAGCCGTCAGTGTATACTTGTAATATGGTGCTAGGTTCGTTGGTAAAGGACCATAAGGTTGATTTGTTTTGGTCCTTTTTCAAAGGAATGCTTGAAAAGAAGGTTTGTCCGAATGTTGCTACATTCAATATACTGTTGAATGCTTTGTGCGAACGTGGGAAGTTTAAAAGTGCTGGCTTTCTGTTGAGGAAAATGGAAGAAAGCGGTCATTTTCCAACTACGGTCACTTACAATACTTTGCTTAATTGGTATTGCAAGAAAGGAAGGTATAAGGAAGCGTCTGAGCTTATTGACTCAATGGCATCTAAGGGTATTGCAGCAGATGTCTGTACATATAATGTGTTGATAGATAATTTGTGCAGAAAAAGCAGGAGTGCGAAAGCTTATTTAATATTGAAAAGGATGAAGAAGAATAAGGTGAATCCTAGTGAGATAACATATAATACTCTTATTAACGGATTTGTTAAGGAGGGGAAGATTGGAGTTGCTACAAAAGTTTTTGAGGAGATGTCATCATGTAACTTGTTGCCGAACAGTATTACTTACAACACTTTGATTGTTGGGAACTGTAGCAATGGCAACATTGAGGAAGCATTGAGACTTTTTGACGTGATGGTTGTGCATGGTTTGAGACCTAATGAAGTGACATACGGAGCTCTTTTAAATGGGCTATCCAAGCACGCTGAATTTGGATTGGTTTCTAGTGTTCTTGAGAGAATGAGGATGGATGGCTCGAGAGTTGGTCATATAAGTTATACAGCAATGCTAGATGGATTGTGTAAGAACGGCCTGCTTGAAGAAGCTGTACAGTTGCTGGATGATATGTTAAAAGTTTCTGTCAATCCTGATATTGTTACGTTTTCAGTACTCATTAATGGATTTCTCAGGGTGGGGAAGATAAATAATGCAAAGGAGATAATGTGTAAAATGTACAAGACCGGACTTGTGCCAAACAGCGTTTTGTATTCAACATTAATCTACAACTACTGCAAGATGGGAAACCTAAAAGAGGCATTAAATGTTTATGCAGTTATGAACCGCAGTGGTCACGTTTCAAATCTCTTTACATGTAATGTATTGGTTGCAACTTTTTGTAGATGCGGGAGACTTGAAGAAGCTGAGTATTTTATGGACCACATGCGCAGGATAGGTCATGATCCTAGCTCTGTTACTTTTGATTGCATTATAAATAGTTATGGAAATTCTGGTGACACGTTAAAAGCATTATCTATGTTTGATAGAATGAATAATTTAGGCCATTTACCAAGTCAGTTCACATACGAGGGTCTATTGAGAGGACTTCTTATTGGCGGACATATTAATGAAGCCAAAATATTTCTTAATAGACTTAATAGTATTCCTTATGCCATCGGTAGTCTTTTCTACAACACAATGCTTACTTTGGCTTCAAGATCAGGAAATTTATCAAATGCTGTTGCCCTTGTTAATGAGATGGTTGTGAATAATTTTGTGCCTGACAGCTATACATACACTAGTCTTATTGCAGGACTATGCAGGAAGGGTAAAATGGTTGCCGCACTCCTTTTGTTGGGGAGGGCAACTGAAAAAGGATTATTATCTCCAAATCTTGCTGTTTACACTAGTTTCGTTGACGGTCTTCTTAAGGAAGGACATACAAAAGCTGCTTTATATATTTTTGAAGATATGCTGAATGAAGGTGTTCACCCGGATACCATTGCATTCAATGTTCTTTTGGATCGATACTCACGGAAGGGGAAAATGTCGAAGGTAAATGATATCCTTTCAACAATGAAGAGTAGAAATTTATGCTTCAACTTGCCTACTTACAACATTCTCCTGCATGGATATTCAAAGAGGAATGACATGTCAAGATGTTCTGTGTTATACAATGACATGATCAGACATGGTTTAGTGCCTGATAGGTTAACGTGGCACTCTCTTATTCTTGGATATTGTAAGTCCGGATCATTGGATGTTGCTGTAAAAATGTTAAGAAGGATGACGATTGAAGGTTTCAAAGCTGATTGTTTTACGTTTAACATGCTTGTTAGTAAGCTATGTGAACGGAACAAGATAAAAATGGCCTTTGATTTGGTAAAACAAATGAATGTGTTAGGAGTTACTCCTGATGTAGATACGTACTATGCTCTTTTTAACGGATTCATTAGAACTTGTGCTTTTGATGAAGCCCATTTTATTCTGCAAGCCTTGTTGGAAAATGGTTATGCTCCTACATGTAAACAATTTATCACTTTAGTTAATGGCATGTGTAGAATAGGAAATATAAAAGGAGCAATGAAGCTGCAAGATGAAATGAAAACACTTGGGGTCAGCTCCGAAAGTGTTGCTATGAGCGCTATCATTAGAGGGCTTGCACGGTCAAGGAAGACTGACGACGCTATTCGCATTCTTGATATCGTGCTTGAGATGCAAATCATTCCAACTGTTGCTACTTTCACTGCATTAATGCACACCTATTGCAAAGAAGCTAATGTTGCTAAGGCATTGGAGTTGAGGAGTTTGATGGAACAATGTCATGTGAAGCTTGATGTTGCTGCATACAGTGTTCTTATATCTGGTCTTTGTGCTGATGGTGATATTCAAACTGCTTTTAAACTTTATGAAGAAATGAAACAAAGTGATCTTTGGCCTAATACCTCTATATACATAGTTCTTATTGATTCATTTTGTGCTGGAAATTATCATATTGAGAGTGAAAAGCTGTTGAGAGATTTACAGACCAGAGAATTGATGTCTTTAGATTTGTATCGAGGCACTGAAAGACTGAATGAATTATTGATGATTGCAAGGAAAGAAATAATTCATATGAGGTACAGAACAAGAAGAAAATATGGTTAATCGCAGGATGGTTTTTTCTGTTTCCAGAATATGAGTTGATGAAGAGGAGATTGGTGACCTACCACCTCAAAATTTAGACCTTCAAAAATAGCTGAATGTAATCCTAAGATTAGAGAATATGTTGCAGCTGCACAGTGCAGACAGAAGCTGCATGATGAAGTTCTAGAAGAGTGGGAGTTGTCGTTTATCGATTCTGCACTTGTTCAAGTTTTTATGCCATCATGTACCATAAAGAAATATTTTCAGTCTCATGATCATGAGGTTAGAACTTTGTTTAATACTTATGAAAATTTAAATACTGCATTTCATGTTGGTTTCTCTGAATGTCTGTCTTTGTTATTAGGTTTTATTACATCAAATTCTTGTATCATGATTTCAGGGAAAAGTGAAGGAAGGTGCAAAAAGTTCTGGAGTTCCTCTAGTGAGTGAAAAGTATACATATTATTGCAAGAAGCTGCCACGGAAAGAGATTGGCTGCTGTCAGTCTGTTGTAAAAGAGGAATCAGAGCTAGGGAAGCAGTCTCTGGCTAAGTTAAGGAAACTTGTTTTTCTGGAGATGTGGATGAGACTGCAGACGTCAAAATAGTTGCTATTAAACGTGGAAAGGCTAGAAGAAGGATACATCCTCTAAAACTAGCCAGAAAATATTGAAGTTTTCGCGTACAGTTCGAAGTAAATAATTTTTCATGTTAACTTGTCATTGTTTTTATGATTATATACTTTTATTTAGGAATAAAAGTTGTCACTTTCCAGTTATTCAGATGATGTTACGAATGTTTTGAAGTCTAATGAAAAGAGGCTTTCTGTGTCAACTAATAATAGTGTTAGCATGTAAAAAGCAATAACGCTGATGGCACCACTGAAAGGAAGAACACTGGTCATATCTCCAGAGAGAAACTAATTGGTAGGTTTATGGCATGTTCTTATTGGATTCTTGTTGTTTCTTAGCTTCTTGTTCCTTGTTGAAACTAACCTGATTGTTGTAAAATGTCTTTATTAGTTTTCAGGATAGATTCATTTATTTTGTTTTTGGTTTGTCATTCTGTTAGAAACCCAAGAATTGGATTCCAAAGAAATACTGTAACACTTTTTATTTAAACTATATGAAATAACAAGAGAGCTAGCTCTCCTACCCTGGTGATAAAACCAATCAAACTAAGATTTTGCAAAAGATTCTTTCTTAAGGGGTGGGAGCCTCTATTTAATGAGATCCAGATTAATAACATAAACACAAAAACAGTTAGACTTTTACAACTACTAACAACCTAAGAACACAACTACTAGCAAACTCATTATTATCCCTATTTCTATATCCTAACACATTCCCATTTGCAGCAACAAATAAAGTATCAAAATAAAAAAGGAAGCATAAAACACATGGTGTGACATCATCACATCCTGCTAAGGTTTTGATAATGGTGATAATGCTTTTAGGCAAGTCCGGCTGTATTTATCATTGCATTTTGTTCAATGTCATGTACAAATTGCCATTTTGCAGTTTCTAGCTGTATTCATGATTTTGCTTTTTGTTCGATGTCATGTAAAATTTCCCTTTTTGCAGTTTCTACCAAATGTATAATCTTTTGATTCTAGACTTTCAATTTTCATATATGGAAAAAAAAGGCTTGTATGCTTCTTATTGCTTGTATTCTTATAAAGGAGATGTTCTTATAATATTTGATATTTATAATATGTATCATTTTTGGGTCGGGTTTCAATGCAGTCATAGACTGTGTGTTGTCACGCAATCAGGGATCTCTGACCGTCTGATTGAGATTAGATGTTGCAGAGTTCAAAGTCAGTAGTTTTAGTTTAAAAAAAATCAAAATATACCTATTTTTGGATCGTTCTTTCAAGATCGGACAGTCACCGACGGCATGCATTTTGTGATTGCACAGAATCCTAATTCATATATTGCTGGTGTTATACTATCAACCCTTTGGAAGTGATCTTATCCAGTGGCATCTTTTATCTCATCAGTATGGACATATGGAATGTAAGTAGGGGAAACACACCTCAATGCAAGGTCACGAAGAATCATCAATTTCATTGATGATTTTTAATGAAATTTACTTATAATTTATTAACTAATTCTGAAACTTGAACTTAAGTCTCATTAGGTGAGCGCGAATGGTTCAAATATGTGTCAAAGTCGTTGGTAAGTGATTCAATTTAAAGTGTAAAATAATAAACTATAATAGTTAATAATTAATGGACGTCAAATAAGTTTTTTATCCAAACATTATACGAACACATGCAACGCAAATGAGAGATAGAAATAAGTGTTAGTTGAGGCGCGTAGGACTTTCACTTATCATAGGAGAAGACAAAAGTCACAGTCAATTAATTGCATTTGACTTTTTTTTTTT
>JBBPBP010000002.1:10338632-10363184 GCA_037974735.1 Cicer chorassanicum
TTTTTTTTTTTTAATCTTTAAACGAATATTTTTAATGAATTTATCTTTTAGTTTATACTAATTACTTTTTTAATGTAAGTATGCATACTATGTTTTTGTATAATACTAATGTAATATATTTAGTTGTAATATCCTTTTCATTGTATTTAAGAATAAACGACACATTTTCAATTATATAAACAAAATTTAACAAGACATTAGAATTTTAAAAAAATGCTCCAAACAAATTGTGCAGAAAAATTAATCATAAACGTTAACATAACATGCTATTTTTTTTCTTCTTTGAACCTAATATCATACTATTGTTATTTATGATGTATTCTCCAACTTGTTTGTAAAAATAAACCTCCCACTAAATTTGGACACTAACAGTGAAAACATTTTAACCTTCATATAAGTGGTACATTAGCAAAAGCAAGGGTGCTAATAACACGCCCAATTCTAATTTTAACAGCGGGCCTACCAATGAAACCCGAAAAACAGAACATGCCAGTTCGGCCCAACCCAAACCCATCATAATACATTCTAGGGTTTCTCGATCCTATATTAATTACAAAATTAGGGTTTTTCTGTTCCACTCTGAAACGGCGACAGAACATCAAGAGGCGCGAAAATGGTGAAATTTCTGAAGCCAAACAAAGCCGTAATCGTCCTTCAAGGACGATACGCCGGTAAAAAGGCCGTTATAGTTCGAAACTTCGACGACGGAACACGCGAACGTGCTTACGGTCACTGTTTAGTTGCAGGTATCAAGAAATATCCAAGCAAGGTTATCAAGAAGGATTCAGCAAAGAAAACCGCTAAGAAATCGCGCGTTAAGGCTTTCGTTAAACTTGTGAACTACCAACATCTGATGCCTACTCGTTACACTCTTGACGTCGATCTTAAAGAGGTTGTTACTCCTGATTCTCTTCAGTCTAAGGATAAGAAGGTTACTGCTTTGAAGGAGACTAAGAAGAGGTTCGAGGATCGTTTCAAAACTGGGAAGAATAGGTGGTTCTTCACTAAACTCAGGTTTTGAGTTAGTTTGTTGTGGGAAACTGTTTTTTTGTATCGTGATTTTAGTGTTTTGTTATGTTTTTGAACTGGTTTTGGATTTTTGAATTGTTGTTGCTGGTATTTGATAATTGGATAATTTGGTAATGCTACTACATTGAGGATTCCTTATTGTGTTTTGTTTTATTTTCTGGAGTCGATTTTTTATTTATGTGTTGGTTATATTGTGTGATTTTGAGTTATTTGAATCGCTAAGATAGGATTAATTAACTTGTTTTGATTGAATTTGATGATTTGGTTTTTAAAAGTAACTGGAGACTAGTATCTAATTAAATCATATCGGGTTTTGTCATGTCCAATCACCAGAGGACTCACATGTTGTCGTTACTATTATTTGTAATAACTCTATGTTCATAAGTCTCTCTTTGTTGTAGTGAATTTTTATGGGTGTTGGATGTTTGTGTCATTGAGTATTTTGATTCCCTGCGATAGAATTTATTGATTTGGTAAATGGAGACTAATTAAATTAAAGGGATATATTTGTCTCCAATGGAATCATTCAGGGTTTTGACTCTTGTTTAGTAAGTTATCCATTTTGGTGAATCTATATTTTTATTTTTGCTGTGTTGTTACTTTTATTGATGATGAGGGTACTTTGTGGGTATTCTTTAGTTGAAATGAAGTTTTGATATATTTAGGAGTCAAACAGTTGGGGATTTGGATTACAACTATGAAGTTTGGATATATTTTGGAGTCTCACAGTTGGATTTGAGGTAGAAGGAAACCTTTATAAATATACATGTGGTTTCAACATTTGTATTTTGTTGTAGTGAATTGGATTAATTAACTTGTTTCAAGCAATTCTTTTATTAATTCGTTTAAAGGGTCGGATTGCGGTAAGTGGAAACCTTAGTTTTGGGGTCGGATTGGAGGTAACTGGTGTTCAATATTGTTTTTAGCTTTGTTTTATGTTTATTTGATGACACAATGTTACTTTGAGGTACTCTTTGGTTTGAGTGATGTTTTTTTATTTGTGTTTGGAGACTAACAGTTGGACTTTTCATTATTTGGAGGAAAGGGAATCCCTTTGTTAGGATTATTAATTTTTGGTGAACCGGTTTTAAAGAATTTGAGTGTCTAAGTAATAAGGTGTCCACAGTTTCTAATAGGGTCATACAGGGTTTGTCATACTTTTACCAACACAATGGTGATAGAATGTGAAACTTGTGTATAAAATGACACTCTGGTGATGGTCAAATACATTAACTTGGCGGAAGAATTAAGATTTGAGACATTTAGCAAGTTCAGTTTATGAAATACACAACACTGTACATAACAAATAAGAACTTATAAGAACTTGTCAGAGTTCGGTTGTAATAAATCTGTCTACTTATAGGTGCAACAATGTATTGAAGTGTAAGTTTTTTGATCAACATTGAAAGTAAACAGAGTCTATCTTTAAGAATTTTGAATCAGCATTGACATTGCTTCTCAGTTGGACGATGTCTTGAAGTATAGGTAATAATAATCATTAAGAATTTTGTTAAGCATTGAAATGACATCTTTGAAGTAAACAAATTTTTGATGGTACTATGCAACAATGTCTTGTTTGATATGTCCTCAGCTGAATTGTCCACAACTCTTGAGTTAAATAATAAATTCATGCAATGAGTCTCGGTAAATTTTTTGGGCAAATGAATTGCCTAAGTTGCTAAACAGCCAGTTTCATGGAAGAAAACACTGATTTGGAGACAGCTCTGTATAATTATTATACAAGAAACCGATAAATAACCAGCATCCTGTGTCCATGGGCTATCTATACCTTGTCATTTACTATTATTTTATGCTGGTGCTGATATTATATGTGATGATGATGAAAATTATATGATAACAGTAATTCATGAGATTTTAAATTGTGCTTGTGGTGCATCTTCATCTTGGTTTTTTGAATAACTGCAATCGCAGTGGATAGCAATCAAATTTGGAGTATGCTTTATGGTTGGAGTGAGTTTGTCATCTGTGTATTTGGCCTAGATTGAGTCTCGGAATAGGGTTAACTGGTTTTAAACAATTCTGTTGAATCTATTAAATGTAAATTTTTTGAAACCATGACCTCCTTTTCAAACAAAGATTAGGGTTCCACCGAAGCAATGTTAGACTGATTATCTTCTTGATTGTAAAATGTATCTCATCAAATAGGAATTGGGTTCCACTGAGTTGTGGTTTTGATGATTTATAGTGCCTACTTTCTTTTTTAAATAAGCTTTTCTGTAACGAGTAAGCAAGTTGAGAAGGTAGTGAAGGAAAGGGTGATATCAACTTGGATTTTTATAGGCTTGCCTTATCAAGCTCTTTCCATTGATTTCAGTTGGAGTTGTATGTATTATTTCATGTTTGGAGGAGCCAAAATTTATTTTGGGCATATAAAATTGATTGATTTTGACATGCTTGTGTAATTCTAAGAATAATTGATTTTGATTCTAATAGTTTAAAACTTCAATCATGTTGTGATTTTTACACTAAAATTTATTGTTCAATTCATTTTTTTTAGTATATTTAAATATTATCATTTTAGGTTCAACTTAATTTTTTACTGAAATTAATTCAGTTGAAATGAATTTTGTCACCAACTAAATTCACTTTTAATTTTGATTTGTTGCTTCTATAAAAAAAAACACTGATTTGATAGTTCTCCAAATTCAAAGTGGTAAAACATATAGATGCGAGAAAGAGTAAACAGAGTCATGCATGTAAAGTTACTACGTGCTTTCTAAGTTGATAATTGTTTTCCTACGTTTACATTCTCTCACGTTTAGTCATTCGTTTCTCGTTGTGTTTTTGACGTGTCATCTTTATGTTTTTTCTCTTTTGTTAATTATGATTGCAAATTTGTTAATAAGCTTTGAATTAGTATGGATAATTATACCATGTGTCCCTATCATTCCACGATAAATAAGCTTAGTTTAAGTGTTCAACTTCAACCTAATTAAGCTCAACTGTTCAACCTAATTAAGCTCAACCGTTCAGGTTCAATCAAACTCAGCTCAATTGTTCAGGTAACGTTGTGTTCAACAGCTCAATCGTGCAGGTTCAACCTGGCTCAATTCTACCATTCAACTCAACTTAGCTCAATTCTACCATTCAACTCAACTCCACCTTCTAGCTAAACCTAGCTCAACTCCACCATTCAGCTTAGCCTAGCTCAGCTCTACCATTCAGCTCATCTTAGCCCAGTTTAACCATGCAACTCAGCTTAGCTCAGTTGAACCATTCAGCTCAACTCCGCCATGCAGCTTAGTCTAGCTCAACTTTACCATCCAGCTCAGCTTAATACAACTTCACCATTTAGCACAGCCTAACTCAGCTCCATCATTCAAGTTATGTTGAGTTCCACACTCATTTCAACTACATAAGTCAGTTTAACACCAAGTTATTGTCCAAGTGGAAGTTGTGGTCCTCCTAAGAAGCACTTCACGACATGCCACGTGTCTTGCACATATGATGATGTGAGCTATGTGTGCTCTGACTCCACAAACCCTGTACGAATAAGCTGCCTGGAGAAGGTGCAACCAGCTCCACGAGCTATAGTTCTTGTACAAACAAGTAGTGTGGACCTCAATCGAGTATTTGAAGAGTAATGTGACATGATTCAATTGTGAGGCCCTTAAAATGGAAGAGTCAAAGGAAAAAATCTTTGTCATGGCTTTAGATAAACGTTTGAGCTCGAGGACTTTCAGTGAAACCCTAACTCTACGCAAGGCAAGCTCCATGAATGAGATGCAGTTGAAGATCGAGAAGCACATCGAGGCTAAGGAGGTTGCTCAAGAGCAGGGATCTAGAGAGACATGAAACAGAGATCGAAGACGTGTGCTAAAGATGCACGGAGGACAAAGAGTGTTGAGGAATGCTTGGCTAAAACAAATAGGTCGACTAGACCATGAGGCACCACCTAGAAGGAATCCATATGAATAAAATTTCACCCTTTTAAACAAATGAAGGCTCAAATACTCAAGGAGCTAACGAATACTCAAATTATCAAATGACCACCACCTAATGAAGACAAGTACGACAATAGTTTATTGATTTTATAATTTTTTACATTATTTTTGTAATATAGCAATCAAGACCGTTTTCACATTGTACACCTCTTATGTTATAGGGAAAGATCCGTTATAGACTTTCATTGACGTCATATAAGGTTGGCCAAGCAAAGCCACATCTTCAAGACCTAGGTGAATATCGGTATAGATTTGACCCTAAAAAAAATCTACGTTATAGAAAAAGATCCATTAGAGACTTTTCTTAACATCGTAATAAGGGTGGCCGAATAGAGTCACACCTTCAAGACCTAAGCGAGTACTGATATAGACTCGACCCTTAGGCAAATTTACTTTATAGAAAAAGATTCGTAAGAGATTTTCCTTGACGACATAACAAGGGGGTCAAGCAAAGCCACACCTTTAAGACCTAATAGAGTATTGGTATAGACCCGACTCTTAGGCAAATTTACATTATAGGGAAAGATTTGTTCAAGACTTTTCTTGATGTCATAATAAGCGCGGTCAAGCAGAGCCACGCCTTCTAGACCAAAGAGATTATCAGTATAGACCCGGCCCTTAGGCAAAGATCTGTTAAAGACTTTGCTTGACGTCATAATAAAGGTGGTCGAGTAGAGCTATGCCTTCAAGACCTAAATGAGTATCGATATAGGCTCGACCCTTAGGCAAATTTACGTTATAAAGAAATATCCATTAGAGACTTTCCTTGACGTCATAATAAGGTTGGTCGAGCATAGCCACATCTTCAAGACCTAAGAGGCAGAGGTGATAACATATGTAAATATAAAATATAATTGAAAACAAAAGCATTGCATATAACTTAATGGATAAGTAGTTGAACTCAATTCTCTTACAAAACAACATAATTAAGGCCCAAAAGTGACTAGAAAGACTCATAGTTATGGTCATTGGTTGACTTTACAAACAACACAAAACACAATACATCAAAAGCATAACAAAGGAAGAATATCAAATAAGCTCTGGTGCTCGAGATGGCCAAATGTTGGTAACACCCAAAGGTAACTTGGAAGGTAGAGTAAATGGAGGTGGTTATCTGAACTTCTTCACCGGCCCAATTAGTTTCCTCTCCTTTTTACTTAGTAGAGGAATCAAACATGGATATGGGTTGCGAATCGATTTTTTCTTCCCCTTTATGACGCATGGACAACAATCCTAGCAAAACATTAAGAGTTTTATCAATGGATTTTGTGTGAAAACTACAAAAATAAGAATAAAAGAAAATGGAGCTCTTTGAAAATTAACAAATAAGGTGTACTAAACGAATTGCGAGAACAAGCATTATTATAGGCAATCTCTAGAACACTTAGTGTGCTTTGGTAGAATGAGATATACTAAAATATGACCAATGTGGTTAAAGAAGAACGAGCTAAGCTTGGTGGAGGCACCATCTCAAGTCCAAGATTCAGGTGAGCTCGACCATTAGAGGAGGAACAACGTCGAGTAGAGCTCACCCATGGAGAGTCAACATTGAGCAGAACTCTTCTATAATGGGGAAAAACAAGTAGAGTTCGACCATGGAGAGTCAACGTTAAGTAGAGCTCGATTGCAATGGAAAAAAACAACGTCGAGCAGAGCTCGAATAGGTACAAAGCCGAGTAGAGCTCGGCCATAATAGAAGAAAACAACGTCGAGAAAAGCTCACGTGGAGAGTCAACGCCAGGTAGAGCTCGACCGTAATAGAGATCAACGTCGAGCAAGGCTTGGTCGTGGAAGGGTCTTGACACATATTAACGTTGAGCATATGTGTGGCAAGATTAATATCAAAATGAGTTTGGTAAAGGAAAATAAATAAGAGCTTGCTAAAAAAGATATGAGAGAAAGAAAGATGACGAAAAACAAGTACCTGTGAGAAAAGAGGTAGGTTTCGTAGAGGATTAGCAATGTGAAGAAGCTACAAAAGGAGAACAACACATTCAAAATGGAGATGGCAAGATTTACAAGAATATTTTCTCGCTTGCATAAATTTTAGATTGGAGTAATATTCTTAGTTAGAATTGGATTAAGAAATGTATTTATAAGAATATTTTCTCGCTTGCATAAGTTTTTATGTTAAAATATTTGTCCCCAAATTTTCGTTCGGAGAAATATATTAGTAGAATATTTACCGCTAGTGAGTCAAATTACATTGTTGAGTAACCTTGAGTCGGTATCAACAATAGGGGAAACGAAACATAAAAAGATTATGGTAAGAAAAGTTGAAAGAAACATTAGTTACTAGTAAGGAAATAAAAGCTAAATGAACAACATATCCCTAACCAAAAGGGGAAATGATTAACCAACCATTACTAAGGACCTATATTACAACAAAAAACCAAGAACCTATCCCCCATGGGTTGTACATCTCACCCTCCCTCTTATTTATTTATAAATACTCTTTTCTTTCTTCATTTCTCATGTTATAAACTTAGTGTATTTGAGAGGTTTGATTGTGAGTTTTATATTCTTTCTTTTCTTAGTTCATGGCAAAAAATAGGTATGTATGTGTGTGGTATAGAACATTAATTTCTTCCACCCACTTTATTTCTTGTTCATAATATTCTGTTGGCGAGTCTAGACGAGCGCGACAAGCCAACAATAACAATGGACTAAACGTTTAGGATCTCTAAGACACCTTTACACCACATCTCAACTCGAAATCTTAAAGCAAAAGGTATATGAATCACTACTCTTATATATCTAACATTTCTTTCATTCCTAGTCAATGTTGGATAAACCATTCACACTTGAATTCTAACAATTTCTCCCATCTAGGGTGAGTTACCCCACAACACTAGAGTTGATCCACACTAGGATCTCTCCCACAACACTAGAGTTGATCCACACTAGGATCTCCCATTTTCGCTCTTCCACCAAGTCGAATCATGACTCTTGATACCACTTGTTGGGGAGTTCGGGAAGCGCAACAACAACAATGGGTTAAACGTCCATGATCCCTAAGAGACTTTGAAACCACATCTCAACCCCAAACTTTAAGGGCATTAGGTATATGCGTCATCACTTTTATATATCCAACATTTTCTCAATTTTTAGTCGATGTGAGATTAACTGCTCACATTTAAATTCCAACAATATTCCCATCAAGTGTGAGTCACTCACAACACTATACTTAATCCACACTAGAATCTACCACTCTCACTCCCCCACTAAGTCGAACAATGGTTGTGATACCACTTGTTAAAGAGTCTAGGGGAGCGCGACAACAACAATGGTCTAAATGTCCAGGATCCCTAAGAAACATTGACACCACATCTCAACCCAAAACCTTAAGTTTGTGCTAAGATGTAGAGAAATGTGAGAAATGATGCAATTTGAAAGTATACATATTTTCTTGCTTATAATTTCATAGATATTGTAAAATGGTTTATATTCTTGAAATATAAGGTTTAGGGTTATGAATTCCTTAGGGATGAGCGTAATATGATTTGGAAAACTTTGAAACAAAGACTTGCCCAAATAAGGAACCAAGTTGTGAACCTACTGAAGTAGCATTGTCAAGTTACAAGGAAGGGGGTTTGAATTGTAATCTTGCCTATTTAAAATTTCTTGTTAAAAACTTAAGAAAACAACTCAAGAATGATCTTGGTTATAAAAACAGAAACGGAGAACGTTCTTGGTTTTAAAACAGAAAACGCAGAACGTTCTTGATTAGTTAAAATCACAGTTTTAGTTTCTCTATTTAATTTTGATAATGGCAATAACTGAATGTAAATAGAGATAAGGAAGAAATACCACACAAGAATATATCCTGGTTCACCCAACGTGGGCTACGTCCAGTCCTCACAACTGTGAGATTTTCACTAAGTGTTCAAAGAGAATGGGAGAACAATCACAGTTAGAGATCAACCTTGATCTGTAACTACACTTCCTTTCCACCCAGAAAGGATTAATCAGGTCACCTAACTAATCTGTTAGGATTTTGAAGTTAACTCTTTTAATCACACTCAAACTATAAACAATCCTTATAGTTATGAGTTTATACAATAATAATTTGAAAGGTTTGTTTGAATCTAATTTTGCTCAACTCTTGTTTGAGAAAAGGATTCGGAACAAAGAAAGAACTCAGTAGAATAAAACTGGAAGTATGTATTTGGTTCAGCCTGATTTCTTTTGTGAATGAGATGGCTTCAAGAATGCAAGTGAATATGATTTAATGAGAATACTTGGCACTTGAAGATATGATTGATGCTTGCATATTTTCCTTCCTTTTATAGATGTTTTGAGCAATTAATTCTGGTCAGAAAGAGCTGTTGGGAGTGCTCTGTTTTCCTTCTGACAGAAGCAAGGAATCTGTTGACAAATAGAGCTCCATGTATGTGACAGTTTTGGGCTTTCTGTTTTGGGCCTTTTGCTTGATTTCAAACAGACTTGTTGCGTGCTTTAATGACCCATTAAGCTTTGATAATATTTGATAGTAATTGGGCTTCGATTTGGATGTTTAATTTGATCCAAAACTGTATGGAAAGGAGTGAATATTTTTCTGCAGAAATGAGAAGTCTTTTTCTGCAGAAACAGAGATTGTTCTTCTCAAAAATGGAGAACGTTGATTATAGATGGAGAAAGATAATCAATCTTGTCTGATAGACTTTTGAATAATCTGAGGACTTATATTCAATCTTGAGTTTCAGTTTTGTTCAACTTTCTTGACAGTTCCAGACTGGAGAAAGTTGCAGTCCGTTTTTTGATATGCTTAGATTCGTGATGAATTTTCTTAATGATCCGAGAATCGTTTTGAGTAAAAATGATTCCTATATGTTCCTTGCCATGTACTGATGAAATTGGTATAAAGATTTCAGGCATAATCAATGTTGAAGTGGTGGAGACAGATTGGTGAAGTGGCTGTAACAATCTTTCTTGATTCTGCTGATCTTTCTCTGTTTTGTACAGTTTATGATCATGACTTATTTCTTTACTTTGCTTGGTTCCTATCTATAATAAAAACACTCAAGAGCACAGATTAAATTAACATAACATTTAGAATCATAATTAATATCTTTAATTAATCTTTTGTTTATTTTCATCAAAACTTAATTTGAGAGTTTGTCTTAACAATCTCCCACTTTTTGATGATGACAAACATGTTAATTTAGATTTTAATTCTGATTCTAATTTTAATTTTGAAGAGGGTAAAAACTCCCCCTCAATTGATGCAATAGATGTTTTTAGTGATATAACTAATGCAATCAGTTTAATTTTAGCAATAAAGGGTATTTCATTAATAAAGCGCTTTGCTGAATTACAAAAAGTGAGATCTTGAATTTTAATCAGATCATAAACAGAATAAAAACTAAACTTAATTCTCCCCCTTTGTCATACAAAAAGGAAGGAGAAAAAGATCCCTATTTTGCTAAAGAAGGAGAAGATTCTTCTGACGATTGAGACTTGGATGGTACAGAGACAGGCTCGGGAGCTGGAGCAGCGTGAAAAGGAGGAGGAGGAGGTACACTGAGCTTGGGTGCAAGTGTATCCGTGAGCCGGGATTGCAGTTGAGTCTGTTGTGCCAAGCGAACTTGTAGAGTGGCCATTATTTCAAAGTTGGTTGGTTCCTTTGGAGGATTCATGATTGGTGGGGGAATAGGAGTAGTGCTGGTTGATGGAGCAGAGACAGCTAGGAGAGAGGCAGGTAGTGGTTGAGGATTGGATTGATTGGATGAAGTAGCGTTGTTGGAAGGTTCGGAGGAAGCCAAAAATTGACTAATGCTAAAAATAGATGACGTGGTGGTTTGAGGAGAAATGTACGCTGGTGACATGGCAGAGACATTT
The DNA here is from genome assembly GCA_037974735.1 of Cicer chorassanicum. Lineage (NCBI taxonomy): Eukaryota > Viridiplantae > Streptophyta > Magnoliopsida > Fabales > Fabaceae > Cicer > Cicer chorassanicum. The sequence goes on from JBBPBP010000002.1 coordinate 10,349,468, forward strand.
TGGTGAGAAAGCAATGTTGTCATGGGGTCAAGGGGAGAACGAAGAAGCTGAGATACAGAGATGAAATCTGTGGAGGAAATGGTGGATTGTTGGGGGAAAACAGAGAATGTTGTATTGTTAGGAGGAGGGGTAAGAGAATGTTCTCTGTTTGGAGGGGAACTTTCTTGAGCAGGATTAGAACATTCTGGGTTTTGTGGTGATCGTTCTGGGTTCTGTGGAGAAAGTTCTTGATTTTGTGAGGAACATTCTGGGGTATGAGGAGAACGTTCTGGGGTTTTATCAGTAGCCCTAGCTGGTGAAGGAGATGGTGATGTGGGGACTGTAACAGGAGCTTTCCGTCTGGTAGAACGTTTTCTTTTTAGGGTGGAAGGAAATGAATGAATGAGTGGGGCAGACTGTCGGGTTCTGGGTCTGTTGGTTTGTTGATATCGTGGCTGTGATTCAGATGGGGGAGAAGGCTGTCTAATGACGTTGATTTTCATATGGGACATGTTTTTGGTGGAAAATTTGCAAAGTTTAATAAGAGATTTTTCATTTGTCAAAGGGATATGAAAATGATTAAAGACTTTTGTAAGAATCATACCATAAGGAACAATATTCTTCTTGTAGTCTTTGTTGGCAGCAGCGATCATGTGATGAAGTATCAGATGAGGAAGGTTGAGACGCTTGCAGTTGAGCAGGTGATAGATGACTAGTGCGTCGTTTTCAGAGACATACTCATGGCTTCCACAGTGAGGAAGAAGAGTATGTTGACTCATGTTGTTGAAAATTTTAGGGAGATGGCGAAGGAATGTTGACAGATACCTGGTGAAATTTTCTTGAAATAGTTCTGAGAGAACTGCAGTCTCTTTAAGATTGAGAGCTGCATACCAGGATTTTCCAAAAACAGCAGGACCTTCAGTAGGGAGATCCAAGATTGAGGCCAAAATGTCAGGAGTTAATCTGATCTCAATTCCCTTGATAGTGGAAATGAACAGAGATTTTTCAGGGAATGTTTTGGCCTGACAGTAGAAGGCGCGAACAACATCTGGATAGTGTGGTTCAGAAATTTGCAGAAATGCAGTCCAGCCTAGGGCATCAGTAAAATGTTTGACAGAGTTGCCATCGACTATGAGTTTGTCGAAGATGAAAACTCTACCAACACCAATGGGTCTTTAAGCCCATTTGTCTTTGAAAAGTTTGGTGGCAGTGGGAGGAATCAGAGGAGTGGTATTTGGCTTGGTCTTTTTGGAGGGTGGAGATGGTGGCATAGGAGAATCAGGGTCAGAGGAAGGTTCAGATGAAGGAGAGGAAGGAGTTTGAGGTGAAAGTGGTCGTTTGGTGGTTTTTGAAGGATCGTAAGACGGAGAACGTTCTTTGGGAGGTGAACGTTCTTGAGTTGGAGAGGGAGGTTGTTGATGTTCATGAGAACATTCTCGAATGGGAGAGCGTGTTTGAGTATGGAAAGGAGAAGTAGTGGGAGAACGTTCTGAGTGAGAAGAACGTTCTTGAGAAGGAGAAGAAAAATGGTGAGGGATAGGAGAACGTTCTTGAATTGGAGAACGTTCGGGAGTATGGGTAAGATTTTTGTGAACAGTTGTAGCGGAAGGAGTAGGAGAACGTTCTTGCATTGGGGTGGGATAAGATTTTGGGGTTGGGGAACGTTCTTGAGATGAGGAAGGGGAAAGACGAAATTTGTTTTTAGGTACAGTTGTTTTGAATCTCTGGCGAATGGGTAAGTTTGTTCTTGCCAGAAATTTTGAGGCTGAAATGGTGGTTTTGGTTTTTAGAGTACGGGTTTTAGGTTGAGTAGATGTGGGGGAGGAGAAAAAATCAGTCATTGGTCTTTGTTTCTGGTTTGAAGGAATAGATTGAGAGACTTCAGAAAATGATGATTTAGAGGAGGTTGGTATTGAGGTTTTTGATGTAGGAATAGGTTTTGTTGAAGGAGCAGGAGTATCAGATGATTCATCTGAGTCAGTGTCTGAGATGATGAAGTAGGTAGGTTTAGTGATTGGTGTCCTTGAGGTCCCAATTCCTGCCAGAATTCTCATTGAGCGCCTTTTAGGTGCTAGAGGATTAACAAATTTATGTGGTGGTGGTGTGGGTTTGGAAAAAGATGTTCTTAAATGAGGAGGAACTTGAGTAAAATTTGGGGTTTGATAAGAATGGAGAGGAGGAAGAACAGAGGATACAGGTTCAGGAATGGAGGTGTTAGGGTTGGACTCAGGAGACGAAGACAGATAATCAGAAAAAGAGGAGTCTGATGAGTGTTTTGGAGGAGTTGGCCTGGGTGGAGGTGAAGGTGAACGATTGTAAACTGGTGAGAAGGATGATGATGGTGATGGAGGAAGATGATAGTTTGAGAGAATGAAAACTATTTCAAAAGAGATGAACAGTTGTCATAACTGCAATTTGCTTTTGCAGTTTTTGCAAGAGAGAGAGAGTAATGATGATGAACCTAGGGAAGTGACAAGTGTTTGGGGAAAGGGATGATTTTGACGGCTGAGCAGTGTCTTTTGAAAGGCTTGATGCACGCGCATTTAATGCTGAGACATGCCTTGCCTGCGCATGAGGAAGATGATGTCTGGGAAGAGGATTTGAAAAACGGAGAAAGATGTTTAAAAAACGGAGATTGATAAACGTTCTCTGTTTTCTGCAGAAGCAGTTTTAACTAGATTTTTCAGGATTTTTCAAAATTTTCAGTTTTTCTTTGATTGAATTAAAACTTTCCTCGACTAAGGGCTTCGTAAAAATATCAGCAAGCTGATTTTGAGTATCAACAAAAATTAATTCAATGTCCTTTTTATTAACATGATTGCGAATAAAATGATGTTTTATTTCAATATGTTTTGAACGAGAATGCTGAATTGGATTTTTTGACAGATTGATTGCACTAGTATTATCACAGTAAATTGGAATACTAGAGTAACTTACAGAAAAGTCTTCAAGTTGATTTTTAATCCAAAGGACTTGTGAGCAACAACTTGCGGCTGATACGTATTCAGCTTCAGTGGTTGATAAGGCTATAGTATTTTGTTTTCTGCAAGACCAACTTATCAAAGCATCACCCAGAAATTGACATGCTCCACTGGTGCTTTTTCTTTCAGTTTTATCTCCAGCATAATCAGCGTCACAATATGCTACAAGATCAAAATGAGAACCTTTTCTATACCAAAGGCCAAGATCAGTAGTTCCAACAAGATATCTAAAAATTCGTTTTACAGCAGTTAAATGAGATTCTTTTGGCGCGGATTGAAATCTAGCGCATAATCCTACTGCAAACACAATATCTGGCCTGCTAGCCGTTAAATATAGCAAGGAACCGATCATGCCTCTATATTCTTTCTCAGAAACAGATTTTCCATGTTCATCTTTGTCTAATGAAGAGGATGGATGCATAGGAGTAGACACAATTTTTGCTTCATTCATTTTGTACTTGGTTAACAAATCCTTAATGTATTTTTCTTGACAAATAAAAATACAATTTTCATGTTGTTTAATTTGTAATCCAAGAAAATATCTTAATTCTCCCATCATGCTCATTTCGAATTCACTTTGCATGAGTTTTGAAAAACCATCACACATTTTTTCATTTGTTGATCCAAAGATAATATCATCAACATACACTTGTACAATGAGTAAATCATTTTTATCAATTTTCTTAAAAAGTGTAGTGTCAATTTTTCCTCTGGAAAAACCATTATTGATTAAGAATGAACTTAACCTATCATACCAAGCTCTTGGTGCTTGTTTTAAGCCATACAGAGCTTTTGTGAGTTTGAAAACATGATTTGGTTTTGATTGATCTTCAAAACCAGGAGGTTGTTTCACATAAACTTGCTCATTTAAAAAGCCGTTTAAAAATGCACTTTTAACATCCATTTGAAATAATTTAACAAGTTTGTGAGATGCATATGCAAGAAGTATACGAATAGCTTCTAATCTTGCAACAGGAGCAAAAGTTTCATCATAGTCTATACCTTCTTGTTGATTGTAACCTTGAGCAACCAATCTTGCTTTGTTTCTTACAACCTTACCTTTTTCATCTAATTTGTTTCTGAAGACCCAGCGTGTACCAATAATTGTTTGATCTTGAGGATTTGGTACCAAGGTCCAGACTTCATTTTTATCGAACTGCTGCAGTTCTTCCTTCATGGCTTCAATCCAAGATTGATCAACTATGGCTTCTTTAATTGATTTTGGTTCAACTTGAGAAATCATTGCCATGTTGTTTTCATCATTCTTGAATGATTTCCTAGTTCGAATTACATCTGCTGTATCCCCAATGATTTGAGTTTGAGGATGATCTCCTATTGATCTCCAGCTTTTAGGTGGAGAATGATACGGAGATTGTTTATCGATCTCCGTTTCCTGTATATCAGTTTTCTGTTGTGTGTCTGGCAATTCTTCTTCCTCATTTGACTTTTCAAGTATTAAATCATCAAATTCATCAAATAAAATATGCATACTGATTTCAACAATTTTAGTTCTTAGATTAAAAACTCTATAACCTTTAGAGTCGGTTGAATAACCCAAAAAGATAGTTTTATCTGATTTTGAATCAAATTTTCCAAGAACATCTTTGTTGTTTAGAATATAACAGTAGCACCCAAAAATATGGAAGTATGAAATGTTTGGTTTTCTGTTTTTCCAAATTTCATATGGAGTTTTGTTTATGATTTTTCTAATGGATACACGATTTAGAATATAGCACGATGTATTGACGGCTTCAGCCCAAAAATATTTTTCAACATTTGATTCTTCCAGGATTGTTCTTGCCATTTCTTGTAAGGTTATATTTTTTCTTTCAACAACTCCATTTTGTTGTGGAGTTCTTGCACAAGACAAATTATGAGAAATGCCAAGTTCATCAAGGAAGTTCTTGAAAGGGGCATTTATGAATTCTCCTCCATGATCACTTCTTATAGAGATGATGCTGGATTCTTTTTCATTTTGTACCTTCTTACAAAAGATTTTAAAAGCTTCAAAGGCATCATCTTTTTGTTTTAAAAATAGTACCCAAGTGTATCGAGAAAAATCATCAACAATAACAAAACCATATTTCATTCCTCCTAAACTGGTTGTTTTGACAGGACCAAATAAGTCTATGTGAAGTAATTCAAGAATTCTGTTTGTGGAAATAAAATCTTTTGAATGAAAGTTGCTTTTAACTTGCTTTCCTTTTACACAAGCTTCACATATTCTGTCTTTTTCAAAATTCAGTTTTGGTAAACCTCTGACAAGTTCTAATTTTGAAATTTTTGAAATGGTTTTCATGCTAACATGCCCTGCCCTTTTATGCCAGATTCATTTATCTTTATCAATAGATATGAAGCAGGATTCATCAGGCAGTTCTTCAAGATATAATACATAGAGATTTTTCTTTCTGGTTCCAGAAAACAGTTTTTCACCAGATGTTGTTTTTATGATTTCACATATGTTGGGTTTGAAAATAACTTCACAGCCATTGTCACAGAGTTGACTTATGCTTAAGAGATTATGTTTTAGACCTTCAACATATTGAACATCAGTTATTTGAGCAGAGTTTTTCTTACCAATTGTCCCTTTACCTTTGATTCGAGCTTGATTGTCGTTTCCAAAAGCAACAGACCCTCCATCTTTCTTGACAAAGGACATGAAGCAATTTTTATCACCCGTCATGTGTCTTGAACAGCCACTGTCCAAAAACCATGGCTTTTTCTTGACACCTTGAGAACCAACCTGCAGTTTTGGTTTGATTAACTTTTGGTACCCATTCTGTCTTGGGTCCTTGTGGATTAGTTCTAATTTTTGTTTTTCTGGTATTATAGCATGTAGATTCAGAATGTCCAATTTTAGAGCATGAAGAACATTTAATTATTTGTTTATGAAAAGATTTTCTAACTGGTTTTGACATATTTTTAGAACTTTCTCCGTTTTCTGTTTTATCTGGAGAATGTTCTTGGTTTTTTTGAGAAACTGTTTTTCTTTCAGATTGTTCTTTTCTCTGTTTGCTCTTGATTTTCTCATCTCTTTTCTTAAAATAACACGCAAATTCAAGGTGTCCAATTTTACTGCAATATGAACATTTGATCTTGCATTTATTTTCTCTTCTTTCTGGAATAAATTTTTTTTCATACATTTTGGTTTTTTGAGTTTGATTAAAACCAAGACCAGCTTTATCAAATATTCCAACTTGAGATCCCATGATTTTCTGAAATGTTCCAGTAGCTTTAATAAAGTTTAACAGATCATTTTTCAAAAGTTGAACTTCAGATTTAAGGAGAACGTTCTCCTTTTGAAGTGCAGAATGTTCTTGACTTTCTTGATTTTCAGTGTGAAAGTTTTTGGTTTGAGATTCTTTCAGATTTTGAATGATTTCCTTCAGCTTATTATTCAGAACCTGAGTTTTTTCTTTTTCTTCCTTTTCTTTATAAAATTTTTCTTTTAAGGAACTACATTTTTGTATGAGTAAGTTTGAATCATTTAATAAGTTGTCAAATTCTTTTTCCATTTGTTCACACAAAATGCAGGATTCAGAATTTGTTACCTCATTTTCTTCAGTGTTTGCCATTAAGCATATGTTGGCTTCTTCATCTTCTTCCTCATCAGATTCATCTGAGTTATCCCATGTGGCCATCATTGATTTCTTTTTGAAAGGAAATCTGTTTGGTGTTCTTTTATTAAGAAGACACTCAGATTTGTAATGTCCCAGCTTATTACATCCAAAACATGTAATTTGACTTTTATCTTGTTCTGTTTTAGGTTTTTCTTTTCTGTTTGGGAATCCCTTCTTTATTTGATCTCTTCTTCTCATTATTCTTTGAATTCTTTTAGTGAGAAAAGCTATTTCTTCATCAGCCTCTTCTTTTTCTTCTGGTTCTTCCTCTGTTTGGTCAAACGTGCTTTCTTGAGATGTTTTTAAAGCTATTGTTTTTCCTTTCTTGACAGGTTTATCTTCTTGTAATAATACCTCATGTGCTTTTAAGGTTCCAATTAGCTCTTCTAGTGCCAGTACTTCAAGGTTCTTGGCTTGGCTTATGGCTGTTACCATTGGTCTCCATATGACTGGAAGACATCTCATGATCTTTCTTACTCTATCTTGTACTGAGTAAGCCTTTCCTAAGGATCGCATTTCATTCACTATAGTTGTGAACCTTGAATACATTTCATCAATGGTTTCTCCCTCATTCATTTCGAACAGCTCAAATTTTCTTATGCCGATGTCTATTCTTGTTTCTTTGACATGGTTTGTTCCTTCATGATGAATTTGTAGTGTATCCCAGATTTCTTTAGCAGTTGTGCATTCATCGACTCTTTCACTTTCTTCCTTGCTCAAAGCGCACGATAAGAATAATTGAGCTTTAGAGTTTAAGAGTACCTTAGTTTTGTCTTCAGATGTCCAGTCGACTTCTTCCTTTTTGGCAGAGCTTGAATCATTTTGATCAGCTCTTGGAATGAAATCTCCATCTTTAATGATGCGCCACATTCCTGTGTCTTGAGACTTTAGAAACAAATGCATCTTGTTTTTCCAAAAGTAGTAATCAGTTCCATCAAAGTATGGTGGCCTGTTTGAGGATCCTCCTTCAACAATGTATTTTGCTTTTGACATTTTTTCTTCTAGATCTTTTTCTCTAGCACTTGGTTAAAGTGTTTTTTTTTTAGAGACCTTGTTCTGATGCCAATTGAAGTAGCAATGTCAAGTTACAAGGAAGGGGGTTTGAATTGTAATCTTGCCTATTTAAAATTTCCTGTTAAAAACTTAAGAAAACAACTCAAGAATGATCTTGGTAATAAAAACAGAAACGGAGAACGTTCTTGGTTTTAAAACAGAAAACGCAGAACGTTCTTGATTAGTTAAAATCACAGTTTTAGTTTCTCTATTTAATTTTGATAATAGCAATAACTGAATGTAAATAGAGATAAGGAAGAAATACCACACAAGAATATATCCTGGTTCACCCAACGTGGGCTACGTCCAGTCCTCACAACTGTGAGATTTTTACTAAGTGTTCAAAGAGAAAGGGAGAACAATCACAGTTAGAGATCAACCTTGATCTGTAACTACACTTCCTTTCCACCCAGAAAGGATTAATTAGGTCACCTAACTAATCTGTTAGGATTTTGAAGTTAACTCTTTTAATCACACTCAAACTATAAACAATCCTTATAGTTATGAGTTTATACAATAATAATTTGAAAGGTTTGTTTGAATCTAATTTTGCTCAACTCTTGTTTGAGAAAAGGATTCGGAACAGAGAAAGAACTCAGTAGAATAAAACTGGAAGTATGTATTTGGTTCAGCCTAATTTCTTTTGTGAATGAGATGGCTTCAAGAATGCAAGTGAATATGATTTAATGAGAATACTTGGCACTTGAAGATCTGATTGATGCTTGGGAAGTTGTCTTCCTTTTATAGATGTTTTGAGCAATTAATTCTGGTCAGAAAGAGCTGTTGGGAGTGCTCTGTTTTCCTTCTGACAGAAGCAAGGAATTTGTTGACAAATAGAGCTCCATGTATGTGACAGTTTTGGGCTTTCTGTTTTTGGCCTTTTGCTTGATTTCAAACAGACTTGTTGCGTGCTTTAATGACCCATTAAGCTTTGATAATATTTGATAGTAATTGGGCTTCGATTTGGATGTTTAATTTGATCCAAAACTGTTTGGAAAGGAGTGAATATTTTTCTGCAGAAATGAGAAGTCTTTTTCTGCAGAAACAGAGATTGTTCTTCTCAAAAACAAAGAACGTTGATTATAGGTGGAGAAAGATAATCAATCTTGTCTGATAGACTTTTGAATAATCTGAGGACTTATATTCAATCTTGAGTTTCAGTTTTGTTCAACTTTCTTGACAGTTCCAGACTGGAGAAAGTTGCAGTCCGTTTTTTGATATGCTTAGATTCGTGATGAATTTTCTTAATGATCCGAGAATCGTTTTGAGTAAAAATGATTCCTATCTGTTCCTTGCCATGTACTGATGAAATTGGTATAAAGATTTCAGGCATAATCAATGTTGAAGTGGTGGAGAAAGATTGGTGAAGTAGCTGTAACAATCTTTCTTGATTCTGCTGATTTTTCTCTGTTTTGTATAGTTTATGATCATGACTTATTTCTTTGATTTGCTTGGTTCCTATCTTTAATAAAAACACTCAAGAGCACAGATTAAATTAACATAACATTTAGAATCATAATTAATATCTTTAATTAATCTTTTGTTTATTTTCATCAAAACTTAATTTGAGAGTTTGTCTTAACACCTACCATTTGTGGGGAGGACAAGTTTCATGTCTTTGCACACTTACCTATTTAAATTAGTGCTTAAATTTTGTGAGATTTAGAATATTATGGGCATACTTAAAAGTTTTAGAGTTGTGACTATGAATTCTTCAAAAGATGAGCCAAGTACACGTGAATGAAATTTTGAAACAAAGATTCATTCAAAAAGTAATCAAGTTGTGAGCCTCTTATTTATGAGGAGGACAAGTTTTGAATTTTGTGTACTAACTAAAAATGTTTTAATTTCTAAGTGTCTTGTTCTACTTTATAAATTTTAAAGTAATATTTGGTTGTGTTGTGAACCAAAATTGATGCCTAGTAGTGTTGAGAATCTAAATTTCATAAGCACTAAAATGATGCGATGTAAAGATGTGAGCTTAGTAGACTAAGACATGCAATTTCTAATAATTTAAGAAAAGCATCAAGAGGTAAAGGCATCTACTACCATGATTAAAAAAAAAATTAAATGTGTTTGGATTGTTTGAGCGATTGATATTTTAATTGTGATGATGGTTATTCTATGGTTGTTGCATATATGGTTGATGTTTTCTTCATATTTGTTTTTTTTTTTGTGATTATATGATTTGATTCACGTGCAAGGTGGTGTATTATTATTGATTTATTTTTGTATGAAATTTTGACATTTGAATCATTATCATATGAATATTGTTGAGAAAAAATATAATTCTTTAGAAATATATGACATGATGAAAATTGGATTTGGTGGATATGATCATGCATACATAGGCTTTAGTGGTGATCTGTGATGGTATCACAATCGTTTTTGGATTTTGGTATTCGTGGTTTTGTTTGAAATGACCAACAATCTTTGCAGGGATATGACAAATTTGTAACGGAGACGACTTCACTAAAATTTATGGCGTTGCTCAGAAAGAACCCACAAACCCTTGTGGGGTTAGATGATATTCTAGAATCATCTACATTGCATATACTCATTGCATTAGGATGTGATGCATTGTAATTATCTTATTGTTTATGTGATAGCATGTGATGATTGTTGTACTTAATTGGTAGTGGAAATGAATGATAGGTAGTATTCGATTCCCACATAAGGCAAAAATAGCTAATTCCTAACTAGGATAAGGAGGCGAGAAGATCGTAAATTACAATGTCGATAATTGGGGTCAGGCTGTTACAATTGTCATGAATTTATTATTTTATATGTTATTTCTGTTTTGGTGACCCTTGCACCATGTTTTTGTTTGGACTGAACGTCACATTTGATTAGATTAAAGTGATAATGGAAGTACTTGATGGAGATTAGTAGTCAAGCTTTTTATGTTAGGTGCTAGTTCCAACAACAATTTATTCTATCAGAGTTATTTTGGAGGACTCTTGTTGACCAGTTTAGTCTTCCTTTTGGTTTATCTTGTGGGCATATTTAAATATTGTAATGTAACTTTTGAAAACTGTAATTCTATATAGACTTAGGTTATGTGTAAGGATGTATAGTAGAACTCTTCTATTTTATTAATCGCATATCATATTTTAAAACGTTGCGAACTACTCCGAATATTATTATTGAAATAAGATTCATTAATCTTTTTAAAAAAATTCTCATGTATTTTGTATAAGACAAAAAGAACAATTATCTTAAAGTATTTTGGAAATTAGAGTTTATAACTTCACCAGTAACACTCTAAAAGTCGAAGTGTTACATATATAATTTAGTTTTTACGTATAGTGATCTTTATAATTTTGAATTAGGCATAACATTAGATGTGATATTGTAATTAATTATACACGGTGTACTGTTTTTTATCCCACATGAATTTTCATTATATTTGTGTAATTAATTAGGAGAGAATATCAAATTAGTTTCATAACTTATTCGCATGGATTATGAATTGGCACATATTTATGATGGTTTTATCATAGGTAGTCAAATTATTTGATATACATAACGTATGAAATTGTGTATATAATTTGATAAGCTTATCTTAAAGTATAAATAAATCATATTAAATTAAAAATTTAGCCCACCGATAATTTTTGTAATTTTTGTGTTACAAAATTTATTTATGTTATGTTTGCATTGGTAATACATGCAATTTGGATAAATTACCTCAATTTTAACATGAGCATTTGCAACTTTAAGAAATTCATATATGGTTTAACACAATTCTCCTGTCAATGGTATCTTAAAATCCATGAAATAGTTTCATTTGTATTTGTAGAAAATCTTATGGATCAATGCGTATATCAGAAGGTCGGGGGAAGTAAAATTTATTTTCTTGTTTTATATGTGGATGAATATTTCTTTTTTTATTAGGCTTTTCTATTTTTATTTTGTTGTTGTATTGGTCATTTCAATGAGTTTTGTTTGACCTTTTTTTTTTTGGGTAGTTTTTCAAAGAATTTTATTGTATTCCCTTCTAAATAAACGTGTTAAATTTTGCTTGCATTAAGCCTATTTCACAATAGACTATCCAAGGACACTAGAGTTTATGTCTCTTCATATATAAAAATTCAATAGCGAACTTTTACACACAATATTCAATAAAACTTCTACAATATTCCTATTCCACTAAAACAATTTTTTAATTTAACACATGTCGTTCTTCCTTTCTTATCCTACATCTCCACTATTCTCTAATCACTAAACAGTCATATCTCCTTATTTTCCCAAAAATACTATTTAGGGTTATCTTTTTTCCAAAACAATATTATAATAAAAGTGTACAGTAAAACAAATAGTATAGTGTAAATGTTATGTTAGAACAAGTTGTTTAGTTTACATGCCCAAAAATAGATCAACCATAAATAATATATGACAAAAGAAAGGAGAAAATAATTACTAATAACGGATGTGATACAAAAGGATAAAAAGAACAAGTGTTGCCCAAAAGAAAATGAATGGAGTGTGATGTGGTTGTAGAGTTTCGGGAAGGGGAGAAAGAGGGAATAAAGAGAGGAGGAGTGTAGGAGAGGGAAGAGATTTCAAATGAGAATTAGAGGACATTAAACTTTTTTCCATTTGAAAAAATGTAGAACTACATATAAAAGGTGTCGGGGTGAGGATAAAAGATGCATTGGTGATGGCAACAATTGTCATATTAAGAATGATCTATCACATCCCTCAAAGAAAATTCATCCATGTTTTGGTTGTCAAACTTTATTCTTGTACAACTAGTATAAAAATCTCGCCAAACAAAACTATGACAATGTTATCAAGATCATTGTGAATAAATTTAAGAGTTTGGGTTTTTTCAAACAATGCTCAAATTTTTTTTCACTGATTTCTTAAATTGTTGATCACAGTTGTCTCCTTATTTGATTTTTTTTCTTCTAAAATTCATAAGGTTGTCTCCATTGATGATATCAATATTTTAGAGTATGTTTGATTTTCATTTCTTAGCCTAAATGTAATTTTTAAATGGCAAACGTGTTTTGACTTTTTCTTTGGATTACATTAAAATCACGTTGGCAAACTTATTTTGTCTCAAAAGTACGATTGAACAAAAGTATCACTCATGATACTTTTGCATTTTTCATTTTTCATTTGCATGATTTGTTCCTAATTTATCGTTTACTACACATTACAATTACATATATAACTTTGAAAAATATATACATTTTTAGTAAATACACATTTCAAAGTACATTTGGTTATATAATCCAAACAACTTTCATTTTATAAAACATTTGTTGAAAAATATCCAAACATATATTACATTAGAGAAAACTCATTTTTATGTGAAAGTACATTTGCAAATGATAATCTAAACACATACTTAGAATCCTTCTTTATGGTATGTCACCCATCTAATCTCTTGTCTATTGAACATGTGATTTAGCATCCTATTCTTAGTGGATGAATATAATGAAATTATGCCTCTTGGTAGTGTCAACATCTTTTGAGACTAAGTGGTGTTCTCTTTAGTTGTTTTTCTTCTAACACTGAAAATAAATGGACTCTTCATGTAGAATTGTATGTCACAATGTTGTCAACTGTGCAAGTTCATCAAAATAAGTGGCGCAAGTTATTGTTAGAATGTGACTCAATGCTGAACATATATGATTTTAAAAACTTTACGGTTCGTTTGATTGACAGGATAAAAGACATGATAGAAATAAGTTAGCATATCATGTTTGAATCTAATATTTGATGAACCAATATGATATAATAAGTTAATTCAAAATTACATCATATCATGTCTCTCTAGTTGAAATTTACATTCCTGGATATGAGTTGGGTTAGAAACCAGCAGGATATGATAAGAACAATAATTTACTCAATTACCCGTTTAAAATATAAAATTGAAATATAATAAAATTTAAATATAAAAACAGTTTATAAAATATAATCTAAAATATAAAGATGTAAATCTAATCAAATATAAATATAAAAATAATTAATAGAGTTTGATCTTAAACTTAAAAATGAAATATTAATATTAATTTAAAAAATATTTATAATTTTATCACAAGGGTAGTTTTTCCTTTTTATATAATTTAA
>JBBPBP010000002.1:10365239-10376215 GCA_037974735.1 Cicer chorassanicum
ACAAACATATGCTTGTTGCACATTAATATAAGATAGTATTATAAATATTTGCTAACCAAGATTAATCTTAGTATAATTAGTAAAAATTTAACTCATACATATATACACAAAGACATGAGTTTAAATTTCATTATTAATGCGACAACTTATTTTTGGTATTTAATATGACGATTTTATTGAAAAGTAAAATATAATTGTATTTGAAAAATTTCTTTTATTTCTTTTATTAAAATATGAGATTCAATTTCGTTTAAATCTTTACATTTTATAACAATAATATAAATATTTTTATTTTTTATTTTAACGATATTGAATTTATTTTGTTTTGATATACTCCATTGACTTAAATAAATGTATATTTTTAGTAGAAATACGTCAAAATATTCAACAAATAGGTCAAAACAAATATAAAAGAAAATAAAAAAAATAAATGCGAGATGAAATAAAATAGGAGTGTAGTTGTGAACTTTGAGGGCAGAGCATAAATAGTCTGGTTTTTCTCTATATCGATTATTATCACATGCCTCAATAGATATACACCAAACCAGATCCACCAAAACCCTATTAGCTTCACATAAAACCATAGAATCATCATCATTAACAAGATATAGAGATCATTAGCTTTCTCTCTCGATTCATATCATTCCGTTCATTCTCCATCTCTATCTTCTTACTTCTACCTAGATTTATTACGAAAAAACCATAACCACATTGTGACGCCTTCAATGTAATAACATCACTCTTTAATTCATTATTTTCATTTTTCTTTCGTCAAATTTGATCCAATTGTAGTTTTCTTACCTATTTTTTTTCTTTCAATTCTATGTATCACTTTTTTTTAATCTGAAACCCTAGTTAAATTCTTCTTAATGCTTTGTTTCAACGTTTATAAGTTATAACCCTAATTCAATTCAAATTAGGCTAATTTTTTTGTTTAATTTAACCTCCCCAAGCATGATTATTTATTTTTTGTATTTAGATCTGTTTTTTAGCTCTAAATTCTTAGTATGTTAATTCCATTTTTCAGCCTCTTAGTTAATATGACGTGAGTTGTTCATTTGCATGATTTGTTTGGCACAACTCAAGGAATATTTTATCAAATCATAGATGTTTAGTTGGTTTTTGTGTTTCAGCATTCTGAGGGTGTATTTTTGTGCTCTCAATTCCATTATGTCATCTTGCGAACTTATGTTTCACGGAATATTATTCATTAGTAATGAAATGTAGCTGATCCATGAGTTGTTAATAACGTGTGTTGATTTTGCAGCTATCAACTGGAGCAAGCAAGAAGTGTGAAAGGAAAGGAGTAACTTAGATAAGAGGTCAACTGTGCCATCGAGATAATCTGAAATTTTCGTAGCTAATTTTCATTTTTCAGTTGGGCTTCCTGCTTTGAAGGCGACATTGGAATTGATTTGACTTTTGTTGATAAGTGATGATAGAAGTATAAGGTAGAAGACAATTTTATATAATTTCTTGCAGATTGTTTCAATTAATGTTTCAACATGTTTCTATTAATGTTTCATATAATTTTATTTGATATTTTCTATGTGTGTTCTGGTTGGGTGGTTCTTTGCATTAGCGTTGCCAATTGCGGAAAATAGCGGTTTATTCAAATTCCGCTATGTTGTAGTGCAATAGCGCCGCAATAACATTGCGGTTATTTGACAACATTTTATATTAAATAGTGGTTTGCGGCTATTTGACAACATTTTGTACTAAATAGCGATTTTGCGCCGCTATAGCGCCTATTTGACAACACTGTTTTGCATCTACTTCATGTTTTCAATCATGTGTTGTATAGTGAAGAGAAATCATTTGCAATAAATGCCATATCATGTTGCAAACTGAACTGAGGAACATCTGCATATCTACTACTTTCATTGGATCAATATTATCAAACAGTAGTACTGGTATTGGTAGTTCCATAGAGGTATTGCTTGGAGACTTTTGAAAATTCTATTTGACTGTCATGGCGTGGCGTCTCTCATGAGGTGGCCCATGGTGTCCATGGAGAGTATCACATAAATAGTAGCTAAATAACCTTCTAATTTAGAAAAATGGACAAGTTTTATTTGCTTGTTTTCAACCCCAAGGACATGTCGAGCCCACAATGACCCAAAATAACCTTTTCAAACCCTAATTAAGTTCCACAAATCTATGCTTCCATTTTTACGTCTTTTTTCTCACCTAAAAAAATGGCTCAAACTTATCTCCTCTACCATCTACCATCTTAATGAATGGCTCTTCTCCGCTATCTCCTCTGTCATCTCCGCTGAATGACCACCTTCCTCCTTTCTTAGTCGGAAACCTCTAATAAAATCTCAATTTCCCTATTTTCAGTCAATTAACCATTATCTATTTGTCATCATGAGGCGGATGATTTTTTTATTTTCTAACATACGATGCTTCCACTTCTTTAGTAGTGACATGCAAATTGCGACCAACATATTTCAGAATTACACTGATCCTTCATGTTAGATTTTTTTTTTAATAATTGTGATTGCTACAGCCGCAATTCACTGTCCAAGGGAATGGATTTTGGGGTGTAAATTTGTTTCAAATTTAACTTTTAAAACAACAAATCGGAAACTCTGAAGCACCCCGAACAACCCCTAAAATTAGGGGTTCTGGAAGGAACATGAAATACAACGTTTTTAGGCAGTGTTTAAATGTTTTATTTGTTAATTAGTTTGAGTTTGTGGAAGGCTGAGCCATTAAGGATTCTTATGGAGAAATTAATAGACTTGGTTGTATTTATGGCCTCTCTTTGGTACTTTGTGCATGGTTTTTTTAAGGGAGTCTAGATGGAAAACATGTGGATCGATTGTAAAATTCTTTGGTATTTTGGAGTTATTTCTTTTTAATTTTTTTGGTGTCCTTAGCGTAAGTAGGATGCTTTTTATTCCTCAATGCTTTTGTCCCTTTCTCCTATCAAATATTTTGTTCAATTAAAAGTGAAAGACACAGAAAGATGCTACTGATACTTGGATGGAATTAAATCAGTTGTTAGTTAATGAATGTGAATAAACCATACTTCACGCCCCTTTTCCATATTAAGTTCTCATACACGATTGAATGCGTCTCTTGGTGCAGGAGTACTGGTGATTTTCTCTTTTGTGGCAATATTGATGATAAAGTTGATCCAAATTCCAAAATGGATCGTAGTAGCGATGTTCCCGTGTGCTCTACTAGCACAGTTAATATTTCACACTCACACCAGAGTTTCTGTGGCTTTGTGCAACAGCCTGCTTTTGTGAGTGGATGGATGTATGTGAATGAACAGGGACAAATGTGTGGTCCCTACATTAAGGAGCAGTTATATGAGGGCCTAACTACTGGTTTCTTGCCATTTGAGCTTCCTGTGTATCCTGTGATTAATGGCACAATAATGAACCCTGTGCCATTGAATTATTTCAAACAATTCCCTGACCATGTTTCCACCGGGTTTGCTTTTCTGAGTATGGACTTCTCAGGCACAAGGATGCCAACAAATTGCTCCTCTTCTTCTCTTCTGGCTGTTAACCCTGATTCAATGTCTGTTTCGCCGTCACATGTCAATGACTGCATTAAGGAATCCAATCACTTGAATTTAAATTCAGAGGCATTCAGCAGGATAATTTCTAGTCAGATGGTAGTGCAATATCTGCTCTCTGTTTTGTTAAATATAACAGTTTGACATAGCTGTTGCTCATTTCGATGTTTGTGTGTGTGTCTTGTTTTTGGTTTTAGGTTGGAGGAGAATGCTGCTGGCTTTATGAGGATAAAAAGGGTATCAAACATGGGCCGCATTCCATTTCAGAATTGATTTCCTGGTACCACCATGGATATCTTGAAGATTCAACAGTGGTAAGATACAAGAATTCATTCATTGAAATAATATATAAGCTGAAGATCTGGTGCACGAGAGGATATGACGAGTTGATAAATTTTCTTAAAGCAGTTTATGATTATTATCAGTTTCCTTTACCCTATCTATATTGCACCTCATTTTTTTTACAACTTTATTTATGGAGCTAGGATTAAATTTTCTTTTAATGTAAGGGTTTTGGAGGTGACTTCATGTGATAGTGGAGCTTCATGGATATGCTCGAAAAGAATCTTCTGTTCTTGTCCTTTCTTCTTATAGTGGCGTGACTTCTATTTTTAAACTGGACATTTATAATTAATTTTGTCAATGTGGTGCTTATCTTGGAAAAAATATAAACCAAGTTATTGGAACATTATTTTATTGCCTGCGCTTGCCATTGCGTTATATAAAGAAAGAACTTTCATTCTTTTGACTGATTTATATTAATTTACAGATCTCTCATTTTGACAATAAGTATGGAACCTTTATGTTGCTGTCTGCTGTAAATGCATTGAAAGAAGATATGTCTGGAACCATCTGTGGATCAGATTCCAAAAGCAATGGAGTTGGTAATGAGGTGAACTTAGTTTGTGAAATATCTGAAAACATTTCTTCCCAATTGCACATGGGTATAATGAAAGCTGCCCGTAGAGTTGTGCTAGATGGAATTATTGGTGATATCATTGCAGAATTTGTTACTGAAAAGAAATGCAATAGGCATAAGCTTGAGTCTTCTGATCAAACATCTGAAACTTGCATGTTGGACAGTAAAATGGTACGTTTAATTGCTTTGCAGTTTTTGAATAACTTGAAACTTTGTTCATTGCACTAAGTCATTGAATATTTGCTTTAACAGCCTATGTTTTCCGTGTAGATGAATAAAAGTACTTCCATTTCAAGTGAGCCTGCACCTTCCCATATTTTGGACGGTCAGGCTTGTCATGAAATTTCCAGACCATCCTCAACAAGTGTTAAATCAGTTGGAAGCATTGAAAATTTTTGGTGGTCATATGCTGCTGTTCGTAAAGTACTTTTTGAACATTGCTTGCAAGTCATGTGGAATGCAGTTTTTTCTGACACTGTAACAGAGTACGTATTTTCCTGGAGGAAGAGGAAACGTTGGTCTCATCCTATGCCTCAATCATCTGTTAATGAATCTAAAGATTATGTTGATATGATTAAATCAGAAGCTGTGAGTACTGAGTGGCTTGCTTAATTGAAGTTTTTGCTTTAATTGTATCTATAATAATCACAGTTATTGTACAGTTGGTTCTCAGGCCAGGTTCCTCTGTATGCAATGTTGATGGTGATATCCAGTCTGGAGGGATGAAGACAAAAAGAGATTGTCATACTGAGTTATTTTCATCTCCTAATAACCTCAAAAGCAGAAACTTACCAGAAGGTCAAACAGTTTCATGCAGTGATCATAACTCTAAAGATTTGACATGCATTATTGGAATTGTGGAGAATAAGCTTCACATCTCTTCGAAGGAATCTTTAGCTGATTACGTTCGAAGTGTTGTTGACAAGGAAGTAAGCAAATTAATTCCTTCCTTAGGGAAAGACAGATCTAGTGAGGTAACTTGAATAGAAGTGTTCATATTCTCTTATCTACTTAGACACTATTGTTGAAGACTCCTTTAATAGTTGCAGGTTGATGTTAGTGACTGCCATTTCTCGGAGATGCTTACTGGTAAAACATCTGTTAATGAAATTCTAAATGACGAGTCTATTGATCCTGTGAAAAGTGGAGACTCAATTTGTGTGCCTTCATCTGGAAACCGTATGTCTAATGTATTCTCAAAAGCATTTCAAGAATTGTGTGGACATTTAAATGATGTGGTTGATGAAGAGGAGATTGGTGACCTTCCACCTGGATTCGAAAAGAACTCTCAGACAATTGTCCCACACAACAATTCAAAAATTCGACCTTCAAGAATAGTTGAATCTAATCCTAAGATTACAGAATATGTTACATCTGCACTGTGCAGACAGAAGCTGCATGATGAAGTTCTAAAAGAGTGGAAGTTGTCGTTTCTTGATTCTGCATTTAATCAAGTTTTTATGTCATCGTGTACCATAAAGAAACATTTTCAGTGTCGTGGTCATGAGGTAAGAACTTTGTTTAATACTTACGAGAGTTTAAATATTGTATTTCATGTTGGTTTCTCTCAATGTCTGTGTTTGTTATTTCGTTTTATTTCATCAAATTCTTGTATCTTGATTTATTTTCTTAATTTTGTAATTCTTAAAGAAGGGGAAATCAGTCAGTGTAAGCAAGAAACAATTGGACGATGCTACTTCTGGACTGGGAAAAGTGAAGGAAGGTGCAAAAAGTTCTGGAGCTCCTCCGGTGAGTGGAAAGTATGCATATTATCGCAAGAAGCTGCCACGGAAAGAGTTTGGCTCCTCTCAGTCTGTTGTAGAAGATGATTCAGGGTCAGGGAAGCAGCCTCTGGCTAAGTTAAGGAAAATTGTTTCTGGAGATGTGCATGAGACTGCAGAAGTCAAAATAGCTGCTATTAAACGTGGAAAGGATAAGATGTTTAAAGGGAAGAAGGATACATCTTCAAAAAGCAGGTCTTCTGTCATTGTCAATTATAGCTCACCCAGTTATCAGTTATCCTTGACGAATAAAACTAGCCAGAAAGTATTGAAGTTGGCGCGTACAGTTCAAAGTATATAATTTTTCTTGTTAGGTTGTCATTGGTTTTATGATTATACTTTTTTTAGGAATAACAGCTGTCATTTTCTGTTATTCAGATGATGTTATGGATGTTGTGAAGTCTAATAAAAAGAGGCTTTCTACTTCAACTGATAATAGTGTTAACATGAAGGTGGTAAAAAGCAATGACTCTGATGGCACCATTCACAGGAAGACCACTGGTCATATTCCCAGAGAGAAACTAAATGGTAGGTTTATGGCATATTCTTATTGGATTCTTGTTTCTCAGCTTCTTGTTCCTTGTTGAAACTTTCCTGATTGTTGTAAGTTGTCTTCATTAGTTTTCTTGTTAAGCTGTCATTGGTTTTATGATTACACTTTTTTCAGGAATAACATCTGCCATTTTCTGTTATGCAGATGATGTTAAGGATATTATGAAGTCTAATGAAAAGAGGCTTTCAGCGTCAACTAATACTAGTTTTAGCATGAAGATGGTTAAAAGCAATAACTCTGATGGCACCGTTCACAGGAAAACTGTTGGTCATATCTCTAGAGAGAAACTAAATGGTTGGTTTATGGCATATTCTTATTGGATTCTTGTTTCTCAGCTTCTTGTTGGTTGTTGAAACTTACCTGATTGTTGTAAAATATCTTTATTAGTTTTCCTTCTTAAGTTGTCATTGGTTTTATGATTATACTTTTTTTAGGAATAACAGCTGTCATTTTCCATTATTCAGATGATGTTACAGATGTTGTGAAGTCTAATGAAAAGAAGCTTTCAGTGTCAACAGATAATAGAGGTAGCATGAAGGTAGTTAAAAGCAATAACTCTGATGGCATCGTTCACAGAAAAACCACTGGTCATATCTCCAGAGAGAAACTAAATGGTAGGTTTATGGCATATTCTTATTGGATTCTTGTTTCTCAGCTTGTTGTTCGTTGTTGAAACTTACCTGATTGTTGTAAAATGTCTTTACTAGTTTTCATGGAAGATTTATTTGCTTTTGGTTTGTTATTCCCATTTGCAGCAACAAATAAAGCATCAAAATCAAGAAGGAAGCATCAAACAGATGGTGTGACATCATCACATCCTGCTAAGGTTTTGAAAATTTCAAATAAGGGTGCAAGTCTGGGAGCTAGCAAAAAAGTAACTGTGGCACGGAGGGATTCTGCTGAATCCAAGTCATTGGATTTATGTCCTCGATCTAATGGATGTGCTAGGACTTCTATTAATGGGTGGGAATGGCATAAATGGTCTCAAAGTGCTAGTCCTGCATGTAGAGCACGTGTCAGGGGTCTTCTGCGTGTACAAAACAAGTGCATAGGTTCTGAAAATAATTCATCTCAGTTGTCAAATGGTAAGGGGCTTTCTGCAAGAACAAATAGGGTGAAATTGCGCAACCTTCTTGCTGCAGCTGAGGGTGCAGATCTTCTGAAAGTGCCTCAATTGAAGGTGGTTGTAGAATATGAATGTGTTTTTTGTCATACTTAACTAGAGCGTTGGGATAAATCAGATTCAAAGTATCTATTTTGCATTTTTCAGGCACGGAAAAAGCAATTACGTTTTCAAAGGAGCAAGATACATGACTGGGGTCTTGTTGCCTTGGAGCCAATAGAAGCAGAGGACTTTGTGATTGAATATATTGGAGAATTAATTCGTTCTCGGGTATAAACAAATTTATTGTTCTAAAGATGCATATTTCAACGCACATCATGTTGGTCTGTTTTACAAAGTAAACTCTAACTTTTATGTTCATACTCATATAACAATATATAACGATAAACATAAAGTCAATCAAATTAGGCAGATGTGTAACTTTGTGTGTATTTCATTGCAAGTAAATTTATTCTGGGTATAAGTTTTGTTTGAAAGTTTTTTATTAAATGGCTGCTTTCCTGAAGAATGAATACTTTATTGCTGATGGCTGTAGAATCCGTAACTTGTTCAGAATATAATAATTAAGGTGAACAGAAACTAAGGAACTGAGTATATATGGAAATCAATATGCATAGAAAAGGAAATAGGGAAACAATTTATTTCTGTACTTATTTTTGTTCTATATAACAATTGACCATTAAGCTTACTAGGTCTTCCAATTTGCTTCTGGTTTGGCAAGTGGCATTGTCATTGTTGTCTTAATGCAATTTGTTTTTTTTTTTTTTTTTTAAATTTAACTTTTTATGTGATATAGTGACTGATGTGATTTTGTCTCTCACAGATATCCGATATACGTGAGCGTCAATATGAGAAAATGGGAATTGGAAGCAGTTACCTTTTTAGACTTGATGATGGTTACGTGGTTAGTATGTAGTGTAGTATTTTTAAAAAATTTATGTTGGCAGTTTCATTAATGTTGCTTTTCTAAAAGTCTGGGCTCATTTTGTCTGATGAATCTGATATCTTGTTATCCTTGTCTACCCTATATTAGTATTAAATGATATTGTTACTTCTACTTTTCTGTAATTAAAACATAAAGATACCAAAGGATCAAAATCTTGTAAGAGTTAAACCTTATGATTGTGTTTAGTCTAGAAATTTTGTTTGGAAGTTGACGAGAATTCACATAGGCCTGATCAGGTGTCTAATATGGTTAGAAATTACAAGGTAGATGTTTAAGCTTGTAACTAAAACCTCGGATGTTACTTGACCAAGAAGATGATTCACGTTTTGTGCAACTATGGTTTGAATTCAAGAATTTGGTAAAACGGTATGCATACAAATTGTGGGATGGTTAGCTTTATTGTTAGTTGTGCCTTTCTTAAACTGATAATTGGGAGATTCATGAAAACATTATAGCCATCCAACCTTGAGAATTTAAGCTCCGTGTTATTGTAGCTTGTAATGCATGGCATATTTGGCTCTTCTAGACACATTATAAGGCAATCCATTCCTGACACATGATTGATTTTTCCACTAGATAAGCTTGAATAATATATAATCTATAAAAGCTTATCAAAATGAAATGTTAAGTTAAATGGAGTTTTTCATGTCCTCTAAGTAGTATTATGATGTTGGTAAATTCTAATCCAGTGATAACATTTAAAGTGATATTTGCTTTTCCTATCTATTTGTGCAGGTTGATGCTACCAAGAGAGGTGGGATTGCAAGATTTATTAATCATTCTTGTGAGGTACTTGTGCAGTATTATTATATAACAAAATGCATGCATGTGTGTGCGTGTTTATTTGTTTTTTGGTTTGGGTGTAAGCTTGTGTTACTTCCACTCTTGTTTTCACGTTCTTCCTAATTTGAACTGAACTTTTTGCAGCCCAACTGTTACACAAAGGTTATATCTGTTGAGGGTCAAAAGAAGATTTTTATATATGCAAAACGGCATATAAAAGCTGGTGAAGAGATTACATACAATTATAAGTTTCCCTTGGAGGAGAAAAAGATTCCCTGCAACTGTGGTTCCAAAAAGTAAGATTATGACACTCAATTTCTTACCATAGTTGTCCCACAATTTTCTCGGTGCTGTTGCTAGATCTTTGAATTGCATTGATTTAATTAAAAAGTACTATGTTTGTCTTGATCCATGTGTACTCTTAAAAGGTGGTTGTATTAGTAATAGTCAAATAAATATTTGGTCCCCATACTTGTTAGGTACACACGGATATCATATGTTCTTAATTTTTATTTCACTTATCCATTTATGTACATATTATTATTCAAGCACTGTAATTGATTGGTATTACTCAAGTACAAGTAGGGGAGATGAGTTTTTCATTGGATGAGTCATGAATGGATATATTAGAAATGATGGGATCACAAACCAATGTAATTTGGTGATGGTTGTAGCAGCACCTTTTGATGAGTAGATAAACTTCCCGTGGATAAGGGTTTTGTCATGCGAAGAAAAGACCAAATGATAGTCCTGTGAGAAAAATGGATAAATGAATTAAATGGGTCAAATAGGTCAACTGAAAGTTGGCCTGATTAAACGTGGTGGAGAAAAACAGCAAATAAATGAAGGTCCAATAGGAATGGATTTTCTTAAAACTTTGTTTTTAATGATGTACAATGGTGTTAAATTCATGTTTTGGACCCTTTAACATCTATTAGTTTGTTTAATAAACATTTGAATTGGATCAACATTCTATCAAAACTTTTAGGATGAAATAGAATGTGAAAGTCACCTTTTTGTTTTCCTTTCTAATTTTAACATTTATGTACTTGTTATGCAGGTGTCGCGGATCAATGAATTAGGCAGTTATTGAGACTAGTGCTGGATTAGAATGGACAATTCTTGCCTTGGGTATACACTCACCACTGAGTGAGTGGACAATTCTTGCCTTGGGTATGCACTTGTCCTAAATTGTGCTTAATTGGTATGCAGTGAACAACTGTTGTTCATTTTATTATGTGCTTCCTCAGGCTATATAGTGTTCATGTATGTTTTATTTAATCCTTCTTATATCTTATCTTTATGTTTCGTAGATTCAAATGTTGACATTCCCCCC
>JBBPBP010000002.1:10394417-10405244 GCA_037974735.1 Cicer chorassanicum
GTATTATATATACGCATTAAAATGTAGTAATAAGTATAAAGTCAATAGTATATTAACCATTAATCATTTATGCTCTATACGATAGATCAAATAATCTATTAAAACTAATATGTTAATCAATTATCTATTAAAATTTACATCTTTCTAATTATTATATTATTTTAAAGAAATATTAATTGTTAAACTTTCATCATTCTCTCAAATGTTCACTTAAGAAATAAATCATTCTCAAATGTGTGGTTAGAATGCAAAAAACCAAAAATAATAATTAATTTTTCAAATAAACCCATAGTAAAGACCATCCTACAAACAAAGTCCATAAATTATATTTAATATTAATAATCTTAAAAGTATTTTAATAAATATTAATATATGTAATTATGTACCGTAAAATTAGATTAGTCATACTTTTTTTTACCCGTGTTATCATGTAATTATAATTTTAAAATGATTGAGCATAAAATTGATCTAAGTTGGGACATTCAAATGGTGACACAAAATGGAGAATACAAAGTGAAAAGTAGAATTAAAAATGGCAAGAAAAAATAAGTGTTATTTTAATCGGAGTAAAAATGGTTGTAACTAACATTTTAATTCAACTCTAGTTGCTCTCTTATTATAAAATATAAAAAGTGGAAGAACATATCTAAATTTATTGTCAAAATATTGTTAGAAAAATATATATATGATTTTTTCATTTGATATTCATTTCATTTTATCCGTATGAGACTTCTATACAATCGGACTTGTGAATTTTCACAAACAACTCTCGTGTATGTACGGTTGAGTAAAAGTATCACAGATTTAGAAACTTCAAATAGGTAGTATTTTTAAAAATTTTGACAACATAAAACATCTCTGTAAAAAAAAAACAACAAATAATTTCTTAATTTATCATTTAAATAATATATGATACACAATAATTTTCAAAAATTATATGCGTTATTGTCGTTCAATTTCTAAATAAACATAAATAATATATGATATAAAATAATTTTCACAAATTGTTGTCATTTATATTTTTTTTGAGAAGCATTTAAAATGACCAATATATTAATGGGAGTTAAAACAATAGAAAAATTGTTATCAATAATGATGTAGGAGCAATGAGTGTTGAGTAACTAATATTGATTGTACATTAATTTGTAACTCATGACACATGAATAGTTATACATAATATTAGATGCTAAATAGTAATAATAGTACTTAAATGTGTGTTAAAGCAAATTAGAAGTGGAATAATAAGAAGGATGGAAGAGGATAATGAAATAGTATTTTTTGTTGAGGTATCAATATTTAAATGAAATGGTACAATATAGATGATGTGTCACTATAGTACGTGGGATCTATTTTTATTTATTATAATATATATTAATGTGAGGAGAATGCCTCGTTGTTCAAGAATTCTCTTCAAATACTTATTTTAATTTTGCAAAAGAACTAATAGTTATATCTACAATGTTAATAGTTTTTCTTCTAAATATTTTGATTTCCTCAATTAAACTTAAACAAGAATTTTAACGAATACTATAAGAGTTAGATTCCATTAATTATCTATGGATTGTTGATCTTAATTGATTTTCATTAGTACCACTACTATAATAGAGTATTGCAATAGCAAAATTCTAAATAAAAAGTCTGACAATAATGTCAATTTGAGTTAAAATAAGGTTTCAGGATAAATGTGGAAATTCATTCTTTTTTTTAACAAGAAAACTATGAGGACAATGAATTGTGTAAGAAAAGGCTAAAGATGACATAGCTCTCATCTCAACCGAAATTCAAAGAATGATAAAAAGAAGAGATTAAATCAAAACAACATTCTCAAACTAGGAAGATACTCTAAAATAAAAGTGGACAAAAGTCATATCACATGTTATGGCTGCAACAAATTAGGACATTATCAAACAGAATGTCCTATGATGACAACTTGGGATGGTTCTAATGAACCTAAACAAAAAGAAGATGAGTATTTAATAACTAACTCAGAATCAGAAGATGTAACAGTTTGTAATATTTGTCCCTTATGTGAAAATATAGAAAATGAGTATGAAATTTTTTTGTATGATTTAAACATTTTAACTCAAGAATGTGGCTTGCTTCAACAACAACAAGAGGCAAAAGAAGAAAAAAGAGACATTGCAAAACTTAGAATTTCAAAATTCTCATTTCAAAATGTCTAAACAACAAAAGAATTTGAATGAAAATATTCTATTTTCTAAGGATTAAAGAAGAAAACATAATGTTAAAAAGAGAAGTCGATTTATTAAAATGTAACATAAACAATTTTGTTACATCTACCGACACTTTAAAAAAAAAATCACGAGTTCCTAATGTAACCAAAATAGTCATCTTGAATCATTACGTTTTAAGAAAAAAGCAAATAAAGACAAAAGAGAACATTCTTTTCATAAAGAAGAACGTCCTCTTAACCCTGGACTTTTCAAAAAGAAATGTTCCAATTGCAAAAGAAATTGTCATTCAAAATCTAAATATTTTCGTAACAAAATATCTTATGAAAAAGTCACTGATCAATAAAGGTTATTTTTAAATCAAACTTACGTGAAGTAAAACAACCATCATCTGGAAAACTGTTTTCTCTGGGTCAAGGAAAAAGAACTTGTATGTTTTATACTTAGATGAATTGCCAACTTAATTGTGTTTTAAAACAATTGAAAAAGATAAATGGAAGAAAGTATGCATGTGATACAAGTCTAAAAACTATTTCAAAGTTTTCAAAACTTGACTTAGTTAGAGGTCTTCGAGAGATTAATTTTGACAACAACAAAAAATTGTGAAGCTTATGTAAGAGGTACACAAGTGAAAAGTAGTTTTCACTCAATAAACATAATTTCAACTAAAATACCTCTTGAACTAAAATACTTCTACAACAAATATGCAGTAGTTGAAGGAAAAATAGAAATTTTTAAAAATGGAAAGAACCATTTTAAATGAATCAAACGTTGAAAAATATTTTTGGGCTAAATAAAACTCCTAAATCCTAAATAAAACTCGATATAAACTTTGGTTGTTATTGCTATATTTTAAGCATAAAGATAACTTAAGAAAATTTGACTTAAAATAAAGAAATTTTCTTAGGATATTCTACATCCTCTAAATGATATAGAGTATACATTTTAAAAACTCAAGTTAGGGAAGAAACCATGCATGTTATTTTTAATGAATTTGACAAATCACTTTATGAAAGAAAAAATGATGATGAAGAAGAAGTTGAAGAGCAACAACAAAAGCAAACTAATATTCAAAAGGATGAAAATGATAAAGCCTTAACGTCACAAAATCCTCCACAAAGTTGGAGATTGATTGATCATCACCCTTAAAATCAAATAGTTAGAAGCACTATGGAGGATAAGAACCAAATTATCTTTTGAAGATAATAATTCTAATATGGCAATGATATCTCAAATTGAACTCAAATCTATAAACGAAGCAATCATAGATGACTATTGAGTTGAAGTCTTGAAAGAAGAATCATCCCAATTTTAGAAAAATGAAGTTTGGATACTAGTACCAAAACCTCAAAATCATTCTATTATTGGAATAAGGTGGGTGTCTAGAAATAAACTTAAAGAAAAAGGTAAAGTCAAAAGAAATAAAGTTAGATTTGTTGCTCGAGGCTATACTCACCAAGAAGGTATTGACAATATGATGGAGCCTTTGCATGATTTGCAATGCTAGAAACATTTAGAATTCTTCTGGCATATTCATATCATAAATGTGTTGAACTTTTACAAATGGGTGCTAACAGTACTATTTTAAATGAATTTTTTAAATGAGGAAGTTATATACATCAATCACCAAGTTTTGAAAACCAAACAAATCCAAACTATGTTCTTAAACTTACCAAAACTATATATGGAGTAAAGCAAGCTCATCGAACTTGGTATGAAAGATTAGGCACTTTCCTAATCATGATTGATTTTTTAAGAGGAAAAATTCATACTACACATTTTCGAAAAAATAATAACTTTGATTTATTAATTGTTAAAGTGTATGTCGATGACATCATTTTTGGTGCTACAAATAAAATGAGTATGATGGACGAATTAAGATTCTTTCGTGGCTTGCAAATCAGGCATCAAAAGGATGATATTTTTATATGTAAAGAAAATACATTAAAGACCTCCTTAAGAAATTTAAAATTGATGAAGCCAAAATCATGTCAACTCTCATGCATCCATCATCAAATTTAGACAAAACTGGAAAAGGAAAGCCTACATCAGAAAAAAGAATATAGAGAAATGATTGGATAATTGCTCTATTTAACTACCAAAAGAGCTAACATAGTCTTTATAGTTGGTTTATGTGAAAAATTCCAAACAAACCCTAAAGAATTTCATTTCACTATGGTTAAAAGAATTTTTAGATATTTAGTATGTATTACTGATCTTGGCTTTAGCAAAAGTTTTCATTTTGATCTTGTAGTTTACTGTAATGCTAGTGTCATAAAATTGAAAGAAAAAAAACAGTGGTGCTTGATAGTTTCTTGGATAAGCTCTTGTGAGTTGGTGATGCAGAAAGCAAATCACAACTGTTTGAAGATGAATATGTTTTAGTTGCAAATTGTTGCCCACATGTCATATGGATGAAAAATCAACTTGAAGACTTCTCTTTAAGGTAAACAAATATTCCAATATCATGTGATAATACAAGTGCTATTAATTTATCTAAAAAAAACTTCATTCTACATTCATGATCAAAGCATATTGAGATTAAACATCACTTTATTTGTTAGCATGCAAACAAAAAGGATGTTGAATTCATTTTTATTAATATTGAAAATCAAAACATGTTGAGATCAAATCACTAGAGACTTATAATCATCCCCGTTTTTCTCAACAAACTCAATTTTGAAAATTCAAATACCTAAGTCAACCATTGGGCAAGGATTTTTAACGGTAATGGTGTCTATTTTTTAGTTCCTAAAAGCTAAAAGTAATATGGAACACGTCAAATTAATGTAAGGGAGGAAGTCAAAACTTCATTGCAACAGAGACCACATTTAATTCCCTACAATAATAAATCAACTGATGATTCCCCTCGAGAGTTATTCCGGTTAACACTCATTTTGGTCAAACATATTGCTTTTAGAAGAATCGGCATACGAGCTCATTGTTGATCAATATATTGTTCTCATTGACATGTTTGAGCAATGATAAGTATATTATGATTGACCAATAACAAGCAATCGAAGTTGAATTAGTCATAACCATCATACTTGATCTAAACATCTATTTAGACGAGTGGTCAAAACATTTTTGAAACCTAGCAACGCTAAATGGGTCATATATTCAAGGGAACAAGTTAGATGTACGAATGATTCAACATAAGTCAAGCATACACATATTTATACTACAAAAACTCATGGAAAGTAATGAAATGTGAAATTCAAAGTACAAGTTACAATATTGTACTTGTCGATGGTCAAAACACACGGACCAAATGTTTAAGCTACAACAGAATTTAATAAATTACAAAAATAACGAAGATCTATTAAGGCAAAAACCTTTTTGATGTATGTTTTAATGACAACAAATCTTATGGAATAAATGATTAAATTTTATGAATGGTGATCTACTAATGATTGCACTTGAGTTTTATTTAAGGAAGAAGAATTGCACAATCAAACAAGCAAGGTCATTTGAAAGAAGCAAGATCAAAATTAAGAAAACAGAAAAGGAGAATGTTTTGGTTATTAAACAGAAAAACTAAGAACATACTGGTTTACAAAGAACAAAGCCTTCTAGAAATCAAGATTGATTCAAATTGCAATAACTCATCAAGATGCATGACAAATTGCATGTAACTATCAGAATAATCAGAATGGAACACGCAAGGAATCCTTGGACAGATTCATTCAACAAATTCACAATGACATAAGCAATGTATGAAGTTACAAGTTTTGATCCTCAAGAGTAATGACTTAAAATCAAAGCACGATATCAACAAAAGAGAAAATACATCAGTGATACACCTGTAGAATAGTTGGTATACAAACAAAATTCGTATCAGAACAAAAAACAACAAATCACTCAAAACAGAAAACAAAGAACGTTCTTCGTTTTCATAGCTTTAATCCAAGAACGTTTCTGGTTTACAAAGAGCAAAATCTGTTGTAATTTAAGATTGATCTGGGCTATGAAAGTGCATCTATCTACACTACAAATCATCAGTATTCATTACATACGAATTTAATATTCTACACAAGATTGTTTTATATAGATTCGATAAAAAAGGATCAACAAAGGCAAAGCAAAACATCAAGATCAATCTCCAAATTGATGAGTTAAGAGCAAGGACAACCATGACAACAAGGAAACTGCTACTGCACCTTTTTACAGAAAGCACATCATGTTTATGAGACAAATGACTAACACACAACAACTGTCAAAATCCAACATTCATACAAAACAGAAAACGAAGAATGTTCTTGTTTTACAAAAGAACATTTTGGTTATTCTCCTTTAAAAGACAGAATTAAAACAGATAATTTCCACAGTCTAAACCACATATTAAAGAGTATCAAGATTGCTCAAATTAATGGTGAAACCCAGAACTTGAGCTGAATGCCCAAATGAAGAAAACAACCTCAAAATTGATCTCCAAATTGATGATTATGAGCAAGGACACAAGTACATTGTACTTACAATATTCTGCAGAAAGCTCTGCATGATTCTGACATGAAAACAATATCAAAAATGACATTTGACAACCCACTCGCTCACGTTTCCCATCAAGCCCAACAGCAAGAATGTTCTCTGTTTTGTCAAGAATGTTCTGGACAGAAATATAAACACATGTTTAATTGCTGTAAAATATATTTGACCTTTGGGAAGTATGTCCAACAGATATATTCATTTCAAACTGAATATTTAAAGTCTTTTATCATCTATAAATTGAAGATCAATTGGAAGTTAAAGGCAAGAGTTCAATTTACAAATCTACCTACACTTGTTCAAGTAACAAGTCAAAAAAACTCTTCAAGCATACTCCAATTCTCTTCACTATATATTTGGATCATTATTTACTGAGTTTATCTTTCATTTATTTCAAACAAGTGTTGAGAAGTTTCAACATCCCAAACACTTTTATCATACACATCATTTGTAACTCAAGTCTATCTTTTATGGTAGATTGAGTGTGTTTGAAAAAATCCTTTCAAGGCTCAAAGATGATTGTAAAAATCCTTTCTAGGTTAAAGGTGAAGATTGTAACAGATCAAGATTGATCCGGACTGGTGGTGTAAAAACCAAGAACGTTCTCCATTTTAAACACTTAGTGAAAAATCTCATGGTTGTGATGACTGGACGTAACCCAGGTTGGGTGAACCAGGATATGTCTCTGTGTGATATATCTTCCCTTATTTCTATTTATTTTTAGTCTTTTGATTATCAAATTAAATAGATAAGTTAAGTTGTATGTTTTTCACTAACTAAGAACGTTCTCCATTTTCTATTTTCATAACCAAGATTAATCTTGAGTTAAATTCTTTAAGTTTTAACAGGAGATTTTAAAAAGGTGAAATCACAATTCAAAACTCCCCTTTCTTGTGATTGACATTGCTACTTCAAGATCATTACTGATTGTCCATCTCTCCATATACAGTCACATCATTCCTAATTTCAGCATCCTTACCATCTTGTCCGACCTCGACATTCAGTGTTTGATCACCTTTATCATTCACGACCTATACCTTTATCTCACTTCATAATTATCAACATCAGGGGTTACCCGTTTACATGAGGAAAAGCATCATTGAAACCAACAAAAAACTGCATAACATCACTCATCTCGTACTCATGATTGGTCTTCTTCAACTCTATAATCTTCTCTTGCAACAACGTTTTCTTTATTGAACTTCACGACATTAGTTTGACACCCCTCGGCGACAAACTTTAGATTTGTTATCCTAACTTTAGCACTCTTAAAATCCTCTTCATCTTCTCTTCACGACAACTAAGTCTTTTTTCATCTTCTCTTCATCCTTCTACAATTTCTCCTAGCCCATGTTGATCTTATCAGAGGATGCCTTCTCCAACTTTAACCTTTCATTTTCAGAATATATATCTCTCATCGTCTACTCCACGAAAACTAAGTCATCTAACCTCTTATGTAAATCATATATGTATTTACTTCTCACTTGGAGCTCATATTCCCTATTGTATATGTTCTCTCACAGCTATTGAACGACATACACACACCTCGAATAAGGTACAATATTGAAGCTACACACAAGCCAAGGTCACCAACATGCCTCATCTTCTCCTCGTCCTCCTTCTGCATTAGGCTCCCCACCAGTTCAGAGAAATTGTTGGCAACGTTGCACGCAACCTTGATGCGATGGCACCACTAGACGTGAACTTTGGGATGAAAGTCCCTTGCAAAGTCATTATTCTTTTTCTTTTTGTCCTCAAAGGAGGGTGCTACGTTGCAGCCTTTTCCTTCACCCAATCTCTAATATTTCTATGAACATTTTCCGAAGCATTTTCCTTGCCAATAAATCAAGCCAACTTATTCATGTCCATCTTATGAGCCATTTTATATGTAAAAAGGAAACAATGTTAGATTAGTACATGATCAAGGTCAAAATAACAAAGAAATAATTCAAAAATATTTACTTAGATAGTTCTTTAAGGACGCAGGATCAGATTTAAGACCTATCGCTTATCTCGGAATGCAGTTACATCGAGATAATAACAATCTCACTATGATCTCAATAGTCACTTCAGTAATAATAACAATAGACTGCGATGGATATAAGTCCTGCTACTCAATAAATAGGGGGTTCACCCCTAGATATTACACACATTAAGTCATTATACTTTCTATATTAAGTCAGTATACTTTCTATATGCTTACAACTTGCCTTGCTTTAGCATCATAATGTCTTTGCAGTTATACGAGAAAAGAAAGTCGAGTTAAAAATTTGGCCACAACATCAAACGTGAAATCCACATCAATGATCTATTTCATGTTTCATACAGGAACATACCAGGTTTGTTTGGTTCGGTTTAATTTGGATAAGGACATGGGGTAAAAAAAAAAAAAACCAAACCAATTCAATTAGTTTGGATTAAATATTTGAGTTCTTTAGTTTATGGGATTTGTTCTTAAACCGCTAGGGAAATGATATACTCCCTCATTCTCATTATAAGTGTTGTGCTTTAGATAATATTTTCGTTCACAAATCATACGTGACTTTAGAATTCCGACCAATACATCATTTGCTAATTTTTTTTCAATAATACCTTCATTTAATTAAATACTTCACCTAACTATTATGCTATTATTATTTTCAATCACTCTAATTAATTATACAAATATTTTAGTCTTCACATATTATTTTGCTCTAAAAATTAACATAACAAATCATTTTTCAAAGAAGTGTGCATGATCTAAAATTTTACTTAGAATAAAATGAATAGAGTCATGTAGATGTCAATTTATTAAAGAATGAAGCATGCTTGCCTACGTGATAAACTCAATCACATAATAAGGATAGTAATGTAGTATTTCCTTGCATTGTCTAAGACAGCTTCAGATTCATCATTTTGCACATATAGTAAATTTCAACAATTAATTTGTTGTATATATGTTTCAATAATAACACGGGTTATCCATATTCTTGTGCCATTTCGAGTGCAAACAAGAGTTCCATGAACTCACCTATGGCTTCCACAAAGTGTTGGCCTTGAACATAGGTAGAAATGACAGATCGCCCATAGCGCAAATTTTTATTTTACTTAATAATTTGTAGTAGATACATTAATTATTTGCTTAATATATGCATGACACATAGAATAATAATATATATTCAAGTTATTGTTGCTTTTGTTAAAACAAAATTTACTAAATTTAAATTGTTAAAATCTTATATGTATGGCTTTAGTTATTTAAATGGTAAAAGGAAGATCGAGTTAAATACTATATATATGCTTTTAGTTGGAACATTTTCAGTTTGTATTAGACTTTTTTTCTTTTCTATTTTCATGTTAAAGTGTTGTGAGATGTAGTTTAAATTATTGTTTTGAAGAGAGTGTGACTGTACTAAAAGTCATGGGAGGTTTGGAGAAGTTTGTGTATAGTAACAATTTTGACATAATATTGTTCTTGAGTTGTCATTAGAAAATGGTTGTGAGTTTACTTCGGATGTGAAGTTTCTATGCTATTTCGTTGTGTTGTGATTGTTATTTAAATATATTTTTTTTTCCAACAACTTCCACATTAATAATCTTGTTGGTTGTTTTGCACATAGGAAGGGGTGAAACTCATCATAACATGGAGATACCTCACATCCAATGGTGGGAATAGGCTACGTTAGGACTAGGTCAGATGAAACTTCTTTTAAATAGAGATAATGTCAATGTTTTTTAGAATTTTATCTAGCTTAAATGACCGGACAATAAGAAGAAAAAACAAACCATTTAGGTCTACTAGGTCGGTCTACTTAATTAAGCGTCTATTTATAATGTATTTTATTATTATTATTATTATTATTATTATTATTATAATTATTGTTATTATTATTATTATTATTATTATTATTATTATTTTGATCTTTATGCTAACTAATAAATTTGTTAATTTTATTATATTATTATACATTGATTTTTAACATGATTAAATATATTATAATAAAATAGAATTGAAATATGATATCATATATATAAAGTCGAATTCTTTAAAATGATGTTAAATCTAAAATAATATATTTAATTTTATCAACATATTAGTTTGTTAGTCTATTAAAAAATATGTCTGATATTTATTTAAAAATAATAATAAATAAAAAATTAACTTTTATGT
>JBBPBP010000002.1:10419191-10436066 GCA_037974735.1 Cicer chorassanicum
TTGTTTTCTAGTTCCTGTAAAAATATCACATATTTTAATCCTTATAAAATTATTATGCAAGCAGTTTTAGTCTTTATTAGAGCATCAATATATATTTTTGAATGATTATTTTGTATACATGTTTACAACATTATAAAAAGCTCTTCCATAAAAAATGAACTCAAAAGATTATTTCTAGGTCTATATTTTAAGGACTTTTATCTTGAACATATGACATTTAAAAAATTTATATTTAATTTATCCAAAGTTAAAAAAAATTATATTTGTGCAGATGAATTTTTAATAATATTCTAAACATGCTTACAGAAAACCATTCAAAAATTTAAAAGTTAAAGTATGTTCGTTAAAACAAGAACTAAAATAATTTATAGAATAATTTTTCTAATGACTAAAACATGTGATTTTTTTTACATTGACTAAAAACAAAATTTTAAAATTTTATAAAGACTAAAAACTTTTTTAGTCCGTAGTTTTAATATATATTATGTAGGATTAATTTTTTTAGGTCCCCGTCTAACAAATCTATGGGTCCGTCCCAGCCATTGAATTATGACTATATATATATATATATATATATATATATTATTCAGATAGATCCACGTTCAAAATTCTTTATAGAGTCGCGCTAACAAGTGTTTTAAGTACACTTGTTAATAAACTAAAAAAAAGGAAGGTCAGATAAAGTATTGTGTAAAGAAAATTAAAAAAATTAGGAATTGAATGCACCATTTTCAAAATTAAATTTTTATTTTTAGCCTTTTAACAAGAGCTCTTGAGAAACTTGTTAGCATTTTTCTTCTTTATATTAGTTATCAAACATTTTCCATGCAGATCATAGTATCATTAATGAATTTCGGTTAATAACGAATTGTTTGAGAAAATTTGAATTTAAATTTTGAGTGAAATAATTTCCAATCAAATTATACTTATTTTTCAATCGAACTCTGAATTAGGGTATATTTTCCGGAAACTTAAGAGTTAAAAAAATAGTATAATAAGTTCTTTGACTTGATAGCACTGCTAAGCATACGTGTTAAATTTTTATCTTTGAATCAGTTTTTTTTTTCTTGACAAAATATGTCTGAATAGTGTTAAACGTTGTCTTTACCTGGATAATTATAAAGACATTATTCATAACCACAATAAGACATGGAAGGAAAATAAATGAGTAGTGTAGAGTATATTTGTCTCTCCTATTTAGCAGGAGCTTATGTTTCCAACCAATCAATAGAGTGAGATGTGGAAAGACACAATCAGAGATTGAGAAACAAATAATTGAAAATAAGTGAGGATGATAAATTTACATCTCGTGTTCAATTGGTGCATAGAACGAGTGAACAAGAGCTTCACAATTATGTGATAGTGATAGTCATATCGAATCACCGATTTCTATAGATTGTGAACAGCTATGCATTCATAAATGCCTCCACTATATGTGATATTTTTATATTATAGTTTGGTCAATTCAAGTGTAAGAGCAAAGGAATTAATTAAAGAATTAGTATATATAAAGCTTTAAAAAAAATTATGTATATAAATTAAATCTATATAAGTTAAATTATGTACATAAATTAAATCTATATGTATGGTTTATTAATAAAGTATGGGAATTAATTAAATCAAATTTAATTAATTGAGATGACCTTTTAATTGGGTTTAGCCCATTAACTTAGAATTAGTATATATAAATCTTAATCATGTGTTATTTATATGAGCACAGTTTAAAGTATAGATTAGCACAAGAAGATTTATTTGAAGGTTCCCTCCAGGTTTGGCTGGAACCAAAAAAGAGAGCAAATAAAAAAGCTCCTATAAGAACTCTAACTTCTAAGTGTGACTTCTCATAGAGCAATCTGACGATTGACCATGATCAATTAAATTAGATTTCTATTATGGTTAGATCTAAAATTTTATCAATCTCACTAAATTATGTAATTTCTACGTAGTGAGATCATAAAAATTTCAGCAAATAGTAGTAATAAAAAGTGTATTAAAATGTGTCTCAAATTTGAACTCATCTTTTATTTCTCTATAATTAATGTGTGAATTTTACAGGTTGAACCCTTTAAAAAAAATTCGTCTTAAAATAGTTAATTCATTTGCAAAAAAATAAAGTATACTACTTATAAAAGACTAAAATAAATAAACAAAAATAAAAAATTAAAACGAATATTAAATAAAAGGTCGTAAAATAATTAATTCATTTGCAAAAAAATAAAGTATACTACTTATAAAAGACTAAAATGAATAAACAAAAATAAAAAATTAAAACGAATATTAAATAAAAGATCAAAATTATATTTAAACCAAAATTATTAAGACGATCACAACTAGTTTTTCTATAATCCTGACTCCATTCAACTAGTTTTCACTGATTTTGAACAAAGTTATATGGTCTTTGTTTGCCAGAAGATAGGACAGTTCAAAGTCCAAGCAAGGCAACGTTTCTCTAATGGTTGCATTGTCCATGCAAGCAAAATAATCCAAAAATTAAAACTCTATTCAGTCAATCAGTATTAAATACCATAGGGAAGGAATGCCTTCAATTTACAAGCATTCAAACTTAACCCACTTCTCATAACCTAGAATAAGATATATAATGTAAACAATGCTCATAAAATAGCTAAATAATCAACCAAGTCAAAACATCATCTGTCATTTGAATCATAAAATTAGACATTCATTATCGAATGTAAGACAATAGACAAAGCAACTGAGAACCCAATTTACATATTGATCTCAACCGGATCAGCAAAGAAAAATGTTATCTTTGTGGTACAGTCGAGCACACTAAAAAATCTAATAGAACAACGTCAAAAGTTTCATAAGAACATCACAAAAAAGTATCAAACCAAAACCATAATCAAATGCTAATTACTCCGACGGATTTGGCAAACACACTCCACCCAGCATACTGCATTACTTTTTATATAAGATCAGCAACATTCATTGGCATCTCATCAATCTGAGTACTGTAATATTGCTCAATATCTCTCAAGATCTTGATATCGTCGCTTTTAACAAAATTTATTGCAACACCCTGCAATACATAATTAGGTCCAACTATAAGTAACGAAACCAAATCAGATTATGGGAGTACTAGAACACAATGAATAAACAGATAATTTCTCAAAATCCTCCAAAGAGTAAACAAAGTTTCTGATGTGAAAATCAGACTAACTACTATTTAACTAAACAAATATTAATTCATCTAATTTTAACATTCCCAATACCTTGCGTCCAAAACGTCCAGAGCGACCAATCCGATGAATGTACAGCTCTCGATTATTTGGAAGATCATAATTAATAACTAGAGAAACCTGATAACAGACATAAGGGCATGATCAGTATCAACAATTAATTCCTCTATGTACAATTCTAAAGAACCCATACAAGAATATCTCAAGAAGTTTAACTGTTACTAGTCAAATTGATGAATAAATATTCTCATTTGTTTGCATTTCATAAGAATAATGAATAAAGTCATGTTACTATTTTGGCACATACCTTCACCCCACCCAAAAGACAAAAAACAAACAGGGAGCAAAATTAATACCAATATCAACCAACAAATATTCAACAAAGAATCATGGTTGCAGAGTCGGAATCACAATTCCCAAGAGGAATGCTTGTGCCCATCAACAATCACTGAATACTAGGATTATTAGTCTAAGCAGATGTGATATTCCTTGCTGTATTGAGAAAATTTCTCTACTTCTCTTCAGGTAAGTAATTATTTTCAATACTTTCAACTATGTTTTGGGTGAGCATTAGACAAAGGTGGTTTTTAACAAACTTGATTTTGTAAATTTGAGCTATATGTAAAGTTATTTATGTTTGAAAGCTAGTTTGTATCCCTTCTACTCTTAACTAGATATTTGATGAGAAAATTAATTATCATTCACAGTAATCAAACATCTAGAATTTTAAATAAATCAAAGAGTTTAACAGGAGACGAGATAAACTAACACCCTTGATCATGAATCCAAACACATACAAAGAAACAGAGACAAACTAAGCAACTGAGAATAATATTAATAATAATAATAATAATAATAATAAAAGCACAGACTGGTCAAACAACTTACCTGTTGTACATCAAGGCCACGAGCCCAAACATCAGTTGTTATCAATACTCGGGTTGTTCCAGAACGGAATTCTCCCATAATTGCGTCTCTTTCTCTTTGAGGCATGTCACCGTGCATTGATGAGACAGTAAAATTATTGTTACGCATTTTTTCAGTTAACCAGTCCACCTGTTACACAAGGATATATATATAATTATAATAATAAGATAGAAACTGTAAATTGAGAACCATGTGCAAATATAGAGTACAGAATCTAATAATCTGCCACATATTATAGAACCTACGAAACCTTGATAATTTTCATTTACCTTTCGCTTGGTGTTACAGAATATCACAGCTTGAGTGACGGTAAGTGTATCATAAAGATCACACAGAGTATCAAACTTCCATTCCTCCCTTTCAACCGCAACAAAAAATTGCTTGATGCCCTGTAATTAGGGGCAGGGTAATTGCATCATTATACAGTCAAATACCCGAAAGCACAAAGACAATAAAAGCAATTGCTTACCTCCAATGTCAATTCATCACGTTTTACAAGGATCCTCACGGGATCTGTCATAAACTTATTTGTCATCTCCAGAATTTCATGAGGTAGTGTAGCAGAAATCAAGCAAACCTACACAGTAAAAACTAAACAATTCAGAGTCTACATAGGTTTGGAAAGAATACATCAATCCAGTAACTGGGACCAAGGACCATAAAGATGCATCCAGTTATGTTATAAACTGAGTGAAGTAAGATTTCAGGTAATTGGGCCAACCTAAGTTTGAAATCCAAAAAAAGGCAACAGTTTTTTAAAATCTGCATCAGAATCTCATCCCCTAGGTTCTTCATTCAAAAACAGTGCAAAAATGAAATGATTACTGCTAGCAGCTTATATTATGAAAAGAAAGAAAGAAAAAAAAGAAGCTTCATTTTTCGGTCAAACCATTAAATTGACTTCTCATGTCACTGATAATAGGTATTTAGTTTTCAATGAATTCAATATTTGAACTACACAAATCAAAATAAGTATTTCAAAACAAGAGATTTTTTGAATTTGTCGCCAATGTCTTTTCCCTTCAGGCCCATTGCCACTCCTTCACATGATGTGTTATGATGTGGTGTCAAGTCACTAAATCCAATTATCAAACAGACACACATTTCATCCCTATTTGCTAACAAATTAATCTGAATTGGAAATTGGTATGTCTAAAATTCAACATTATTTTTGTTCATAGTCAGTATCACACCTTAAGCTGTTGTGAAATCTACTCAGCAAAAACTTACTATCCTTGTGGATTTTAGTTTGTTTTAAGCATATATAATAAGATTTCAAATTGGAGAAATTCAATTCCAAACACAATGACAGAGGTAAGGTCATCAAGGGGAGGAGAACCTGAAGATCCGGTGGGAGATATCTATACACATCATAAATTTGGTCTTTAAACCCTCTGCTCAACATTTCATCAGATTCATCCTGTAATTGAAAAGAAAAATATAAGAAAATTCTTGACACACAACGACAAAAAGAAGAAAAATAATACAATCAAGCATTGGCAAGTAGTAGTGAATTACCAGAACTAGCAACTTGATAGCTCTTGTGCGCAATGTTCTTCTTTTGATCATGTCACAGACTCGACCAGGAGTTCCAGACACCACATGAACTCCATGCTCAAGTTTCCTTATATCTTCTCCCACACTTTTGCCTCCAATGCAAGCATGAGCTTGTATATTTATGAAATCCCCAATAGCCAATATAACTTTTTCAGTCTGTGAGGCCAGTTCCCTCGTTGGAGACACAATTAAAGCCTGCACCCTGTTCAGAAATTACAAAATTGGACTCAGTAATTAATAAATCGATGTTCTATGTTCAGAGCAGACCACACATCTCTAAGATTATGTTCTTGCCAAAAGATTAAAAAAACAAAAATATTTTATGTCAGGAAGTTAAGGCCAGAAACATTAAAACTTTATTTCCGAATTAAGAGAACTATATCAGAAAATCTATTGGTATAAAGTCTATTAACAATGAACAATAATCATACTATTACTTTCACTCTAAATATAATCATCAATTCATTAGAATATTCACTCAGAAATTAAAAAAAATATGGATCCAGTTTCTCTAAAGCAAGCAACTCACTTTGTAGTGTAATAAAGTGAGCATTATTAAAAATTAATCATTCATTAACAAACCAAAGGTGGGTATTATATGCACCTATAACAAATCATGAGTGTTTAGAAATATCATCCATTGATTTCCTCACTTTGATCTCTACTCAGTCTAAACGAGCCAAATTCAAAAATTTCACCCTTGAAAACCTCCATAATAAAACATATAAAATCCTTTGTTCATCCTTAGGAGTTCATCTACCCCTGGTTGAACTTTCTCTTTTGTCTATAAATTTCATAAACCCACATTATCCAGTATCACACAAACACCAATCAAAACTCAAAACCCCTAATTATACTTCAAAAATTCCCAACCATAGAAAAACCCTAATCTAAAAAATTCAACCTAAAATTACTCTCTACTTCTAATCTCCCCTTCGAAATACTCGTCCAAACAAATCAACACAACAAAAACGACAAAGAAGAAGAAAGAAACTTACTCTCTGACGGATGTATCAACAACCTGGCAAACCGTAAGCGCAATCATGGAAGTCTTGCCGGTTCCAGATTGAGCCTGAGCGATAACATCACGTCCCTGAATGATAGGCGCAACGGCACGCTGTTGAATCGCCGAGGGTTTCTCGAAGCCGTATTGGTAGATTCCACGAAGCAAATCGTCTTTTATTCCCATCTCCTCGAAGCTTCCAATCGGAGTTACACCTTCCGTCGTCTCGAAATCCATATCCTCAGGAGCGCTAACTGTTCTCCGACGATTCGCCGGAACCACCGAAGTTGCCGCCATCGCCGCCGAAATATAAAAGAGATTAGTGATGATAGGAGATAGAAGGTGAAGGTTGGGTTTCAAATTTAGAGAGGCTCGTTTTTGTGCCCTAGAAAGTATTAAAAAGCTAAAATAATGAAACAATATTGTGCTAAATTGCTAAATAAATAGTGCTTTTTATATTTTTATCGTATCTTTATTTTTCGTGACAAATCTTTCTCTCTCTTTTTTTTTTTTTCGTGACAAATCTTTCTGTCTCTTTTTTTTAATTATAAATTGTATCTTTTTCTTAAATGCAACTATAAACAAATTATTTTAAATCAAAATAATAATAATCTCAATTTTTCTGCACCCTTCTTATCTCAATTTTTAGATATTGATAATTTATTTGAAATTTCAAATATATTTGAAAAAGAGTGTTCTTAAGTATGGTAAATTCATTAATCTCTTCACTCAAATCAATTTAAAAAGTATTTTGACCAAATTTATTTAAGTTTGAGACTAACTCAAATAAATGTATTTAGATATAATCATGTTCGATTTGAGTAGTAGATTTAATATTTTGAACACACGAATTCAACTCATTCATGCGACATATATATTTTTATGTATAGTTATAATGTGTGAAAG
The DNA here is from genome assembly GCA_037974735.1 of Cicer chorassanicum. Lineage (NCBI taxonomy): Eukaryota > Viridiplantae > Streptophyta > Magnoliopsida > Fabales > Fabaceae > Cicer > Cicer chorassanicum. Next base: position 10,426,785 of record JBBPBP010000002.1, read on the forward strand.
ATTCCAAACAATTTAATATTCTTCAACATCGTCCTTAGTGCAAGTAGCATCGCTGCCAAAGCCAAGTACTTAAGGAGGGCTATATAGAATACTCAACTAATTCATGCTCGTCTTGCAGGTGTTGTAAATTAAAGGTAAGGGGAAGTTTTTTTTTCCTACCTTTTTTCTAATATTGTCTCACACTATTTCGCAATAAAATGTGGACAAATATATGTTGTGACCTGTTTGGACGTTAGTTCATCATAATATCGTTGTTACCTAAGAGGTGATGCACTCTATGTCTATCGATTACACTTTTCAGAATAGTTATCTTGTACTTTATGAAGATGAACATTAATAAGTTATTATCTCAAACATAAAAATGTAGAGTACCATTAACTTATTCTTCTAAAAAGTATCGTCGACAGTCAATAATATTTTGAATAATTTTTAAGCATTCCCAATTCACCTTAGATTTTGCCATACTCTTGATGAAAAAAGACAAATTTTAAAGTGAACTATTCATAAATAGTCCACAAAAAATACTTAATAAAAAATATTTTAAAATTTAACGACAATAAACGACACAATTTAAAAATATAAATTAATAACTTTTTTATCTTTCCTTTTAAACTAATATCAATTCAACAAATTAAATTTTAAAAGATACATTCATTTTTTCTTTATTTTATCAAATGAATTTCGATTGAGTTTGGCCTTATGAGAAGTTTAAAATACTTCTAAACACGGGACATTGTAAGGAAGAAAAAAGAATATCCTAAAATATTATTATAAAAAAAAACCCCAAAAAATGGATAAAGAAAAATGTTGTAATGAAATTGATCTGGAATAAAACTCCAAAAACCCGAACTCCCTCCCTCCGCCAAGAAAAATATCGCGTAGGCCTCTTACACGTTTCAGTAGTCACATTCATCAGTCCTCAACACGTCTCTTGAAAATTAGTACAACATTGCATCCTTGCCAGATTCTTTCATTTGCTTCTCTCTCTCATCCTCTTCGTCTTCAGGTATTTGGTTTCTTCTTCCACTCTCTATTTTTCATGATTTTTCCCAAAACTTCCCTCATCATATCAACATAACACTGTTAATCATTAACTATTTTTACCCCTGCTTTTGTTAATTTCTTTATTTCATTTTGATAATTTGATTGTTGGACTTGTTAATGGTGGGTCGACCAAAAATTATATCTTTCCACCGATTAAACTGAGACTTCTTACAATTTCAGAGACTATAACTTGTTAGAAAAAGCTTGCATATTTGTTCTTATCTCTACTGGAGTGCCGTGTCTGGTGTTTGTGTTAGTATATTTGCTTAATAGGTTCTTATTCTTTGTTTGTTTTAAAGTAAATATGTATTTAGTTTTTTTGTATTTTAAGCCAAATATGCTGCATGGATCAATGGTTTATTTTGAAGTAAAAAAGATTCAACTCTGGCGCTTGTTTGTCCAAAGCTGCATGGTTGTTGATATTGTATTAGGTTATGCAGTCACTTGGTTTTGTTAGATTTTTTTATGTTATTATCTTGTTAAGTTGTGGTGGCTTTCTCCTGTTGAATGACTTGATTGGTAGAAAAATAATTGACACAAGCTAATACGTTTTAAGTTGTTATTACACACAATAAGATTAAGTTTATTATGTTATGTTTTTATTCACAAAGAAAGGACAAAAACAAAGATTTGGTAGTTTATGGGAGATAACTTAATGGGCTGCACTTCTTGCTCTTGTGATTATAATAATCATGTCAAAGGGGTCATCTAAGTTCTTAATTTGGCTTCTAGCATAATCCGTCCTTCTGATCATTCTGCCGAGTTTTTGTTCTTCTTAGGGCTGTTTGTTACTTTTCATATCTAGAATTTTTTTAAGGGCACATTTTATGTACAATATTTGTGGCACTTACGCTTGTGTGTAGAGTATAGAATATTGTGTGAATTTGTTGTGTTGGTTTGTGTGATAAGAAATTAATCGACAGTGTAAACTAGTTCAATGTGAGATTGTAGATAGGAACTCTCAAATGTGTATAGGATGTAATGAGGCTTCGGAAACTATGTGTCATTTTTTCTTTGAATGTCCGTTTTTTTCAAGAGTGTGGTATGAGTTAGCTAAATGGTTAGGTGTGGGTATAGTGATCCAAAATAGTGCATTGGACCATTTTTGGAACTTCTCAGGTTGGGTATTTGGGGGAAAGGTCTTGGAGTTATGCACTTTGTGGTTTGCATGTATTTGGTCAGTGTGGAAAGCTTGGAATCCACAAATTTTTCATAATAAAGATATATAGTTAGACAGCATTTTGGAATTGGCGAAGTTGCACTCGTGGAGTTGTGAAGTGGTAGAGCAGGATAAGTGAGGAGGGCTTTTTCAGGGGGTTGTGTTGAGTGTGGGTTGTGGAGGGTTATGGAGTTTGTTTGGGATTTGAGTTAATATTGGATAAGCTTTGGTTGCTATGATGGTAATTATCATTTTGGTTTCTTTCTGATATATGTGGAGTTTGGGAGTTTAATTTGCAGGACTGGCAGCAAGCTTTTACATCAGTAATGGGTCGATTAAGCTTGGAAATCTCATTTGCTTAAGTAGCAGCATGTGCTCTAAATTTAGACTAGCGATGGAGTCTCTTAATTTGTAATTCTTTTGTTCCTTAGATTATGTATCTTTTGTCTAGTCATGCACATCTTGTGCTGGTTTAGTTTTGTTAACACATTTGCTTTTCCAAAGAAACTAATTGACAGTGTAAACTGAATTTACTGTGTTGGTTTTTGTAATAAGAAATTAGTCGACGAATAGAAATTTTATGTATAAAATATTTCTTTTCATGCAAATCACAGAAATAATCGATGTTTACTTACCAATATTTTGAATACTCTTCTCGATACAGATGGCAGCATCATTGGCATGCCTTGTTGGAAGTGGTTTATCTACACAGAGTAATAAAATAACTTTTGGCAAGGACGTAAATGGAAGACATCTAGTCTTTTCTCGGAGACATTCGTCATTGAGGAGGGCATCCGAAACTATAGTAGTAAAGGCATCCTTTGATAAACGGAAACATGAAGGGAGAAGAGGATTTCTGAAATTGCTTGGCTTACCTGCATTATTAGGAAGTGGGAAAGCTTATGCTGACGAACAAGGGGTTTCCTCCTCCAAAATGTCGTATTCGAAGTTTCTCGAGTATTTGGACAAGGGTAGGGTTAAAAAAGTTGATCTGTTTGAGAATGGAACTAAAGCAATTGTAGAGGCTGTTTCTCCTGAGTTAGGTAATAAGGTGCAGAGAGTGCGAGTTCAACTTCCTGGACTTAGCCAAGAACTCCTTCAGAAATTTAGGCAAAAGAACATTGACTTTTCAGCTCATAATGCTCAAGAGGAGTCGGATTCCCTTTTTTCGAACCTGATTGGAAATCTGGCTCTACCTCTAATTGTGATTGGCGGATTGTTCCTTCTCTCACGTCGCTCATCTGGAGGGACGGGAGGTCCCGGTGGGTCTGGTTTTCCTTTTGCTTTTGGTCAATCAAAAGCCAAATTTCAAATGGAACCAAACACTGGAGTAACATTTGATGATGTTGCTGGGGTTGATGAAGCCAAACAAGATTTTATGGAGGTAGTGGAGTTTCTTAAAAAGCCTGAGAGGTTCACTGCTATTGGTGCTCGCATTCCAAAAGGAGTTCTTCTCGTTGGTCCACCGGGGACTGGGAAGACGTTATTAGCCAAGGCTATTGCTGGTGAAGCAGGCGTTCCATTTTTCTCAATCTCGGGTTCTGAGTTTGTTGAGATGTTTGTTGGTGTTGGTGCTTCTCGAGTCCGCGATTTATTCAAGAAGGCCAAAGAGAATGCTCCTTGTATTGTTTTTGTTGATGAAATTGATGCTGTGGGAAGGCAACGAGGCACTGGAATTGGGGGAGGGAATGATGAAAGGGAACAGACCCTCAACCAACTTTTGACAGAAATGGATGGATTTGAGGGTAATACCGGAATCATTGTCATTGCAGCAACCAACAGGGCTGACATTCTCGACTCTGCTTTATTGAGACCGGGACGGTTTGATAGACAGGTAAAGATTGCTTTACAAAATAAAATACATGCATTTCTTAATGAGTAAATTATTACTGAACATAATGCTTTTGTAGGTAACAGTTGATGTTCCAGACATTCGGGGAAGGACTGAAATACTAAAGGTTCATGGTAGCAATAAAAAGTTTGATGTCGACGTTTCTCTTGAGGTAATTGCAATGAGAACACCCGGCTTTAGTGGAGCTGATCTTGCAAACCTCTTGAATGAAGCTGCTATATTAGCTGGTCGGCGTGGAAAGACGGAAATTTCATCAAAAGAAATTGACGATTCTATAGATAGGATTGTGGCTGGAATGGAAGGAACAGTGATGACAGATGGGAAGAGCAAAAATTTAGTGGCATATCATGAAGTTGGGCATGCCATTTGTGGGTAAGTGTAAAATTAAGCTGTACTTGTCTTTCATGTCAAAATTGTGTATGATTGCAAAATAAGCAGGATATGTATGTTGCCGTCATGAACTCATGTTACAATCCTAATCATGGAGTCGATTTGATCATCAAATTATAGATTATAAGTTCATAACCAATAGGAGCTCAATCGAGGAAAACAATGGTTAACATTTAGGAGCTATTTCTGCTAATATCAAACTGTATTTGCAGAACTTTGACTCCTGGCCATGATCCTGTACAAAAGGTAACCCTTGTTCCACGTGGGCAAGCTCGGGGTCTTACTTGGTTCATTCCTTCTGATGACCCAACTCTAATCTCCAAACAACAACTCTTTGCAAGAATTGTTGGTGGACTCGGTGGCAGAGCAGCAGAGGAAATTATTTTCGGTGAGCCTGAAGTTACAACTGGAGCAGCTGGTGATTTGCAGCAAACAACCAGTTTGGCTAAACAGGTCCTTATTCATTGACATAATGACATTATTTTCTGTTGTTCCGTAATACATCTCACTCATTTAGTCATTTTCCTAATTTTATTTGGCGGCGATGAGTACTCTGATTACATGTTTGTCATACATGTGTTTCAATAATTGAAATGATACTCTTGTTGCAGATGGTAACCGCATTTGGAATGTCTGATATTGGTCCTTGGTCGCTTATGGACGTATCAGCTCAAAACACAGATGTTATCCTGAGAATGATGGCAAGAAACTCAATGTCAGAAAAGCTTGCTGAAGACATTGATGCTGCTATCAAGAGGATCTCAGATGAAGCATATGAAATTGCATTGAAGCATATCAGGAACAACCGCGAGGCCATTGATAAGATTGTCGAAGTTCTACTGGAGAAAGAGACGATTACCGGAGACGAATTCAGAGCTCTCCTATCGGAGTTTGTTGAAATTCCACCCGAAAATGTGGTACCTTCTTCAACTCCCTCACCAGTTGCTGCTTGAGTTGTGATATGTCATTGCAATCTAGTGTAGCCCTTTACGTACTCATTTTTCTGAAATTGTAAAATATTTGTAATATACCCTTTACTCCAAGTTATTTAGTTAGAATAGATCCTAGCTTGTTTCTGTCTATCTCTGTTTTTCTTGTGTTGACAGCAGAAAATATGTTTCTTCAAAGTGTTAGTTAGGACATGATGTAACTTACAGGAACAGTGATGATAAAGTATTGATACCTATATTATGATTGTACTAATTTGTTACTAATGAGATGTGTTTTGTTTTTTGAGTGTAAAAGCTTTGTGCATGTGAGTTCTCTCAGCACCACAATAATCAATTGCACACGTAATATTGTAGGGGTAACCATGAGTTGAGGTACCATGAGGCAGTAGATAATTTGCTCTGTGTAGGAGGAATAGACACTACATCTAGTTCAAGCCATTCACCTAAAAAAAAGCAAAAGAAAAATGAAACCTTCAAGATGAAGCATTCATTCAACTATAGAAAATATTAGCATAGATTAAATAGTTGAACATCAGGTGTTGAGTCTATGATATATCCCTTAATTATTGTATTTTTTTGTTTGTTTGCCATTAAGCATTAATTTTTTCTGCAAGTTCAAAAACAAGTTAAAGGTGTCCTTATATAGTTATATTTATATCCATACACACTTGAAACTGCTAAGTATGCTAACAAATAAAGTTTAAACAAGTCTTAGATACTTGATGCATATATTGTTTTGAAAGCACACTTACCATATTTGTTGATTGTTTGATACATGTGAAAAAGACTCTTGGAAAAAAATGTATAAAAGGAAAATATCTACCCATTTTGCTTTATTCTAGCTCCAAATTTTTTAAACTCTTGGGAAGCCTTATGGTTTTGTAATACCATAAATAAATTCAGAAGTTCCATCTTGTTTTACTGTTTTTCAGGTGATCAACACACCTAGTTCATTTTGTTAGAAAATATAAATCCTTGGAACCAAACTAGAGTAATAAAGTTCTGTCACTAATTACTTAGTGACGGATTTAGCAACACACTGAAATTTGTAACTTAATTTGGCCTCGCCAATTGCAGTAGACATGATCCTGTCATAGATATAAGTAATCTGGCACTAATAATGGACAATTTTTTTACTTGGAAGTCTAAATTCTGTTACTAATAGTCACAAATTTTGTAACTAATTCTATTGATCATGCTATCACTAATTTTGCGACGAATAAGTAATATCGTCGCAAATTTTGGGAAGAAATTATATTTTGCGAGAGATAAGTTAACTTGTGAATCAGTGATAGAAAATTTTAATTAGTTATAGAATTCATCTGATTAATGACAAATTTCCTTCCCTTTCTAACGTGAAGTTTTATTAAAAAAATTATTATGTAATCCATAAACAAGATGACGATTTTAAAAAACTTTTTGATTACGACCCAAAGTAGAACATATAATTCATGAGAAAAATCATATAATTAATGCTCCATATATTAAGATGGTGAGATGCTGTTAAATGACGTGGCAGTTTCATGCTCATTTTGAATAGCAAACTGCATAAAGAATTAAGAAAATGCTTTATTGTTGGGTTAGTTAGCATATAAATAAATGAACAATAATAACATGTCCCTAAAAAAATAGAACCAACCAATAATAATTTAAACCTCTGTCCTATAATGGCAGTGAAAAAAGTTATTGTTGTTGGAGATAACAGAGGTTCTTTACTAAGTTTACAAACAAACTTTGAGAAGGGGAGAAAATAATAAGAGGAAAATTGTTGAGAATCAAAATCTGCCTTTTTATTGATTTTGTATTATTATAAGTGTACTTTAGCTTGCTTCTTATACATGACATTTATGCAACTAACTAACTTTGTTATAACTGCCACACTAATTAACTAATTGGTTTTTATACTTAACTAATTATGAATTACGTAACAACAATTATAATGTTTGTGGTTCTTCGATTCTGATTATGGTGAGAGGAGTCATTTGGGAGGGAAAGCGAAGAAACAAAACGGAGACACAAATTCAAATCATTTAAGAAATAAGGTTTTTGTTTTCTAGTTTAGGTTTTTATATTTTTATACCAAATTATTTTTTTGACCAAAATATTAAATAACAATCTAATATAAATACGATAAAAAAAAAATCCCACATATTTTTGTTGCAAAGAAAATATATTTCATATTAAATATTTCATTCAAATATTAAATTTTATTTTTGAAGATAGATACCAACAAATATATTTAAATATAGTTAACTGATATAAAAACGATCTTTTAAAAAAAAAATAGCTTTAAAATATTTAAAATTCATATTTTTTTTTAAAAAATATTAGAGACGAAAAATATCTTTCACAAAATTATTCATTGTATCTTATAAGTTAGTTATGAATTTTTGTAACAAAAAGTCTAGAAAATGATATTTTTCTTTTGTATTAACTTTTCATTCAAAAATCTCCATTGTACTTTATATTTAAATTTATATAGCACTATTTTATTTTTTTCTTTTAGGATGTCGCAAAAAGATGCGCCCAAATGATTTTTTTTCTTAGGGATGTGACCATTTATTTTATTTTATTTTTATATCAAATGATTAATTGTTAATTTAATAAATAAAAAATAATAAAAATAAAATTTAAACAAAATACATTTAATAGAAAACAAAATACATCAAATTTAACGCAGTTGAGTAAATGTGTCGAAACAAATAATGTGCTATATTATTTTTATATCTCCCTCCTATTTTGTAGTTTATTGCGGATAAATTAACAACTTCATTATATTTTATTACCAACTCCCTCCTATTTTGGATCTAATAAATAAAAAATAATAAAAAACTAAATTATATTAATAAAATCAAATTTTAATTAACTATGTTCACCTAAATGTCCTCCAGTTCCACATCCAGACTGTCGTTCGAACTCGTCTAGCTCTTTGAAGACTTCAGTGGACATGGTTAATTAAAATTTGTGTATTAATGTAATATATTTTTTAATTTAATGTATTTTAATTGATTTTTATTAATATAATTTAGTTTTTTTTATTATATTTTTATTATTAGATCTAAATAGGAGAAAAAAATAGGAGGGAGTTTTTACTAAAATAAAGTTGATAATTTATCTCCAATAGGATGCAAGATAAGATGAATTTGTTAAAATAATATAACACGTTATTTGTTTTGACATATGTACTCAAGTGCATTAACTTTGATGTATTTTTTATTAAATTTATTTTATTTAAATTTATTAATATAATATTTTATTTTTTATTTATTAAATTAACAATTAATTATTTGTTATAAAAAATAAAGAAATAAATAACAATAGACGGTTGCTTCTCCAATATGCAACCTCCTGTAGTAAAAAAAAATTTCATTGAAATTGGTCGCGTCCTCATCGTGCGATATCGTAAAAAAAATAAAATATTTTAATATATAAATTTTTAATGTAAAATATAACAGAAAATTTTGAATGAAAATAGAATATAAAAGAAAATCATTAAGACAAAATTCACTAACCTTTGCCTCGTTGAGTTTGTTCAAAGATATGTTGTTGAGCCCTAAATTTCATCATAATTAATGAATGATTTGATTTTATCATAAAATTTAGGATGAACCGCATTTTTCTAGTAGTATTCGAAAACTTATTATAATTATTCAAATGTTTAAAAGAAGGAAAATAAATATTTTAATATATTTTTTTTGTCGAAATGTTTTAGTATTTGTTAGAAATTAATTTATATTATTGATAACGTAAATCACAAATTACAAATGTCAGATTATTAAAATATTTAAGTTTTACTATAATTATTTATAAAACAACACATATGCTTGATTCTGACGAGTTTATAGTGTAAAATATTTTATGTTGATGATATATATATATATATATAT
>JBBPBP010000002.1:10449790-10496819 GCA_037974735.1 Cicer chorassanicum
CAAACTTAATAGCGAAGTATTTGTATAACAAATAAATCAAAAATCAAATCAAAACCATCAAGAAAAATAATTCAAAATAGCAACAATATTAATTTTGAACCCAACCTTAATATGTTTTTTTACAATGAGTGAAGGTGAAAAATTATTTTCATATGAATAATGCACAAGATAAACTTATTTTACGGAGTTAGATCAACCATGTTGTATGAATATCATCATTTAAAGTGTTCATTTTTTTAATAAATTTTTGCGATTTTATCCCGATGCAAGCATTTTCACTATTTATTAAAAAGTTGCTAAAAAAATACATTAATAAATTAGCATACTTATCATTGTCTAACTCTATTGTCACCATCTTTTATATTGGTTCTTATTTCTAGAATAAACTTTTGACAACTATATTATTATTACTTTTTATATTTTTTTTCAATTGATCAAGGAATAGATATGTTAATAGTAAAAATAACTAATAAAAAATAAATAAAAGAAGAGCATAATAGAGAGGAACAATAAAATGGACACAAAAATGGAAACAATACTATAATATGATATATATATATAAGTAAAATCGGTCTCTTTAAAAGTGTATACTGATTTTCATAAGATTGCAGTATAATACATATAAATGTAGAATATAGTACAATGCTGTTATGGTAAACTAGAGATTATGTAATAGTAAGTATGATTTTCGTTTGTGAAATAAAGTATAATTCAAAATTTATGTGGGGATTTAATTTTCTTTGACCGTCAAACGCAAATTTTATTGATTTCGGCGGTATTTAATTTTTTAAAATACACAATTAATAAATTCATAGGATATAAAAAATATTATTATTGTATTAAAAATTAATTGTTATCCATTTATTACTTAATAAAAACATTACCTATTTGATATTTCTAGATAATTTATTTAAATCAATAAATCTGGGACAAATATCAAAACGAAAATCTGAATAAATTAGAGCCGCTAGAATGAGTTCAAATAAAACATTTATCGACGAATGATACCTTCATAGGATATAAAAAGGAATATTATTATTGTATTAAAAATTAGTTGTTATTAATTTATTATTTAATAGAAATATTACCTATTTAATATTTGTGGAAATTTTATTTAAATCAATAAATCTGTACTGTCCCATAACAGAACTGTATCGAAAATCTGAATAAATTAAAGCGGTTAGCATAAATTCAAATAAAGTATTTATCGACAAACAATTGAAAAAAATAATCGATATTAAGCTGTGAAAGTTAGAGACAATGAAATAAATTCCTTCTATTCTTAGTACAGGTTAAGAATGAAATAAATTTTTTACATACGTTTTTTACGAAAAAAAAAGGTCTTATGTAGTTGCCAAACAAAAAACTTGTCAGTTAACGCCTTCTCTTTCTCTATGTATTTTGTTTTTTGTTAATATACACATAACTCCAAAATATCATCATCATCATTATATAATACACAGACAATCGTGAAAGTGAGTCCTCTGCATTGTTGGTTTTTTCAAGTCCACAAATAATAATAATAATAATAATAATAATAATAATAATAATAATAAATTATTATTTGAAATGATTTATGATTAAAAATTATAAATAACGAAAAATAAACGAAACTGTTTTTTTAACAGGTATACACTAACGGAGTAAATAATTTTACATAAAACAGTAGCTAATGATTGATGGAAGTATCAATCATATAATATAATTAATATAATTATGTAATCAATTACTCATATCAATTTATAATATAAAATTGGTTTAGATAATCTTTTATATATATATATTATATATATAGTAATATTAATATTAACTAATCATATGATTCTTATAATGTATCATTGACATTTTTGACAATAGCATCATGCAGCACTAACTAACTAGTGCTTTAAACACGGCGTCACAAATAATTAGAAAAAATAAAAATAAAGAAGATAAATATATATTGCATAGGTTGCAATCGAACTTATCCCATAACGGTCCTTTTCAATCCAAGAAATATTCAAAATAAGTGTATAATTCAATAGTAGAAAATAGTTGTATAGAAATAAAAATAGACAATTAATAAGATAGCATTTATTCTTCTATTAAATAATGCAAGAACAACTTGTTCAGCGGGTCCAAATTGTCTCTCTATATTTCATTTTCTTTGTCAGATATCATTTTGTCTCCTATGTTAAGTAATTCCGTTACCTACTTGGTATTCTCTTCTTCACTAACCGAACTAAAACATGGTTATGTTCTATGTTCATCATTGAATTCCTATTGTTATGAATCCAACATGTGAATTTTGGTTGTGTGACTAACAACAAATTACTTATTTTTTTTGACAAGTACCAGGTTGTGTGATAGGTGAGTTGAGGTTTGAATTTCAGGTGGAACAATTTATTTTTTTAATTTTCATTTGTGGAATTATATTTTCATTTGAGATTATTATATGTGTACTTGCAAATTGAACTAGTTCTAATATTGCTTCATGTTGTTATGCATTAAAAAAAAATGTCTCCAGCCAAAAGTTTGGTATTGACCGATATGAATCAATTATATTCTTTTCAAAAAATTGCATTTGGAATTTTTGCTGAAACAAGTTTTGGTCAGATTTTACTTATCCTTGTTCCCTCTTCTTTCTTTTGGGAACTAGAGAATTAAAAAAATAATAATTTATAAGCTTTGTTGAGAAGCATCTAATCTAATTTTAGCTGGTGCTTTTTGGTTGACAATTAATAATTAAATTATTGAAAAGCATCTTTTTGTTAGATTTTCAATTGAGTTTGTTTGTAAAATGAGTTTTGCCTCAATTTTGCCTTGAAACTCATTTTGAAATGAAAAATAAGGGAAGGATTGCTTTTGCAAAACAAGTTCAGTCAAATTGAAATTATCAAACTTCAATCCAAACTTATAGGTTAATTTGACTTGGCAGTGAACTTTGTTTATGTTTTGTGTGTTTTTGTAACAACATAAGTTCTTGTTCTGTTACTAATGTTTTTTTTCTTGTATCTTTTTGTGAAGGGAAGGATTACACTGAGGATAAGGTGTATTAGACAGAACTTAGTAATTGGAAGTTATTGAACCAAGTTGTAAATGGCTTCACCATTGGAGATTGATGAAGAGAATGATAACAAAGGTAGTATGTGGGATTTGGATCAGAAACTTGACCAGCCAATGGATGAAGAAGCAGGAAGGCTCAGAAATATGTACAGAGAAAAAGTATGTTTCAACTTCTTTTTAACATTCTTAGCTTTTGCTGAATTCCATTTTTATTTATTTAGGAAACAACAATTTGTTATGCATAATCGTTAGATGTCTTTATTAATTGACATAATTGAATATGCCAATTTCCAATCTAATTTTGAAAACATATAATTAGTTTAGCTTTTCTTAACCTTTTCTTCAAAAATACTACTCCTTGAATGCAAATTTATATTATTTTTAATAAATTAATCCTCTGATTCCTCGAGGAAAAGACCCTAATAATTTGGAGTTCGACTAAGAGGTAAATAAAGTCTAGTCAAAGATTGTTCCAACCAGAGTTTAAATTTTGGTACTTCCGATCGATTCGAACTTATTTAAACTCATTAACCACTTTAATCCAATCACGATTGCAGACATATCATATTTTATCTTGAATGACAGGGCATTTAGTGATATATCACTATATAAAATGATGGTTAGAATTATGAATGTTGAATCTAAAATTTTGATTTACCCCTTTTTCTTGTTAATTAATTTTTCAGCACAAAATGAGTATCCTATGTTGTTAACAGTAGTCAAAGACCAAGTCTCTTCAAATTTCAATCTCTTTAACAAGCTTCCTCACATAAAGCCCTTTGAGCTTCAAATGTGTATATATAAGTGTAGAGTTGACTGAGAAATCGATTGTATAACATGGTCATGTATGGATAAACAACTCAATTAAGCGCTTATCATATAAGTGCTTACATGCTAGCTATTTGTTCAACAAAAGATAAAATAAAGTAAAACTGCTAAGTGATTTTTAGAAAAGCTTTCAATGTGGATTTCTCTATTCTCTCATTCCTCATTGATGTTATTTTGATTTGTTCAGAAATTTTCTGCATTGTTGCTTATACGGCTGGCGTATCAGAGTCTTGGTGTAGTTTATGGAGATTTGGGAACTTCTCCTTTGTATGTTTTCTACAACACATTTCCTCGTGGAGTTAATGATCCAGAGGATGTAATTGGAGCTCTTTCTTTGATCATATACTCTCTTACTCTTGTGCCTCTCCTCAAATATGTTTTTATTGTATTAAGAGCAAATGACAATGGTCAAGGTATGCATTTTTCTGATTCCTTTTGTTAATTTGCATATCTATGATTGGAATAAGGAAGTACTATGTAATAATGTATTGTAACTTTATGCTGTGGTAATGAACTCCTTTTCTTTTAATGTTGTTTTCTATCAGTAAGATTCCTGCAGAATACTTTCTGTGTAATAATGATTTTGATCTTATATGATAAGATCCAAATCTGAGAAAGGGATGTCTTCATACCAGAAAATATCATCTTATATGAGGTGTTCCGATAATATGCATGAGGTCATAGGTTCAAACTGGATTGCCACCATTGTACTTAAAAAATAATATAAGTTGATTTGTTTTTGGTCAAACAACTTCATTTAAGCTTTTGTATGTTATGTCTATTATTAAAGAGAGAGCGTGGTTAAATTATTCTTAAATAAGTTGTTTTTATTATCTGTCTTGGAGAATTTATCGAAATAAACTATAAAAACAGCTTACAAACATATCGTATACTATTTTCATATGAAACATCTACACATTTGCTTATGTCATAAGATACACACAAATAAACTCTGTAAATAAGCAATTCAAAATGCTCCGAAGTTAAGCACATTAGTATTGGACATATGTTTCTTTTATGCAACAAAGTTTTACTAAGCTTACATCCATGGATCAGGTGGAACACTTGCTCTTTATTCCTTGCTCTGCCGACACGCGAATATAAAAATTATTCCGAACCAGCATCGTACCGATGAAGAGTTGACAACGTATAGCCGAACTACATTTCATGAAAAGTCATTTGCTGCAAAAACTCAAAGATGGTTAGAGGAACAATCATTTATCAAAAATACCATTCTTATTCTTGTACTTGTTGGTACTTGCATGGTGATTGGAGATGGTATTCTTACCCCAGCTATATCTGGTATGTTTTCTGTCTGAATGATCTTTTTGTTCCTATTTATTTGTTATATGCTTCTATGTGTTGTTCGGATAATTGTGTCTACGTCTCCTATTGCATAGCGACTGCAATACCTTTCTATTATGATTCAAGATTAGGATTCACAGTATACAACTTATATTTAAATACCACAATTTAGATTAAAAATTACCTTTGAATCGTACCGACTTATTCGTAACTATGGTCCATACTCAAGAGTTACATTTTTGTGAACTTATCAAACTATGAAGCCAAACCATAAAATCAATTTAAGAGATGAAACAAGAACAGTGGTGAGAATATAACTTGAAATTGGTTGGATTTAGAATGATCTTATTTAAGATCTGTTTGATTTGAAGAAAACATACTTTGCTTCTTGTTTTTAAGTATATGTATCAGAAATAATGGAAGCAACAATACAGATATATGAAATCAGGAAGCAAGGTGTAAATAATGTGGTACTTTTATGCATGATATTAAGATATTAATTTTATTGTAGTTCTTTTATTTCATTTATTTATCTATTACGTATACTACATTTCTTTTGGCTTAAGACAAACTGAGTTTACAACATTTGGCTGTTTTTACTTATGTATATATACTTAGATACTTCTCCATTTTATTCAATATACTCATTATGATATCTTCTTATGCAGTTTTATCTGCTGCTGGTGGTATCAAGGTAAATCGCCCTGAAATCGATAACCGTATGTTCCTACTACACCTTTAACATTGAATTAATCTTTTATCTCTTCCATTATGTATATAAGATTATAGTTTCAAGTTCATTTTTGTTTAGTCTTGAAAAACATTTTTTTTCTCCCTTGTGTTACAGGAGTAGTTGTGGTTGTTGCTGTTGTAATATTAATTGGATTATTCAGCATGCAACATTATGGTACAGATAGAGTTGGTTGGCTCTTTGCTCCAATTGTTCTGCTTTGGTTTCTCTTAATTGGAGGTATAGGTATATTCAACCTCTGGAGATTTGGTGGCAATGTCCTAAGAGCCTTTTCGCCTTTCTACGTGTATCGGTATTTCCGAGATGGAAAAAAAAATAGTTGGCTTTCCCTTGGTGGCATCTTACTCAGCATAACAGGTAAGTTCCATTTTCATAACTTTTGTTTTGCTTATTGTGTTTCATACTTTTCTATTAAGGCGAAAACTTGTGATAATTGCTTTTAGAATGTTTCAGAAATCAACATGAGCCTTTTCAGCATGTTTTAGAATATTTAACTTATAGTTGAAAACTTTTGATGATTTGTTTCAGGGACTGAGGCTCTTTTCGCCGACTTGGCCAATTTTCCTGTCTCATCTGTACAAATTGCATTTACACTTCTTGTGTTTCCTTGCCTTCTTTTAGCATATTCTGGTCAAGCTGCTTATTTAGTGCAAAATTTGCATCATTCGCAAGATGTTTTTTATCGTTCTATTCCAGGTTCGTTATATCTATGACACACTCTACATTGAAATGTCCATTTGTGAATGATTGCACATGTTGTGTTTTAGAATTGAGAAATGATACTTTGACGCACAAATTTGACAACAATGTTGATGGTTAATGCAGTTCAAAATATGTGGTTAATTACGTTGTTGGATGATTAGTGAATATAACAAAGCGTTGCAACTCATTAACCATCTAGTAAACGTAATTAACCATGATTTTGAATTCAATTAACTACAATTTTTAGATACATGATACCCATTGACCAACTAAATTATGTTCAAACATACATGACTTTTAGGTATTCAAATATACATAATATCTATTAACCACGATTTGTGATTATGTATACACCTAAAAGTTGTGGTTAATGACGTTCAAAATTATGTTCGGTGGATGGTTAATGAGTTACGATACCTTGTTATGTTCATTAACCATTCACCGAACTAAATTAATCATGTATTTGAATTGGTTAACCATGTAAATTATGATCGAAATTTGTTGTCAAAATAACACAGCTCTTCGGAATATCATAAACCTATTGAACAAACTCTTTTTCTTAGAATGATGCAATATTTTTCTTCATGCAGTGATTTTTATCTGTTAGATGTTATTAATTAACCTTAGTTATGCAGACAAAATATACTGGCCAGTATTTGTTATTGCAACACTAGCAGCAGTAGTAGCAAGCCAGGCAACAATAACTGCAACCTTTTCAATCATTAAGCAAGCACTTGCTCATGGATGTTTCCCAAGAGTCAAAGTTGTGCATACATCAAAGAAGTTCCTTGGCCAAATATATATTCCAGATATCAATTGGATCCTTATGGTTCTTTGCATTGCTTGTACTGCTGGATTTAAAAATCAAAGCCAGATTGGAAATGCATATGGTAAGTGAATAAACAACATTGAAAATTTGCAACTTAGGAACTAATCATTACTACATGAGAGAGTCTACGAAATACTATCTCTATCCCTACTTATAAGTCCTTTCTAGAAAGAAAAATTTTGTCTCTAAATATAAGTTCCATTTCTTTTATTTTTTTCTTTCAAATATACGCTTTATTAATGCGACTAACAAAAACAGTTTTTGTGAACCAAGTAACTATCCTAGCTCTTTAATCAGTTAACACAGTTTAAAAACTATATATTATGCTTATTAACATGCATAATTATCATTGTAATTACAGGCACTGCAGTTGTGTTAGTCATGCTGGTTACAACACTGCTCATGATTTTGGTCATGATATTAGTTTGGCACTGCCATTGGATTCTTGTTGTCGTGTTCACCGGCTTATCATTGATCGTCGAATGCACATACTTTTCTGCCGTACTCTTCAAAGTTGATCAAGGTGGTTGGGCTCCCCTTGCAATTGCCGGAATATTTCTGATTGTTATGTATGTTTGGCATTATGGTACAGTGAAGCGCTACGAATTTGAAATGCATAGCAAAGTCTCATTGGCATGGATTCTCGGGCTCGGTCCTAGTTTAGGACTAGTCCGCGTCCCAGGAATCGGACTAGTCTACACCGAGCTCGCAAGTGGAGTTCCCCACATATTTTCTCATTTCATTACAAACCTACCTGCCATCCATTCTGTTGTTGTTTTCGTCTGTGTGAAATATCTTCCTGTCTACACCGTCCCAGATGAAGAGCGGTTCCTTGTCAAGCGTATTGGACCGAAGAATTTCCACATGTTCCGGTGCGTGGCGCGGTACGGATACAGAGACCTGCATAAAAAAGACGACGATTTCGAGAAGAAGCTCTTTCACAACCTTTTCATGTTTGTTAGGCTTGAGTCCATGATGGAAGGATGTTCGGATTCGGAATACAGTTTATGCGAACAACAAACCGAGAAATCAGGAGATGCTATGTTTAATAATAATGGAAACACAGGTTCATTGAGTATTGTTGATTTATCAATTTCATCAGTGGATTCAATAGTTCCTGCTAAATCACCATTACATGTGAATGTTACTTTTCAATCATCTAGTCAGTGTACTGAAGTTGATGAACTTGAATTCTTAAACAACTGTAGAGAAGCTGGTGTTGTTCACATTCTTGGAAACACAGTTGTGAGAGCTAGTAGAGAATCAAGATTCTACAAGAAAATAGCTGTTGATTATATATATGCATTTCTTAGGAAGATATGTAGGGAAAACAGTGTGATATTTAATATTCCTCATGAGAGTCTCTTAAATGTTGGTCAAGTTTTCTATGTATAGTTCATTTTCCTTTCTTTACTTTGGATAAAGATCAATGAGTTTTTTCCCCTTCCATATGTGACTACCATTTTGTGCAGAATTGCAGTCTCTTAAATGTTGTTGATTTTATATGTAGAGGATTTGTATCATATAATTATTTGTTACAGCCAAATATAGCATAAGAACAAGAAATTATCAAACTAGCTGGTGTAAATTATAAAAAAGTTATCACCACCATAGAACAAATCAACAAGCATCCAGGGTACAAAACATCAAACAAAACTAACAAAAGTCATATGTAGAATATTAAAGTTAATTTTTTACTTTAAATTTTACAGAAAATAATTAAAAGTTATATTTCAAAATATTTAATTTTGAGTTTATTAACTATGTATATATGGATAATATAAAAGAAAAATATTTGAAATAAATCTCAATATAAAAAAACGAGTAAAATTATAATATTGTAGTGGAGAAATAGAGATAATCTTAACTAATCGACAATATAAAAAGATGAGTAAATCATCAAATTCATCCCTGAGATCATGAATATTGTAAATATTGTCAGACGTTACTTATTTTCGTCCTTCATTCAGTCGGTGTCCGTTCATTAACTTAGTTTCATTGTATGACGTGTTAGTTAAATGCCACGTTCGTACACGAGTTAAGAGGTGGTTTAAAATCCTCAAAGATAGCTTTGTGTCGCCAATCCCTATTTGATTGAGATTATTGAAAATCCAGTACCTATAATCAAAAGAGATTAAACCAATAATAAAATTAGAGATTACAATGGAGGTCCATACTTGAGTAGCGTGTACACAGTCAAGCAGAAAGTGAATAGTTGTCTCATCATCTGTCCCACAACGTGAACAAAGATGAGATACACCGATGTTGGAATTAATTTACTAATTCATGAAGACATGCTCAATATTTAGATTAAACATATAATCATACTTTGGGGTGTAGAAACCGAATAAACATATGAACATGCATATTTTAGGATCTACAACGTGTTTAATTTATGAAAGATGAGGTTTTAGGAATACATGGATTCATAGATAATCGTCTCTTGGCGGAAATCCTAAATAGTCTCTAAGTCTTGATATAGAAAAGAGAGACGAATAAGGAGTACTTGTGGTTTTTCCTCAACCTAATTTCCTTATGCCCTAATTACTCTTCAAATGAGGAGAAAAAAGAATATGCAATGTGTTTGATATAATGGAGGACCATAGTCTATGTATAGGGTGATGGCCAATTAGGTTTCTCGTTATTCACCAATATCCATCCATATTTTCGGTCCAATTAATTAATTAATTTAAATAATTATCTTATTAGAAATCTAATTAACCCATTACAAAAAAAATTGACTTATCGTGACACACAAAGTGTGTCACTAAATGTTAAAAACTGTAGGTAAAGGTCAATAATACTTTGAGTGACACCCAAATCAAGTGTCAATTTTAAGGGGGCGTCCTGCTACACTTTGAGGAGTGTCACTCCATGTTCTGACGATTGTCACTACATGTTTTTTATTTCTACCTACAATAATGACTGTCACTAAAAACTAGATAAATATAAATAAAGAATTGATCTATTTCTACGGTATTGTCTGTCACTAAAACCTAAAAAATATAAATAAAAAATTAATCTATGCCTACGGTATTGTCCGTCACTAAAACTTATTATTATTCATTAAATTAAATTTATTTTATTTTATCTCCCTACTAATTGTAATTCTAAATTATTAATACCAATAAATTAAATTTAAATTTCTAATTTATTTTTATTAACTAATACCATTGAAACATACAATAAAATATAATTTAATTTTACTAATTCTATTAAAACATACAAAAAATAGTTATTTTGCTCTAAAAGATTCAATAAACTTTCAACAAAAGTCTGAATGAGTTTCTTACCATTTATTGTGATAAATTGCAAACTAATTTCATAAAGAATAGTACTCATCTTCCTAAACAAAATATTTGAGGCGTTATTGTGAAAATTAAAGAACAATAACATCCTCGATATTTTATCTAACTGCAAAAAAATATATCTCACTCTTAAATTTTTTTCCAGTTGGAGGTGCCATGTGAGTTCCTCCACTCGTTTTTCAAGCTTATCCTTTGCCTCTTAAGTGCGCCAGTTTCTCTTGCCGCCTAAAGCAAATGGAAACATATCAACCGAGAGTAGAGAGAAACACAAAAATCAGAAATAAGAAAAAATGAGGCTGCTTAAATATTAATTGAGTCATATAGAAGCAACTTAATTTTTATATCTGAGGTTCCTAAGTTTGGAACTTACCATTTTCAGGTTCCTAAGTTCTTTTCTGGCTACACGCCCTCTCCATCGGCATTGTGTTAGAATTGAACATTTCTTCAGCCTCTTATAATATGAGGATCCTCAGTTCTGTGTAAAAGCAAACTGCATTAATTTGCAAGTGCTGAAAAATTGAAATTTAAGACGCCAAGTATTTTAATTGAACATAAAAAATATATAGTTACGAATTAATTCACCAATTCAAGATAATATCCTTGTTTTCTTTTGGAAAGAAAAAATTGATGGATGAGAAGCAAACCTTTTCAATTGATAGAATATATCGAACATGTTTCTCCGTGGACAGCTCTCCCATCTCTGAAGCAAGAAAGCAACCAGATCAGATTGTCGCTGGAGAGCAACAGATGAGGAAGATAAAATGATGAACCGGGGCAGAGGAGAAGGGAGAACACCGCGGGGAACGGTCGCATGTGACTGAGAGTGAGATGGAGATTTCCTGCAGTTACAGGAATGACACAGTTACACAGTAAGGGGTTTTTCATACATGGTTTCATATAATTAAAAGATAAGAACAATTTAAAGCAAGAAGAAACTGAGAGTTTCATATAACATTGATATCACTTAATGATGCAAGTTTGAAGCCAAAGGCAGAAACTTTACCTGCTGAAGAAGCTCCTTGTGCATCAATGCCTCATGCAGCTCTTGCTTGTGTTTCTGTCTTACATCTCTAATCTCTTCCTCAAGCTGTCTCGTACGACCTTCTTGAGTGTCAGCTTCCTCTTTTGCAGCAAGATATTCCTGCCTACTTTCAGCTGCTCTTTGTCTCTCCTTTTCAAGGGTCTTACTTAATTGAGTCTGTTCTACCCTAAGACATGAAATCTGCAATTCATTATTGAAGTTAGTGACACATACACAAAACCACCATTTAAGACATGACTTCATTCAAGAAATTGCAGAACCTGGGCCTCAACAACATTAATTCGAGACAAGGTTTGAGATAAGCGGTCATTCACAGATCGCTCTTTTTCCTCGGCAGTTGCAGCTTTAGCCTCGGCTTCCTGTAAAGTCCATTGAAAAAGATATAGAAACACAATAATATCCAGTAGGAAAGATTTTTAAAATGAAAATAAAAAAGTATTTTAGAGAGCTGAAGTCGAGAATTGAGAGATCTTTCAACTGCAGCCCAAGCTTCAGCTCTTTTGGCATTTGTTTCCTGTTATCAGGTGAATTCTAGTCTAGAACAGATCCCAGGCAGGAGAACAAAAAACAGAAGGAAAAACAATTCTTGGACATATGTTTATTACCTGCATGGCTTCAATTTGCCTTAAAAGAGGCCTTGTGGATTTTGGAACTTGTGTAATCAGCTCTTCACACCGTCTTTCACTTGCCTAGGGAAAGCAAGTCAAATTAGAAAACTACCAAAAACACAAACAAGCAAAAGCATCATCCTCCAAAAGTCAAATAATTGAAAGACATGCAGAGAGCAGGGGAGCAGACCTGGTAACGTTTTTTAAGATCCTCGATGTCTCTATGTCTTCTTTGAATACAGCCTGAATAGAGATGAAGGGAACAGGTGAATAATAAGCAATATCCTGAGAAAGTCAATTAGTAAAAAGAAAGGCAGAGAGACATCAAACACAACAAAAACTTGTTGTTCCTTTCTACTTAGAGTTTTTCTCAACTCTTCAAGTGTCTGGACTAGCATAGATTCAAGTGTCTGCTAATGCTTCAGCCTCCTTAGCAGCAGCCAAAGCATTAGTGTAATACTCTTTCTGTGCTGCAAGTTCATTTTGATGTTTTTCTATTGTTTCTTGCAACACCTTCTCTGTAGCTGTTTTGTCCCTCTTGATACTTTCTACCATATTCTCCTCTACCTGGATTGCATGACATTAACCAAACAGCAACTTAAATTATAAATACATATAAATATTAGGATTATCAACACCTGCTGCTTTAAAAAGGAATTTGATACTTTCTAATGAAATAGATGATCCACAGTAGCACACAAGAGTAAATCATAAATTAAACTTAAGACTTAAAAGAAATATGACATTTACATATTTGCAATCAGTGAGATGGGGTTTTTAAAATAAAGCTATATCATGAATAAAATCTTATGCAACAGAATAATAACTTTAAGAAAGTTGCAAGCAAATATTAACTTAAAATAATTCTCTCGGTATTCAGTTACCTGAAGTTTAGTAGTCAAACCTTTTTTCTCCTCCTTAAAATGTGAAGTGGGCGATTCATTTTCAAGAAAAATAAAGCAGCCCCAACAATTCAGTGACATTCACTTAACAGACAACCAAAGCCGAATTTGAATAACTTATCATTCAACACAAGACTTATCTACGGTTTGTCTCGATATCATAAAATGAAGAAAATTTAAAGCAGCAATTGCAAATTCAAGACAATTGGAGAAAGCATAAATTCAGTCCGTCATTCACCTTATCCTCAGGTTCCTTTTCTTCAGTTTCTGATTAGAGTAATATAACACTGAAATTTTAAAGACATTTTTTAAAATGCAGTAAAATTCTGATTAGATTGAGGCACTGACAATGATATGGTTGCAACTCACTTTCAATTGGGCTTTCAATTATAATTAGATTGAGAAAATGGTAACTTAATAAATATGTTAAGAGTGAAACCTCATTATGGTTCTTGAACTTGTAAGGTACTCTAAGAATAGTTCCTGAAACCAAAAAGTTGTTTGGCATAGATGTAGATCCTCTCACAGTCTCACTGTTAAAATCACAAATGAGGGGATTATGTTACATTGTTACTGACCTCACCATTAAAATTAATTAGGTCCCACTTATTATTTAAATAGTAGAACTCAGCAAGTTCTAAAGGTTGAGTTCCCAACATAACTCTCTAGTGTTGAATTCCAACATGTAAGGACCCAAATCTATTTAGTATAACCTCATCACAACACCTATAAGCTAACAAGTCCTTTATTCATTTGTAAAGAAGAGAGAATTATTTTTATTTAAAAGATAGTAATCCAATCTGAACAAAAACCTCAACATAAAGTATAAACAACTAAACAGCAAACACATACCCACGAATACGGATAATAAACACGAGCTTAGCCTCTGGATCAACATAGAATCCACCTTTCAGCTTAGCCTCACGTTTCAATTGAATCAATTCCTTATCCTATAAAATTAAAACAAAACCACATCAAGATTAATTACTGAGCAATAAATAAATAACCAGAACTATCACTATAGAGAGTAAACCACCAAATTGCATCCTGAAATTGTAGAGCACTCTCAAACATGAATATTTCAAAAATATCTCCTACTCTTTCAAATATTACTCATACCAATACTTCGTAGTAAGTGGTTAAATATAGGGACAAAAATGTGAATTTGATAGTAATATTAGAGAACAAATTTATAGCAAGTTGTTAAATATATACAAAACTAATTAACCACAAATTAAGGAAAATATATACAAAAATTCGAATGCCTGAGGCATTCGAATCTTCTTTAAATTTGATGTATATAAAAAAACAATTAACAATGAGGTAAAAGAATTCAATTAGTTATCAATTACTACTATAAAATACAACATAATATAGAAATGCTTCTCTAAAACCAAAAACATTCAATGGATACACAGTCTTGAAAGCTCTTTTGCCGATTACTTCCTTATACTGCCATGAATTCAAAAATAAACATAAAATTAGTTTTTTTTTTCCTTTAATTTTTGGGGGAATGGAGGTAAAATAAGAAATGAAAAGAAAAAAAAACAGAAGAACTAGATTACCCTATGGTAATGAGAAGTAGGATCAGTTTCAATAATATCAGGATCAGAAGGCTCAAGAAGACCTGAACCTTCCTCTGAGCATTCTGTATCCACCAAACTCATCTATAACGTGCTATAATAATTCATTTCCCTACAAATCAAGCAAAAAACATATGTAAGCTTTTGGGATCAAATCAAAATTATAAATGGGAATGTTGATAGCGAATTGTAGCATGCATACATAAATGAAAATGGATAATTGACAAATAGAAAAAGTGAATATAATAATAAATTATAACTTTAGAATAGGTGCAGGACCGTCTGAGGTGAGTTTTTCGGGAGGAATCTCGTAGAGTTTCGAGAGAGAAAAGGACATCAGAGAAAGTGAACCCTAATCCAAAAATGAGGATAATGTGTCATGTGAATGAATCGCAAAAACAGAACAAATCGCAAACTCACAACCTCATTCAGCAAATCGCGAAAAAATGACACTTAACAAGCAAGATTATCAAAATAAAATTGAAATCGCAAACTGAAATGATTTGGAAAGAGAATAGAACTTACTCGCTACTGCAAATCGCGAAGTGAAACGAGAGAGATGAATTAAGGGTAGTTCGAAATTGAATTTAAGGGTTTTGGGCAAATCACGAAGTTAACTTAGGGTAGTTCGATATTGAAGATATACAGCCTGAATAGAGATGAATTTAAGGGTTCGTTGAAGATATTAGAGAGAAAAGGGTTTGAGCAATGCAAAGAAAATGAAAAGGTTTCTCAGTGTTTGGTGTAGTTGCATTTTCATGGTACAAGAACAAAGGGGCAAAACTGACATTTTTGTGCATTTAATTTTTTTTACAAAAGAGTATAATATTGTATGAAACAGTGACACTCTAGCTGTAACTAAAAGTAGCTTTAGTGACAAATAAAAAAATATCACATAATCTTGAGTGTCACAATAGATACCTTATCAATTAATTTGATCACTAATTAATTAAGGCTCTGATAAATAGCTAATATAATTAAATAAAAATATATACCCACATAATAATATTGAAATATAATAATTAATTAAGATATTAATAAAACATTTCAACAATCTCCCACTTGGGTAGTATATCTTGGTAATTAAATGATAATTCTTTAGGCGTGCATTTGAATGTTATTTATCTTTAGATTTTCCTTTTACAAATTTGGTTAACCTCATACATCAATAATGAGACCACTGATGATGTCGTCACTAACGTATAACGTAACTAAACTCCGACAACCACCACATTAATACACTTGACAACATAGATTGATATGGATGAATAGCATGAAAGTTTCATACAATGTGATATCTATGTCATGTCTATTTCTAATTGGTCAAACTGAAATCTATAGTGAGATCAAAAAACAAAAGTATAGAATATAAAGGAAGAGATATTCCTACTAATCTAAGACATCCTAAATGACAACAATCATATAAAATACCTTGGATGTCAAGTTTTTTTATTAGTGTGTCTGCTAGTATAAAGTCTATCTAAATATGTTCTATTCTTCAACAACAATAACATGTATATGAATACACATTATCAAAATTTGTTGAAACATTATCCGATTGACTTATGTGGCAATATAACTTGAGTGGACTTTTATAACCTTTTACTATATGCAACCAAATGACATAAATAAGTATACCATTTCTTTAGTTAATATGTCCACTTTATGTAGACATCTAATACACTAGAGTCGAACATACTGATGATTTCCAAATTTTTAGATATCTAATTTGTGAGCATAACCTCCATTCTTCTCTTTAACAATCCTTACAGCTGCCTTGTCGACAATTCAAACATGAATTACTCAAGTATATGTCAAATTGATCTTATTATGCATGCTATTTCTGGGTGTGTAAATAAAATCATATATTAGACTCTCCACAACCAATGCATAGGGAAATACTTACTTTTATAAATTTCTTTTGGGAAATAAACGAGACCAGCGATAGTCTCCTTTAGTGATTGAGATGTACCTTAATTTATTATTTTTCATATTGAATTTACTTTTACCTTTATTCATATATTTCGTTTGTGATAACACAATGATACCTTGAGAATGATCTCTAAGTACTACAATACCAAATACAAAAGAGACATCCCCAAGATCTTTCATCACTAAACTTATATTAGAGATATTTCCGTTTTGTACATAAAAGATACATCACTAATGACTAAATAAATTAAATTCAACACATTATAATAGGAATATAATAATAATCCTACTAACCTTGTATTACCCACAATTCTCCACAATAGTAATATCAAAATCAAATGAGATAATTATTTTATGAGACTTTGTGATATCACTAATAAGACTTATTCATTAATTCATAGATGAATTAGATCAATTTTCAAATTATTTACTTTGTGTCTATTGACATAAAGTTTCCTATGTTTGCACCATATTGTTTCTTAAATGTTTTCATTTAGAAACACTTTGTTGACATTCATCTTATATAGCACCAAAATCATAATGATCAACGAGTCTCTTAATTATCCTAATAGAGTCATTTAAGAATAACAAATAGAATTTCTCTTTACGGTGAATCCTTTCTAACCCTGACAGTCTAGTTCTTGAGGGTGTTGAGTTTGATTTTCATAAATAATAATTTTCTAAACTTGATTGAGTGAAAAAACAATAATATCCTCATGAGAATCTAAATTTACTACATTAATAGCAACTATATGAATTGATTTAGAACTGATTTTTCCCCACTCAATTTTGTTCTTTTGACTATATCTCTTTCATAAACTCAATATCCTAAAAAATATTTAGATTTACTTGAGAATTTGTGATTTGAAGATGAAGAAATTAGGGTTGAAGATGAAGAAATTAGGGTTGAAGATGAAGGTTGTTGAGTTTTTATTAAAAAAGTTAGGGTTGAAGATGAAAATTATTGAGTTTTTATTATTTACTTGGTTTATTAATTAATTAATTAGTTTTAAGTTTTTAATTAAGTGATTAAATGAGTTCATAAAATACATTTTAATTATAAATATTAAATATTGCCTAGTCAACAACAATTACACGGTTATCGTGTGCCACTTCATCCAAAATTAGTCATGTCACCATCTTTTTACTTAAAAAGATTCGGAAATAACTTTTTTAAACGGGTTAGAATTTGTAATGGTATAAATCAAACAAAAAAAATTACAGGGACTAAAATCAAAATGAAACATATTTGCAAGGAACAAAAACATATTTAAACCATATTTGAAATAAGTCATGTCAAATAATAGGTGCCTTTTGACATCTTCATTATCTACATGGAAAAACTTAATAATTACCACATGTTTATCATCACATGTAAAAAAATTGTCCGGTCAAACTGTGTTTTGACTTACCATAACATAACAACTCGCATGAACAATTCTATACTATATCTTTTGTAATTCTCATTGAATCAAATCGACGCAGTGGAGGTTGCTTTGTGCAACTTGTTATTTCAACTGGATCAACGAAAATTATTAGACAATTTAATAAATTACAATTATGTGACCAAATTATGCATTTCTTTCGGTCGACGATAACTCGCATAAATAATTTCACATTATATCTTTTATAATTTTGGTTGAGTGAAATATATGCAACAAAGGTTATTTTGTACAACTTGTTGTTTTAATCAACTCTACCATAATTCCTAAACTAATTAATTTATTAAAGTAAATGAAAAAATTCGTAAATTTACAAAAAAATATATTATTCATAAATGTAGGTCAAATCTATTTACTATGCTGCTTGCTAACCACAAGATTACTTGCAACCATTGGTGTGAGTACAAAATCACAAACAAACAAAAATAGCATGAAGTATATTCTAAAAGTATGATTAAAAAAATTTATTGTTGAAGATTTAATAATAATATACTAAACCTTTATAATTATGCTACAAATCATAGTCAATTTTAAAATAAATAAAAAATTAAATCTTCAATGTACAGAAATATTCATGCCACAAAGATTGGTGTACACACCGAAAAATTCTTTAAATAAATAAATAATTCTATCGGAAACCAAATTTTATATTCTTATAAACAAACAAATAGTTCTACAAGATAATTTTTTTTTTTAAATTTACAGTGAAATCCTTATTTTCTATCTTACAATCTTTATTCAAAATAATTAAATGTTTTACAAAAGACAATTAATCAAAAACTTTAAACACAATTTCTACACATTAAAACCGAAAGATATGATAAAATATTTGAAAAACAAACCAAAATGAAAAACATTTGAACAAAAAAATGAATTATATTGATTTATAACCTTTCTGTAGTAAATTTTTATGTGCCGGAAATCTTTTTAAAATATTTTTCAGCACAAAAAGGTTTATCTTTCCAAAATAAAAGGTTATCTTGGATATCTAAATTATTGATTTATTTTTAGATATCCAACATAATTATATTGATTTAGAATTATTTATATAAAAAACACTTTTATTCTATGGAATTGAAATTTGAAATCATGTATGAAAATGAAAACAAAAAATTGACCGGATACGGTGTTTTTGGTAACAATGTTAAATTCCATCAATCTTATTAGAATCATGGGGAATATTGATTTTCAAGTTCCTAAATCAAGCACTTCGTTTTTCTTCCAGGAAATAGAAAAAGAAAAGGTTGCTCGATCAGATCTAGAGAGGACCGTCCGTGTTCATTCTGTACCATCATCAGATCAAACTCCCACAACAAAGCATAATTCTGCTTTTGAGAATGGTGTGATGCTTTGCTTCTTTTTACATCACTTGGCTCAGCTATCTTGTCTGTGATATTTTCAATAATATACTTTATGATGTAGGGAATCTGTCCCGTAAAATCTCTAGTGCAAGCTCCCTTGGAAACATGGAAGAAAGCTATTTTCTTCAAGCATCGTTGGATTCATCTGATAGTTTTTTCTGAACAGAGAAACCCAGGAGAACTAAGCACGAGTCCTTACTATATGAAGAGCATGACACCCAGTTCTTTTGAGGCTGCACTTCGTTAGAATGAGGGTGAACTTGCTTCATATATGTTGCGCTTGGTATGATTTGTTTGCCTTCATTTTCTGTCATCATACCTTCCAGGGATATCTCTTTGGATTCGCGGTTGAAACTACAACAACAACAGGCCAATACGCACTGCAAACTAGAGAGCTCAGGCAAGTCATTTAAGGTTTAGCATAAAGCCAACTTATTGTTTTGGTTGGATTTGGATCCCCTATTCCATTATTTACTTTTTATATTCATAACCAAAACATTTTGGAGTATTTATCAAATATTTTGTTTAGGAAGATGATTACTGTTCTTTATGAAATTAGTTTGCATTTTATCACAATAAATGTTAAGAAACTCATTATGGCTTATGTTGAAAGTTTATTGAATCTTTTAGAGCAAGATAACTATTTACTGTATATTTTAATAGAATTAGTAAAATTAAATTATATTTTATTGTATGTTTCAATGGCATTAGTTAATAAAAATAAATTAGAAATTTAAATTTAATTTACTGGTATTAATAATTTAGAATTACAATTAGTAGGGAGATAAAATAAATTTAATTTAATAAATAATAATAATAAGTTTTAGTGACAGACAATACCGTAGGAATAATCAATTTTTTATTTATATTTTCTGGTTTTTAGTGACAGACAAAACCGTAGAAATAGATCAATTCTTTATTTATATTTATCTAGTTTTTAGTGACAGTCATTATTATAGGTAGAAATAAAAAACATGTAGTGACAGTTTTCAAAGCATAGCAAGACGCCCCCTTAAAGTTGACCGTGGATCCGGGTGTCACTCAAAGTACAGTGTTTGACGTTTAGTGACAAACTTTGTCTGTCACTAGAAGTTAATTTTCTTGTGGTGTCCTAGGTGTATTGATTTTTTTAGAAAGGGAGTGTGTGCGAGTTTTTTATTTCAAAAAATAGATTGGATCCAACCAACAACACTTTTTTCATTATAACTAGGAAAATGTGCATGATCCGGCGAATGACTTCTTACTAAACCTAGAAAAAAATAGTTTATAACCATAGCATTTCACGATTCATTGGTAAATCTACTTTGATTCTCTATAAACCAACAATTTTGGAATATTACCGTGGTTAAAGCTAACCAGTTTGAAGTTTAGACACAATGTAGTATTCTTTCGACCACCATGTTAATACGGAAATTGGAATTTTTTCGATATAGAACACTCATGTCGATAAAATTACTTGAATTCTCTTTACGATGAGAAAATATAAAAACTGGTGTTTAACACCTTCTTTTATAGAATGTGCAATTGATGACCTACGTATAAATTAATCAGAATTCTTTGGACTTGCAGAAAAAAAAACAACTTTGCTAACAATTCTTTTTTTGGTCAAAAGAGTCCTCCAAATATTTTGGTCTTGGATTGGTAATTTGATCCACTGTCGCACACGGATCAAATACGATTGAAAATAAGTGCAGAAAGGGGTAATAACCCGAGTTGTTTCGCAAGGACTCCTGATATAACGATATTAACCGAGTTGAAATTCGAAATTGAGGGTTTTGATAATGATTTAGTTTGGACAGATGAGCAAAAGGATTAATTCACTTATTCGAGTTTCGGACCTATCACAGATTCTATCAATGAATTTTAATTAATCTAATCTGTGATTCTATTCTTATTTGACTACAGAATTGATCAAACAAGCGTACAATCAATCCTATGTTCGGTTTCATTGACTGGATTAAGCATCACAATCATCAAAATATTACAATTAACGATCAAGCGGCATAGAATTATAATTGAATTAAATTAGAGATAGAAACTGAATTCTGTCAAATAAATTTAATCGATCTTATTGAAATTCAGTTTAAGCAATCAAAATATCAATATAATCAAATGAACGAAAATAGAATCATAAATAAAAAATGGACGGTATAACCTGAACCTCCAGGTGTGACGAAACTCCGAATTCATGGATTAATCTGATGAAATTAGCCTTCCATGGAAAATAAAAATATGTTTATATTTATGATTATGTCCGGAAATAGTCTGATACAAGAAAGGAAAGAAACCCCAAATATATAGTGCTCGGGCTTTTGGGCTTTTAAAACAAGTAGCCCGCTATTTAAATTATTACAAAGGTCCAAATTACGAAATCTGTAATTTAGGCTCAGTAGATTTCGGCATTGAGATTTTTTTCCAACACAAAAGTTGTAGTTCTGATTTTTAGCTTTCCAACGACTGCTCGTGTGCCTCAATATGATATCCAGAGCTCAAGTTATGGCCTACAAAGCGAGCAGGGGTTAAAATGCAAATAATAAAATTGTAATTCAATTTCAACCTAAGGTTTAGAAACAAGCTAAAAAATTATTTTAAGCTATAAAGTGATTTTAAAAATACCAAAATAAAAAGATAGAAACATGTGCCCAAGTGCTATGATCATAATTCTTTTCACGATTTTTAGAAATAGAGAAAAAAAGATAGGCTCATTCGATAATAAAGATAGGGAAATTTCCTATTAGGAACTGAGTGTGAGATCCAAATAAATTGAAAGATGCATGTTTGGTTCGGGAAGAGATCATAAACACTTTGAAATGAATGGAAAGATAATCTACTTTCATTAACAGATTTATCAAATAATCGAAAACAGAGAATTTTGAGAACTATTCGAAATTCAGAAGAACTGCATGAAGGAGCTGTTGAACACCTGGAAACAGCCTGGGCCTGCTTAAGGAAAGTAGAAATGGAAGCAAATCAGTTTCGATTGAATGGTTATTCTGAGATAGAACGAGAAAAATTGAATTTAATTAATTCAATTAATACAACTTTGGAATATTAATTCGAAAATTACAAAAATGAAACTATTCATTTTGAACAACAAAAGGCGATTAATCAAGTGCAACAGAGGGTTTTACAACAAGCATTACAAGGAGCTCTGGGAACTCTCAATAGTTTCTTAAACAACGAGTTACATTTATGTATGATCGGTGCTAATATTGGTATGTTTGGTGCGATGAAAGAAAAAAATAACTGATTAGTCGTTCTACTATAATATAGAGTATAGGTATTATTTTTTTTTCTTCGAAAAAGAATCAAATTAAGAAATATTCATGGTACCCATTCGATGAAATTAGTAAAATTATCCGTGAATGTATTGAGCAATATCATACCGAAGTAAAAATTGTAAATGCAGGTATTGTACTTCAAGTAGGTGACGACGTTGCTCGTATTTATGGTCTTGATGAAGTAATGGCAGGTGGATTAGTCGAATTTGAAGAGGGTACTGTAGGCATTGCTTTAAATTTGGAATCCAAAAATGTTGGTGTTGTACTAATGGGTGATGGTTTGCTGATACAAGAGGGAAGCTCGGTAAAAGCAACAGGAAGAATTGCTCAAATACCAGTAAGTGATATACATAAGACAAAATTTAGATTATATCACATTACATATTTTAATGGATATTACAGAGCCTTTTCATGCAGGATATGATCGAGTTTGATCATATAAAAGATTCTATCCAATATAATTCCATAAGTTACTGAAAAACCAAGCTTATGTTGGATATCTAAAAATAAAAGTGTTTTTTATATAAATAATTTAAAAATTATTTTTTAAAAAGTAGAAGTTATTTTATGTTTGTTAACTTGTGCAAAATGATTTTGTATTTTATGTTTTTAAAAAAATATTTTTATGTTGATAGTGCATGAAATGAAACTCAACATTAGAAATAATATTTTTTTATGTTTTTAAAATGTACTTTTTCTTTGAAAAATCTTAAACCAACCCACTCATTGTTGTCTTTTCTTTTTTTCTTTCTAAAACTGATTTTTATAGTAACTTTTAAAACAAATAATTTTAAAAATAAAACTTCAAATAAAAAATTGCTTAAAATAGATTATTTTAATATATCATTTTAAATATTTCATCTATCTATAATAAATTTATTTTTAGAATAAAATTTCAAAAAAAATAATTAAAATGAAAAATTATTTTAAGAAACTGTTCATAATTGTTTTTAGATATATATGTGTGTGTATGTATATCATGTAAGAACCTCTAAATGGATATATAAATTGTTGAATGTCAAAATTATTATATTTTTAATCGTTATCGCTTATATTATTTTTTGAGTAAATTTTCATAAAAATCAATTTAAAAATATAAAATCAAAATCAAAATTTTAAAATTTATAACAAATTGCCCCCTGACTTGTTAGGGAGTTAAAATATAGCTACGGTTATTGCGGATTATCTACACCTTACTTTCTAATCTTCCCTTTCATACCCTACACCTTTCACGATAAATTATTTATCGTCCAACTATCCTCAATTTAGAGGTGTATAAAGGACAAATTAGGTTGGATTTGGTATGTCCCTTATTCGATCCCAATATTTAATCGAGTTAAATTTTAGACTATACCCCATCTCTTAATCCGATCAAGCTCGATGAATTGTGAGTTCATTAAGGAAGAAACGAAATCAAGATGAGATCGGGTTGGTCCTAAGATAAGATGCCAAATAGTAATTCTTAAACTTCCTTTTAGAAAAATCAATTAAACATAAAAGACTCATAATAAATCACATATGATTACCACTTGTTAATTCATTCATTACTCATAATATTGTTTTACAAACTATAAATTACTAAGTTAATGATCTGATTGGTAATTTTTTTAGGAATAGTGAATCAATAATAACATAAAATGATAATATAAAATAGGCTAAATATCACCCGTGATCCCTTAACTTAATTTCAGTTAACGATTTAGTCTTTTATCTCTTTTTTTTTTCTTTTCGATTTGCTCCTTTATGTTTTTAAATAATTTCAGCGTTACTCTTTAAATGAGGTTTCGTTAAGAAAAAGTTAAAAAATCCATCATCCGTTTTTCAGAAAAAGTTACTCTTTATGTTTTGGAAATATTTCAGAAAAATGTTCAAATTTTGTTCTAAGTTTGATTCGTTAAAACTAAAGCTATGAGGTATTTATACTTCATAGACATCACTTCAGATCAGTGACAATCGTTCATAGAGGTTTGATGAACATATGCAATGATCCAGAGGGGGGACTTTTTAACTTTTTCTTAACGGAACCCACTTAAAGGGTAACACTGAAATTATTTAAAAACATAAAGGACTAAATCATTAACCAAAATTAAGTTAAGAGACCACATGTGGTATTTAGCCTATAAAATGATCATTTTTTAAAGTAATTTGGGACCAGACGGGTTACCCAAGAGGTAATCCGAACCCGATCTTTCTTCTACTTTGTCTTTATATTTTTGTTTTTAATTTTTTTTTTGAACCCCTCATCCCATTACTTACGGGTCAAGATGGATTTGTGGGACGTACCTGATCTTGTACACCCCGCCCAACCCCTTCCTCCATTGTGTGGTTTCTTTCGATTTTACCACTATTGTAGGCATTGACCCCACCTCCCTTCAAGTTTGGATCTCTCAATTTTCACTTTCTATTTCTTCTCACTATTACTACAGTTTTAAAGTGTTTTTAAAATTTATTAAAAATATACATGCGATCCTTTAAATTTAGTCTAGTTTTTGCTTATGTTCTTTAACTTTTTTTCCTTCTTAATTTGGTCCTTTATGTTACATTTTATTTGCACAATTAGTCATTTTTTTCACTTTCAACAACGATTAGAACCATTGAAAACATATAATCATTAAAAACTCTACAAATATAACAACAATATGTCCCTTATATTAATCCTTCAAAAAATAACCATCAAACCTTATAAATAGTCTACATTTTTTGATTTTCTCTAGAACCATTTAAACACACATATAGTTTTAAAAACTTGATAATAAAATCATATCCACACAATCAATGTCATTAACTTTTTCCACTTAAAAAGTAGATGAACATTCAGCTTACTGTTCTATTTTGATTAGATATTAATATTTCATGACAATAATTCCATAAAATTGTTAAAATTAAAGGACCATATAGATAATTTAACATAACTTAAAAGCTAATGATGTAAATTGGTGACAGTGTTGGTTGATCCGTGGCTTAGGAAAATTGATAGTCCTTTTTCCAAACAACTCATGTTATGGGATTAGAAAGTATATGTGTGTGGATAATCTCATTGACCTTAATTATAGGAGTGGAATTAGGAGATTGAAGAGACTATTTTTAACCATAAGAAGCTAGTGTTATGAAGAATATATCACTTTGTGATGTTACTCAAGAAGACTATTTAGTTTTGAGTAAGAGTAAGAACGATGTATTTAGAGTTCAGACAACATATTAAAATATTATGGAAAAATTGATAGACAACATAGAGTTTAGAAAAAAAAAAAAAAAGGGATTGGATAGAGTTATGGAAGTTAAAAGTCCCACAATAAGTAAAGTTATTGTTGTGCGATTGTCTTCTGACTAGAACCAATTTTGTTAGGAAAATTGTTCCTTGCACTATTAATTGCCCTTTTTGTGAGTGTTTTGGTGAATCTGAATGGCACACCTTTATTGGTTGCAAACATACCGAGAAAGTCTGAAAAAT
Organism: Cicer chorassanicum; assembly: GCA_037974735.1. NCBI lineage: Eukaryota > Viridiplantae > Streptophyta > Magnoliopsida > Fabales > Fabaceae > Cicer > Cicer chorassanicum. The sequence continues at coordinate 10,476,161 of JBBPBP010000002.1, forward strand.
AGTTGGGTTATGGTAGTAGGTTGTTAATGCGAAACAGAGTGTGACAAATCTAAACGAATTGGTTTTTAAGCTGTTACATGACCTGAACTTGGGATCGAGACAACAATTCGTGTAGTTGACACAAGAAGAACGGGAAGATATGGGATGATATTGAGAAGTTGATTCCAATCTTTGTCACAATGGTCAAATATCACATTGTCGAGTTTCTTGCGGTTTGGAAAAACCCTATTTAGAACAACAACAATAATGCATATTTTTGTGATCCAATCAATTTAGAATAAGCTGATTTAAGGGAATTTAAGTGTGACATTGATGCTGCAATGTTTCAAGAGCAGGGGCAGTTCGGGAATGGCATGTTTTTGCGGAACAATAGAGGCGAACTTGTCGAAGCAAAAACTTGTGAAGGGACACAATTTTATTACCAAAAGAAGCTGAAACGTTTGGTGTTTTAGAAGCTATTTCTTGGTTGTATGAACTAGGCTTTCAAAGAGTTGTGATCGAAACCTACTGTAAGTCAGTAGTTGATGACATCAAAGGAACATTACAAGATGTAACTAAGTTTGGTTTCTTGTTGACATGTTGTACAACCTTGTATTCTTTTTTATCAAAACTAAAATATTAGTTTCACTCAAAGACAAGCTAACTTGTTGTTCATATGCTTGCTAAGGTGTCAAAGTCTTATGCTAGTTCCCAAACTTTTGATTTGAGTCCAACTTGTATTACCTACATTATTCATGCTAAAATGAAATAAATTTAGTTAAGTGCAAATTGAATTGAACTTAAAAGCATTACAATCATGCTTTTACTTTAAAAATATTTGAACTCACCAAACATTCTCCCGTTATCCTCCACGATCTCATGCTTATCAAATCAAAATTTAAATTGAAAAAATCTATTTTATTATTTTTTTTCTTCTCATATTTCAAGTTCGAATTCGGGTACTCGCAGTTGTGTGTGAATTTCTTTACCATTCTATCTACAGACAAAAATATAATCTACTTCTATAAGATTTTACAATTTTATTTTTAATCTTAATAAAAAATTTCTTCAATTTTTAATCTCTCTAAAATATTTTTTATGCGTAGTTTTAGGTTCTAGTAATGAGTATACCCTTCAATATTTTACAAACACAAACACTAAAAACATATCTCCCACAAAATTTTATAATACTTTAACTAGAGATAAATTAAATATAAATTTTTAAGCGTCAAAAGTTCAAAAAATCAAAATAATATAAATTTAGACTTAAAAATCGAATTTTAAACTCGTTTTTTACAAAGAATTCTATCATAATACATAAAGTGTATACACAAAGTTTGGTTTATAAATAAAGATATAGTAGAGTAGCTAAGTAGGTTGAGATATAAATAAAGATATATTAGTGAATAAAAATAATTAATAGTTTATTTGTGTCCACTCCATTGGTAGAATTAATAAAATATATTTATTAAAAAATCTGCCATTAATATATTTTAATATGTAGTAAAATATATTTAGTCTAAATAAGTAAATGTTTTCTTTTGATCTTCTAAGTTTAAAACGTCTTATTTTAGTTTCTTGCTTACTAAAATAGGTCACTCGTAGCTTGCCATTAGAATGTTATTGAATTAACAAACTATATGTGAAGTAGACCGAAAATAAGAAAATTTAACTCTATAAAAAAATAGCTTTTATAGTGTCAGAGGCAAATTTAAATTTTAAAAGGTTTGTGGAATAGGAGTATAATTTTAGGAGTATTTGAGTAAATTTTTTTAAATAAAGCCAATGAGAATATAATGTGTTGGTGAGTCCAAATGTTTTATAGATGGGAAAATTTGATTGTAGGGATGTATGCTTTTAATATGAACTTTTATTTTGTAATTTTAAAAATTATTGTGGTTGCAACTCATAATATTCATTGGGAGAGTTCATAAGTCTCATAGAACTAATTTGAAAAGAAATGATTTTGAACTTGATCAACATAAAAAATTGGTCACTATAAAATTTTGAACTTGTTGTTTTGTTGGGTTATTTTATTGCTTAACCTTATAAGTAAGAATGAAAAATAAAAATCTCGGGGGATAAAACTGGGTGTTCTCACTCCATAACCTTATATCACATTGTGTTTTTTGGGAATATAGAGGCTACGACTCCTAAAGTCTCCAATAAATTTTTTTAATAAAAATAATTTATAAAATAATTATAAAAAATATTAATTAGAAAAATACACTACATCTTTTAACTTTAATTTCAATTATATTTTTGAGTTTAGTTTAGAAATATAAAAATCAAATGATCTTATAAACTAAAAAAAAATCGAAATCAATTAAATTGTCATTGGAAAAATAAACTTATAAACTTGAAAAATAAGTTTTTCAGCAGATTTTTTTCTTCTTCATCAACCATTAGAATTTTTGGCACCGGAAAACATACTGTACCGAACAACTTTTTTAAAAATTTCCGGTAGAAATCTTCTTTACCGGAAAATTTTAGAAAGATAAGCTTGATTATCTATCCATAAAGATAAACCTTGGATATCCAACATAAGCTTGGTTTTCCAAATTATATTGAAAAGATAAACTTTAGAAAAGTTTGGTTTTTTTGTTGACTTTCTCAAGTAAATAAAAACACTTATATTCTTAGATATCCAACGTAACCTTTCTTTACATATCCAACATTTGATTCACTTAGTCAATGTGAGACTTAACCATTCCCACTTGAATCAAACATAACCTTGAGGCTATTTAGATGACATACGTTTGGTCATTATCAAAACTACATAATTATATTATTTTTTATTAGGGTGATTTAGATGTGACAATTTTACTTGAGAAAGTCAAATTAATATACCTGAGTCAAAGCACGTGATGTGAGTTTCAATTATGATTTTAATTTTTGGTGTTCCCAAATTCTGAATTATATCAGATTTTTAGCCGTATAATTTTGTGATTCTTTCTTATTTCGAGAGGGTGAATCACTAGTCATGATTCAATATAACATGTGGGAGAGTATGGTGCTTTCCTTTTTGTTTTGATATTGAAACTTTGTGAATTTCTTAATTTTTAGACACCTTGTACTAAGAGTTAGTTTTCAATATATATATATATATATATATATATATATATATATATATATATATATATATATTATTTATAAAAAAGTGTAAAATCTATTTTAGTTGTGTCCTAAGTATACTTCAATTGATAGTTATAGATATATTGTTATGCATGGTGTATGTTTGAATTCAAGATTTCTCACTTTTTGGTATATAAGATGTGTGAGTTTGTGAGTCTAATCACTAGATTATTTGACCTAAAAAGACCTATCTTAGTCCATGAGAAAAAATGTGAAATCCAATTTAGCCTCTCCAAAAATTAAAGCAACTTTTAGTCGCTGAGATAATTAAATCGGAACAAATTAGTTGCTACTTGAATCATTATATAAAAAAAAAAAGACAATTAACTCTGTAACAATAATTTAAAGAAGACAATTTAATTCTTACAATGCAACATAGATTTTTGAATGAATTTTTGCAAGGAGATTTTGCTAGAACCAAGTTAGTTTGAATAATAATGATTCTCAATTATTTTGTCAAAACAATTTCTATATAAAAGGCATATGATCAATAGAGCAAAATATACACGAGAAAATAGATTGTAAACATACACACAACAACCTTGATAAATCATGTACTTACATTCTTACTGAAAAACTCGTTTACCTTTTGAGTGTATACTTGTGTAATATTCTCCCGTGAGAGTTTTTTAGAAAACCTAAGATCATTTTCTTCTAAAAGGTTGAAAAGACTTGAACACAGTCAGTTTGACTAGTAGGTGTTTCATTAAACTTGTGATAAATAAATTGATTTAGTGGATTAAATACTTCAGCGTGAAAGGACATGACGTAACTACATTCTTGGTGGTGTACTAGGATAAATTGGTCTTGTATTTTTCTTCTTTATCTTTTTATTTTCTATTGCTTTATCTTGCTTTCTAATTCAGCATCTATTTTTGAGAAAAGATTTTTAATTTAAAAATATAATTCAAATCCCTCTTTTTTGTATTTTTCACTATTCAGATTTACAACAATATAAAAAGTTTATGCACAAAAAATTTGTTCAAAATTCAATTTCTAATTCTATATTTTCATTACTTTAATCTTTTATTTTTTACATTTAAGAAAATTATATTTAATTCATAAAAAATTAAAAAACTCTAAATTTTGGATGAATTTTTACAATGTTCTAAACATGGTTGCAAAAAATCCTTCAAAAATTTTAAAATTAAAGGACAACTAACATGTTTCGTTTCAACGGAGAACGTGGACTAAAATTATAAGCTTGATAGTTTTATAAGTATTGAATATTGTATTTTTATTTTTTATAGACTAAAATTGAAAGGTTAAAATTTTATAGAAATTAAAATATATTTCACCTTTAAAAAAATAACGCTCTTTTTTTGTTGCCGATCTAACTAGTGTCCAAAGTGTTGTTATGAGTTCAAATTCGGTGCTTTGTTAATGATTTTTTTTATTTGATTATGTGATAAGAGTTTATTAGTAATTAAGAGATAAATTTGAAAATATTTAAAAAAAGTAAACATTATTTTGTATCTTTCTGTAACAATGAATATAATATGTTTTAAAAGATTAATTATAAAAAATGATTTTTTGAAAAATTACTAAAAATATCTTCTCATTTGAAGTAATATTTAAATAATAATTTTTTAAAAAAGTTGTAACAAATTTATAATTTTTCTAAAAGTGATTACTTTTATTTTTATTTTTTTTATTTTAAAAACAAACCTGCTAGAAACACATTCGTAATAATCAATCTATAAGTAGAACTATATCAACAACTAATCTACTGCATAGTGGAGATATGATGCCATGCTCATGCAGTGCACACGGGTTCATATCTGCTTGTAATTTTGTTTTAAAATAATAATAATTTAAATGCACTTTTTTGTCTCTTTATTTGCTCAAAATTTGCTATTAGTCGTTTAATATTTTTAAATTGGGTTTTTGATATCTGTTTAACAATTTGTGAGATTTATATGTTGGTTTCTCTTTATTTTTTATGATGTATGTTCATTAATGATGTGATAATAATGTGACACAACTGAACTGAAAAATATTTAATCTATACTATGTTCAATATTTGTTTTGTTATTTTTTATTCGACAAAACTTCACAAACATCTTTATCAGGAACAACTTAAGAAAATATTATAAGGAAAAAGAAAAAAATGTTGAATACAATTCTATTTAATTGAATTCATTTGTGCCGTATTATTCTCACATCATTATTTAGTACGCCACAACATAAAAAGTGAAGGAGACCAACATAATCTCATAAATTGTAAAAGAGAGGATAAAAAATTAAAAATTAAAAATAGAGAGATTAAAAGTTAATTTTAAATAAAATAGAGAGACAAAAAATGCATTTAAACCAACAAGAATCAATTTTATCTATTTGATACCATTTTAAAAACAAAATTTAAATTTTTTTTACGTAGATTCTCCTAAAAATATTTTTAATAAATAATTATTTTTAAAAATTAATTTTTTTATGATAAATTAATAGAAGATAACTATTTTTTTTTAATGTTATGGATGGTTGGATTGGAGAGTTAGGCACTAGAGTGATGAAGAAGCGGGTTCAATTTCCACCCTCACAAAATATTAACAATATTGATTACTAATATTGACTATTAAAAAAAAAATAAAAAAAAAAAAAATTTTTATAAGAATTTTGACTTATCTATAATAATATATTAAAATAGACTCCCACATATTATTGTGACACATCATCCAATAGTATCTCATTTCATTCAAATATTGTCACCTCAACAAAAAATCATATGTCGCACATCTAAAAGACACTCTTTCATCCTCCCTTTTTCATCCTTTTTTTATTCCACTTTCAATTTGCTTTAACACACATTTTTATTTATTATTACTACTATTTGACATATAATATTATGTATAATTATTCATGTACCATGAGTTACAAATTAAAATACAATCAATATTTAATCAACACTAATTGCTCCTACATCATTATTAGTAGCAATTTTTCGATGATTTTAACTACAATTAATATATGGGTCATTTTAAACGCTTCTCAAGAAATATATAAATGACAACAATTAGTGAAAATTATTATGTATCATATATTGTTTATGTTTATTTAGAAATTGAAAGACAATGACACATATACTTTGGTCTCTATGCAACTTTTCATTGTATGTTCATTTTACATTTTATATAAGCAAAACGTGTGAGAAATTTTACATTTTTTTTAGTTTACATCTTTGAGTTTTAATTCTATTTATAATTACAATATTTTTTGACATGTTCATGGTTAATTGTTGTGTATATAGATATTTGTGCAAATACATCAATGTTTTTGACCAAATTGTGCTTATATTTTCTTATGGAGTATGTTATGTGTCATCCAATATATTTTTCATATATACGCTAAAATGCCAATACATTATGTATCATATATTGTTTGTGTTTATTTAGAAATTGGAAGACAATAGCACATACATTTTGGTCTCTATATATGCAACTTTTCTTTCTATGTTCATTTTACATGCTTTTAGATAAGCAAAATGTGTGACAAATTTTATATTTTTTTTAGTTTACATCTTTGAGTTTTAATTCTATTTATAATTATAATATGTTTTGACATGTCTATGGTCAACTGTTGCGTGTATAGATATTTGTGCAAATACATCAATGTTTTTGACCAAATTGTGTTTATATTTCATTATGGAGTATGTTATGTGTCATTTAATATATTTTTCATATATAAGCTAGATTTTTAACGCCAATACACATCTTAAATTTCAGTAATATAATATGATGATAACTATACTATATGGCTCACCTCATCTTTAGACACATAAAGCCAAACAGTGTAGTACATACTTTTCTAAGTGTAGCACATAACTCTCTAAATTTTCTCGGATGAAGAATAATATATACTTAATGTCTATATATCTATGTCACAATATTTTAAATCAATATAAAATATAATAGTTATAATATTTTAATATATTATTTATTTTGTATTTCGACTAATAGCATTATACTAACGCTAACTGACGTACACTTTTTTCTTTTCACACAACAAACAAAATCAATTGCGCACTTAAAATACAATAATAATACTTAATCCCTAATTCTCAAATTCAAATAACTAAATCACACCATCACGGTCACGATCTCCTTGCAGCTTCTATAGACCGTGCTTTTCAACCATGAGCCCATGAAGCTTTTGAAAACAAGGCTTCACAATAAAATGGAAGATGGTTTTCTTGCAGATACTTTCACCATTTATATTGAAAATGATATTGTCAAGACATTCACTATTGAAGAAATTATAGAAGAGTTTTTTCAAATAAAAAAACAAAGAATACCATGATCTAGATGACTACGGTTTTATATTTATTTGCTTTTATAGGATGTATGATTTTTATTTTTCATTAAACTAAATTTTATATAATTATTAATAGTAGAAGTCAGATATTGTCGATGTTGTTTATGATGTGTTAATTTCCGCCACCTTCAATTTTTTTTTTCTGATTCCGTCCCGGTTCCAATGCATCCTACGGTTAGGAATGGTAATTACTACTACAACGTTATACTATTCGGGCTCACGCTGGTGCAACATAAAATATTTATGAATCACTATCTAGTATCTACCATATATTTTGGATCATGCATCTATCATGCCATGCTAATGTATTATCATAATTCATTTTCTCATCAATAAATCAATCTTAAAGACTTGTTATCGAAACATGTAGTCATTCAAATATAACAATACAAAATCACTCACCGAGATAACCTAATAAAATATCTAAATTTAAAATGAAAAGATATTTTAGTCATTCGGAAAAAAAAAAAATTATGGACAGATAAGTCCCCAACAAAAAATGATAATTTATAATTTTTAACGAAAATAAATTAGGATATATTAATCTTTCTGTTAATTTTTTTCTTAATCAATTTTTTATTCGTTTTTAATAATGACTAAATTATGTGACAATTTACATATCATATAATAATTCACAAAAAGTAAACGAAGTCACCACAAAAAAAAAACCACAATTTATATTAAAAAGAAAAACCGCAATTTTACATTTTAAGGATTTTTGTTTAATTCCACTTGTAGTTAGAAGTCTTTATCGTTTTCTTTTCTAATTTATTCTGCATTTGGTTTTCAATGAAAGACAAACTGCTTTTTTAGAATTCATTAAAAATCACGTAAAAAATTCAGAGACATTATTAATAATTTAACCGAATACATTAACAATTTTTCTGCAGTTCAATAATATACTATGATTTAGAAATTAAATTATAGTACAAAAATATTCTTAAAATATTCCTTTGACTTAAATTTCACTGTATACCAAAAATGTTTCAGTGTCTATCCCATGTGCGAAATTTACTGTGCCGAACAGACGCCGCAATTGAAAATTCTAGAAGTAAGCCATCTTAGCTGTCAAATCAAACCGGACTCAATGCCCGTACTCCCTTGTTAATTAATATTTATAAATAAAAGTATAAATTGGTGTATTTTGATTCAAACTTGTATGATTTGATAATTACTTTATACTTCCATCCAATTCTTAAACTATTTTCTTTTCTTTTTCGAGAACAAATTAGATACAACAATTATATATAGAGGTAAAAAGATGGCAGGACGGTCTTGAACATATGCTGGGAGACCAAGAATACAAAGATTCAATTTTTTTCTATTTTGAAAAGTATTATGGGATAAAAATAATAATAATACATTTACCTATCTAACTATTCCTTTTTATGATGCAGATATCAATTTAAGTATTGACTATAAGTGGATCCCACTCTTTTTTTTTCAATTATCTAAACCACTTAATACATTTGTTCTATAACATATCTAACTATTTCACTAACTATTATTAATATAAGTATCTTAATAAATATAATTTATCTTATCGTTAAACTAAATACGATAAATTATTTATAAAAAAACTATGTACAATTCAAATAAAATCCTTAAAATAGAACGGATAGAGTATTTAAAAGAAATCATTTATAGATAATTTATTTTTAAATATTTTATTCTGCATGTTGCTGTTTTCAAAAAGATAAATATTTTTTTAAAAAAGAACTTAAAATACAAAGTTTTTTTCTTTCTAAGTGGCTTGCTTCTCTTAAAATATTTTGACTCTATAATTAGTAAGTTGAACAATATCAACAAGTCACTTATCTACTGCATAGTGGAGATATGATGCCATGCTTATGCAGTGCACACGAGCTCGTGTCCCATCTTGTTGTGTAATAGAGATATGATACCATGCTTATGTAAGTCACACGAGCTCGTATCCTTGTTATAATATTTTTGTAGAAAAATAATGAAATTTTAATATGTTTGTTACTACCATTTTAAAATATAATATCGAAACAAAAATCTAAAACAATTTCAAAATTTGAAACTGTTTTGTATAGTTTCTTTTAAAAGTTACTTTTGAGTAATAATTATTTTAAAAAAGTAATTTTGATTATAATAGACTACTATTATATATATTTTTCAAAAAATTATTGGATACCATTTTTTTCTGAAGTTTAACAAAAACCCTAGTTTGTATTTAAAAAGAATATTTTTTTAAAATAAAAATAAATTCAGGCCAAACTCCAATCTACATCAAATTAAAAAGTACTAATTGTACTTTTGGGAGTTTTGGTCTCCTATGTTATAACGTTATGTGAAAATAGTCCCCTCATTTTAAAATAAAATTTTAGGTATTTTAATTATTATATTTGTTGCAGTTTTATTTCAAAACTAGATATTTTTTTCCTTTAAAATGGTAATATTTGGTCTAAAAAATAATATTTTATTGTCTCAATTGTAAATTTAAAAGAAAGAAAAAAAAAAGCAATTTTAGGGTCATAAATCACCATTTATAAGCTAAAGTCACCATTGTTAGGGTAAACATTGTGATTTGTGACTAAAATTGTAGCAAATGTGATAATTGAGAGATCAAAAGTTCAATTTTAAAATAGCAGAGTTATTTTCATTAGTGTCATAAAATAAATATTAAGATTGTAATTAATTCCTAGTAAATGTTTGGGAAAATAAACAAACAGGTAAATTTAAATAACAATCAAAACACAAGAAAATAACGAGGAAATTCTAATCAGAAGAAAAAACCACGACTAGAGATTAACACTATGTAAAAATTATTATTATATATATAGACTTCTCTCAAATAATTCACTGTCCCAATACAACCACAATCTTAAAAGATAATATCTAACTAGCCTCACAAAACTCTAAAGCAAGAGAGAGAAATAAAAAGAGTCAAATATAACTTAAAGTGTTTACGACTGATGCAAAGTATAATATAAAATTAGAGCCATATAAATAACTTTGAACTTGCTCCCTCTTCCTTTACAATTTCAAACAACGTGAGACTATTTCAATTTCAATCAAAACTCAATAGTAAAATCATAATAATAAACCTATTTGTTCAAAAATTTTGGTTGCAAACAAAAAAAGAGTCTAATAATCTTCAACAAGTTTGAATTAATTTGGCTGCGAGATCTTAACTTTAATTACTACTTTATCTAGTTTTAAATATTAGTGAAAAATAAATAAAAAAAATTGACGTATTTAAATTAAATATATCAATTTAATTTTTTCATTAAAAAAATTATCAATTTATTATTTTCATAAACAAATATATCAATTTATTGATCATAATTTCACTTATATTCAGAACTAGAGATAATATTAATTAACTATCAACATAATAATTGATACGCGCATTAAAGTTTACTCCACGTCATCATATATGCACCTAAAAGAGAAAAAGACAAGAAGTTCCAAACACATATTATTTCTTAACGACAAAACTAATGCATTTATCCTGTCCACATATTTTCATTCCAGTTAATTCATTCATTCAAAACCATATAAGCCTATACACAAATAGAAGAATCAAATTTCTACACTTCTATGAATCAAGTCAATAGCTAGCACCCATCGATTATTGCAAACAAAAATAAAATATGCGTGACACAGTTTCATAGACAGGTTACCTATATATAGACAAATACAAGTAATAATTCTTAAGCATAACAAATGTTACAAAAAAAAAGTACAAATTGGGAAATCAAATTTTTGTGAATTAAGGAAAATGGAAGAGGAACATAAGGGGGGTGAAGAAGTAAAGTACCGGGGTGTAAGGAGAAGGCCATGGGGAAAATATGGGGCAGAGATTAGAGACCCAACAAAAGCAACTGGAAGACAATGGTTAGGAACATTTGATACAGCTGAAGAAGCAGCTAGAGCTTATGATTGTGAAGCCATTCGTTTGAGGGGTGCTCTTGCTATTCTTAATTTTCCTAATGAATACTATTTTCATCTTTCTTCTTTATCATCATCATCATCATCTACTAGCACTAACATTGATACCAATTCTTCTACACAACACAAGGAAGTTATTGAGTTTGAGTATTTGGATAACAAGGTTTTGGAAGACCTTCTTGGGTTGTCGGAAAAAGATAATCAAAATAAGGAAGAATAATATATACATCTTAATTATAATCTTTCACTAATGACACATGACGAAATTTTACACATTTTTTGGGGTCACTTTTTCCTTCACAATCCTGCAATTTTAGATGAAGTTTTTCCTCCTTATATTTTAAGCTTGTATGGTCAAAATTCTTAGTGCTACTTCCCGCTTGGGCGAGCTTTCCAAATATTTCATTTTTCTTTATTTATAAATTTAAGAACAATTGAGAAGATTATATTATCTGAATTACCTCAATTGTATTTCATTAAAATGATTAACATATTACAATGATGAGCGAGTTATAATATTATATATATATATATATATATATATATATATATATATATATATATATATATATATATATATATATATATATATATATATAAAGTAGGCAAAGGGTAGTTGTTAAGTTAGCAAACCTAACTAATTTGAAACTAATTGATAACAAACTTAACTAATATAAAGAAATGTACAAACTAAATCAACTAATATTTTAATTGATCATGATTATTTTTTACACGCTTAGCAAATTTAAGAGTGAAAGATTATGAACTCTAAACTTGATGCGACATTTGATGAAAGTGTCAACTCAAGTAAACTTAGTCAATATTTGATTAACTAAAGGAATATGATATTATAAATTTTAGATTTGATGTGACATTTGATAGAAGTGTCAACTAAAGTAGACTTAATTAATCAATATATATAATATTTGATCAATTAAGGGAATCTAATGAACAATCAATTGATTGTTCTAAATTTTATCTTGGAAAAAGTAGAATTCAATTTTAAAATCTTGTGATTGAAATTCAATTTCAAAATTTTGTAATGGGTATGTGAGTGAAGAATTGGAATTGAAGCCAAGAGGATAATGCTGTGATTGTCACAATAAATGATTGATGGAGCAATATTGATGACATGAAGTTCAGACAAAAGAGATTTGAGTCACAAAATTTCAGATGTGACTGCCACAAGACTCTTGTATTTAACTTCTGTGTAGAAGCTTGAAATAGTTGATTGCTAAAAGAGAGTTATGTGTGATAATAGTATCATCTACATAGACTAGGAAGATGATGGTGACATATTGAATAACTTTAGTGAAGAGAGACACATATCCATTTTTGTTGAGGAAGGAGTGCCATTTTTTGAACCAAGCTCTTTGGAGCATCTTTTAGTTCATAAAGGTAAGTGCCAAGAATATATTACCTTTGTTGTTAGAGTTGTATCCTAAAAATACACCTTATTCATATTTAAAAATTGAAATTTATGTTTATTTTACTATATATCTAAAATAAGGATAACAACGCAACCAAATACATTTGAAGTCATGATGGTCATGCACTTGATGAAATAAAGTTTGTAAAAGAGAAGAATTATTGAGAATTGGAGTTGGTAACCTTTTTATGATGTAGACATCAATTTTGATGACTTAACCTTAGAAGGAGAGGGGCATTGATACATTTTATAGAAGAGTGGGACCTACTTCTATGATATGTCTATATTTGCTTTCTACACCATGTTTATGAGTGTGAGCGTAACTTACTATGTGACCATGGTTAGCAAGAAAATTAGAGAAAGGAACGTATTTCTTACCACCATCAATTTGTTGAGACTTGATTTTGAGGTCAAGTTGATTTTTAATCATAGTTTGAAAATGAACAAAACATGGCAAGGCTTGCACGAGATAAATCCAGGTAAATTTGTTCCACCTTTTTCTAAAACTGATTTTTATCACGTAAAAATCTCTAATAATTAATATTTAAGTTATTGAATGTTAAAATTACTTTTTTCAATCGGTAACAAAAGAATCCGAAATAACTTCTATTAGTTTTAAATTTTTATAAAATAATCAATTTTAAAATTATAAAGTCAAAATCACATTTTTTTTAAATCTGAATCAAACGTTCCCAATACTTTATTATCATTAGTCGAAATAATAGGGGTTGGACCCCAAATATCATAATAAATCAGTTGAGATGAGTATTCTAAATAGCTAAAGAATCAGTAAATTGAAGTTTGTGAGACATTTCGAAACAACATGCTTTGCAAACAAAAGACATTTTATTGTATAATGAGAAATGTTACAATTGGTTAAAAAAGTGGAAGCAATCATATTTGAAACATGCACAAGCATAACATGTCAAATACTATAGTCTAGTCTAGATAAGTCTTACTCAATATTATTAACATGACTATCAAGGATGACCTGATCATCAATAGGTGATCCAACAGTATAGAGTAACTACAATTTTCTATATGGTTTGAAGATATTCACAAATATTTCATGCTTTCTTTGCATTGTGCAATTTTAATTTTTAGATGACTTATTTTGACCTTTGTTTCATATGTAAAAGTAGACTTGCATATTTTTTTTCAGATTTATAAAGAATGATCACACTTGAGTTGGAGACATTGAAGCAAGAATCCATGTGAGCATAATTTGATCTTGCTTCTCCTAAGTGTTGACTTCATCATTGCTTTTGGTATGAGCTTTATCTAGATCAATGAGAATTTTTTTGGTTGTCCTCCTTAGGTGGATTCATCTATGCATTTTTGGAGTTTAACTCCTTTTGAGTGTTCTAATGGCTTGTTGTTTTAAGGTAAGAAATTTTTTATCGTCCAATATAATGGAGACTGAACGAAATAATGATGGAGAATGTTTTTATGAAACAATGAATGAAAATATTAAAGAGAGGAGGTCACAAGGATCAATATTGTACTATTGAAAACATATTGAAAAATGATATTATATGAATTACCTCAATTTGTGTTTTACTAAAATGATTAACATATTACAATTAGGGAAGTGCAATGTATATAAAGCCAAATCCTTGGTGTTAGTTGGCAAGCCTAACTAACTTGAAAGTACAAACTTAATTAATCAACTAACAGTGTGACTTATCATGGTTATCTTTATAGACAATGATAATAATAAGTATATATAAAAACATCACATAGACAATCTACTTAACATTTACTTACATTTTAATGTTCCGAATTCTCAATTGAAGATCATGTTCGGTATGATTTTATAAAAGCTATAATTTGATGAATAGTTTTGTTATTTATTGGTTTAGTATTTATTTCTCAATTGAAGATCACGTAGAAAGAGTTTGTCAATAAACGACGGAGCTTGTGTTCAATACTGTTGTGGATAATTTTTTTTATATGTTTTTAGTTTTTTTTTCATAGTGAATTAACTGAATTAAATATTTAATATAGTTGTGTCACACTGTAATGTTGAACTTACAACCCAAAGTTGAAAAATTCTACGGTACGTGCATAAATTCAACATGTACCGTTTACATTTTATATTTAAAATAATAGTTAATTGAGTTTTTTTTTGAAAAAAAACTATTTTTTATTATTTAAAAAAGCTTAAATTGTAATTTTGCTCTCTCTATTTTTATCAACTTAAAAAATTGATCCATCTATTTAAAAATCCAACATTTTTTGTCCCTCCCTCGAATTGTTAAACTAAAAAATGAGGATGTACATATTTTAAACGATATGGTATAAGATACATAGTTGGTGAAATATGAGAGATCAAAATTGCAATTAAACCTTTAAAAAATTATAATAACTAAATATTATTTAACAAAAGTGTCAACGAAAAATATTAATTTTTTTCTGAATTTTTATTACTCATAATAGTGAATATTGAATATTGTTTATGATAAAATATAAAAATTAGTATAATTCTTATAAACAATTAAATAATATTTCTTCTTATGAAATTATCTTTCATAAAAATTGTTGTTAATTTATTATTTTAGAGAACAAATGTACAATAGAAGCTCCCCCAAAGTTTTGAGATAAGGAACACAACCACTATCCCACATGTGTGCTGCAAATAATTTCTAACATTTAAATTAATAGTTGTGTTATTGCAACACAAAACTTGACATAGGCAACGTTCGTATATGGTGTATTGTTTGTTTCTTTTTTTCTCAAAAATAAAATACTTTTTATTAAAAAACTTTTTTTTCAAAAAACAAAAACACTTTTGTAACACAAATTATAATATATTTGTGTCATTAACCACTTTAAATATTTCATTAACTATTAAAATTTATGTTATTAACCATTTATTAAATATATATCTTCTTAACCACTAAAAGACATATTCATAAATGGTTAATGACTTACATTTTAGTGATTAAGGACATAAACTTGTATATGTATCATAAAACTGTCAATGTTTAAAAATAAAGTTGAAACAAAATTAATTTTTTTAAAAAAATTATTTGAAAAAAGTAATTGAGAAAAATCACTCTATAAATATAGTGTCAAATTTATGTGTTCAAAATACATTTTTCTTAAATTAATACTATAACAATTCTTTAATTTGATTTTATTAAAATACTTATTTTGAAAGGCCAATGAGCAACTCCAATGAGAGTTGCATCACAAGCCCTTGCCCTAAAAATCTTGGTTTTTGGTGGGTCCATCTATTAGAGACAAATGAGGTGGCATAATCTAGTGACTTAGAGCATCTCCAAGAGCAAAATAAGTTCGTCCGTCAGCGTGGAGTTACGTGAGTTCTTTTGTGAGTTCACTATTAGAGTTGTGTCAAGTCGAAGGAACGGTACTTTTATAATTTAATAATAATAAATTTATAACTGTTATATTTTTTTTATTAATTTATTAATAATAATAAATTTATGACCGTTAACTTTTTTTATTAATAGGTGACGTTAACTTCTTTTTAATTTATGTCATATATTTAACATTTAATTTTTATTATTGTTATAAAAATTTAAGTTCAATTTTATTTTAAATTTAAATTAAAATAATGTATAATAATATAAATTGAAATATTTAAATTAATATTTTAAGTAGTAATAAAACTAAATATAATTAAAATATTAATGTATAAATTAAAGTTGTGGGACCTAATATGGTTTTGTTAAACCATAAAAAATGAATGAATTGATTCAAAATAAGGTGGCCCTTGAATCCATATTGAGTTCACAAAAAATGAATGAGTTCTTTCAAAAGATATGACACTCAATCCCATCTAATAAACCATATTGAATTCACCGTTGGAGATGCTCTTACTATGGATATTGTCGTCTTGCATTGAAAAATGATTTGGTTGGAGTATACATAACTGTGAAAAGATATGGAAGGACATATAGCTTGCTTCTAGTTGTTATTAATAATAATAATAATTGTTTTGTACCGGTTGAAATTTCATCTTAATTTAATTGTTTACCTCTTTTTGTTATTTTTTAGTAAAAGAAATATTCTTTTTGTTTAATAATTAATAATAATTGAATTAATATTTAAATTGAAATAACATTAAATGTAATCGAGATATTAATAATATTGGACAAGTTGTGGAACCTACTATTAATTTTTAAAATTGATACTACTAAAGCAAAATACAAATGAATTGTTTTAAAGGGATGTTGCATAGTAGAGCCCACTAATTAAATCACTTATGGTAAGTTGTACTATTGGAGATATTCTGAAGCAAGAACTTGATGATTCATTTCATGCCTTGGGTTTGAGATGAGTTTAGAAAACAAGATGTTATAGAATGAGATATTCCTTTAGCTTTAAACTGTGAAGAGACACAAGTTCATGGACGAAAAATAGTTGACTAGGAAAGCCAAGGAAGATGTCGGATCCTTTGACACGTCAGTGCTTAATTTAATCTCTTCTAGAATGATCTAGAATTCTATACAAAAAATCCTTTGAGAGCTAATGAGATCCCTTTATGGGACGAAAACATCAAATTGGACATGGGTGAATTGAGATGGCTCAGGGATGACGATTTGAACCTATACACAAAAATACTACACATCTCCTTAAATATATGACTCTAGAGAAAATAATAGGAATTAAGAAAATGGATAATAATATTATATTTATTTAAAAATTAATATTGTTTTGATAAATTTATTTTGTAAGTAACGTAATTAGTTAATGTTTTTATTATGATATTTATTGTTGATCGAAAAAAAGATACAAATTATAATTAGATGTATGTTAATAAAGAAATAATTAATATACTTAAAAATTCAAAGAGAATCTTTCTAAAAGGGACAAACAAAATTTTCAAGAGTCTTAGGGGGTGTATTCAAATGAGATTTTAATGGATTTCAAAACTTTTACATTATAAAGCAACCAAATCCTATAAAATTTTGATAGATTTTCAAAATCTTAAAAGTCTTTTAAAATCTTGATAATCTTTTAAAATTTTAACAGTTATTAAATTCTTGCAAATCTTTTACAATGCACAAGATGTAAAAATTGTCTTTTAAAATCTTAATCAAATACACCCCGCTTATATTTAGGAACAGCGATAGTACTTACAATGCATATGGTAAAAATTTATATTATGGATATAGAGACACACAAATAATTATCCATAAAATTAAGCGGGTATAGATGTAGGTACATGTATTCTAATACCCACCACACTCTGCACCATTTATATATTTTTGGCAAAATTGTTGGGCCCTTAATTTTTATTTTAGGAAACGATTTGATCATTTATATCTTAAAATACCAACAATATTATTACTTGTTACAAAAATAAAAAAATACATCATTTTCAAACAAAACCCAAAAAAAATCACTATCATCTTCAACAAAATACAAATTTTCATCAATTCTGTAACTCAAATATTCAAATAAGCTCATATTTTCATCTTCAACAACAATGTCAAATCTATCAAATTAAGAACTTATATTTTAAGATTTACCGTTATGAGTTTTCAATTCGATAAGAAAATCACATTTGAAATTTTAGGTTATATATTCTCTCTTTCTTTCAACACATTCATGGGCTCTCAACAAACCTAGAAAACCATTACCAAAACCCAAATCTAAATAATAATAACAATTTTATCAAAACTAAAAATAATAATAATTTAGGGATTTGATTTGGAGAAGGGAAAAAAGAAGAAGATTTTCTATTGGTGATTTGAGAATTAAATCTTATAATGTGGATTCTTTATTTGATGGATTCAATATTGTTGTTGCATATAAAGATATGAATTTATTTAAAAATTAGTTATGGATTTGATAAATATCTAGATTTTGTTGAAGATGATATTAATGAATTTTCTAGATATTGTTTGAAGATGACAATGAAGTAAATGGTCAAATTAAAAAGAAAACAATTTTGTCAATATTTGTTTTATCTATTTGATACTTTAATAAATATTCAAAATGTTTATTCAAAACCATTGATTAACAATTTTGTGAAGCAATGCATATGCAAAGACTAAATAATGCAAGTGCTTTGTACAGTTTAATTTAAATTTTGAACTAAATACATCCATTTTATTTGACGTATAATATGGAATTTGCAAAGACCAAATCGAGTGATTATTGTCTCCAATAAATGTTCTTTAACAATTAGTAACGGTAATTGACACCCCTTAGATTCTATTACTATGTCTATTAAACTTTATAAATAATATCACATCTTTATCATCAATCGCTCAAATAAAGATTAGCATTCAAAACTAGCATTTCCACCGTTTGAGATGGCTAATTCATCAATTAAAATTCTCAAAATAGTTTTCTTTCTCTTGCTAATTTCTCAAGGTAACGTTTTCTTCCCATCGATAAAACTTGCAATTTTTTTAAATTATTCTTCATAATTTTATTTTCTTCTTTATTTCAGGTTATAGCCGATGTTCATTGAAAGATATTTCTATAACCCAAACTCAAGAAGGAAAAGTACAAGGTAAGCCACAGTGGACCGTAACCGTTGCCAACAAATGTGATTGTCCTCAAAAAAATGTGAAGTTAAATTGCCCTCATTTTCAAACCGTTCTAGGCATACCCCCTTCAGTTTTGAGGGTCTCAGGAAATGAATGCATTTTGATGAATGGCGAACCTATCATTAAAAATAATGATTTTGCCTTCTTCTATGCTTGGGACAAGTCATTTCCATTAAATCCAATTTCTTCTGAGATTGTTTGTTCTTAATAGCCAATAGCCAATATTGTTTCATTTATAAATCTTGAAACAATTCCTTTGTAGATTGGTTTAATTATGAGTACAAGAACTTGAGATAATTCTCCTGCATTGTAGGCATTTATTTATATTTTATATGAGAAATTCTAATATCAATCACGCTTCAGTATCACGTTGTACTTAAAAAATATTTAAAAACTACATTTCATGGTAAACTAGTAATCTCCGAAAATCTTTAGGTTTTAAGATTTAAAAATGTTTAAAACTTCGACAACAAAAACTGCATCTCTTAAAATTAGAAGGTAATGGTTATTTTAAAACCACATTCCATCATGGACTATTAATCTCTAAAAATGTTTAGGCATTACAATTTGAAAAATGTTTAAAACTTCAAAAACTAGACATGTATCACTTAAAAGTAGATGTAATGGTTATCTTTATATAACACCAATTAGATTACGTTTTATTCATAAACACCAAAAAAGTTGTAAAATATATAGTCCTTAAATTTTTTAATGATTTTTAAATTTTAGACAAAAGTTGATCACGTATAAAGATTTTTCACTGTAGAACTTCTCTACTACTAAGGAAGTCTATGCACAAGTCAAGATACATACTTGATTAATACGTAAGAAAAAATTTAAAGCAGTCATTTACAATCCTCTTTCATTCTTTCACACTTCCATAACATATTTTCTATTAACTATCATTTTACCTTGTCTTCAAATTATAGGTAAAGTTGTTATATATATCTACAAATTTGATATGATAAGATCTAAATTCATTTCACACCATCAATCAACCATAATTAAATATTAAAGTTAAAAATAATGTGAACTAATTTTTTTTTGGTTATTTTATTAATGAAAAAGTTGATCAATGAAAAAGTTGATCGATTGAGTTTATTGAATATTTTATCAACAACTTAAGTAAGAAAAAAATTCAAGGTGTCATTTGCAATCATCTTTCATCATTTCACACTTCCATCACATCTTTGCCACTAAAGTATCTTTGAATTTTACCTCAAGTCTTTAAATTATAAGTAAAGTTGTTTATATATATCTACAAATTTGACATGATAAGATCTAAATTCATTTCATACCAAATTTGATATGATAAGATCTAAATTCATTTCACACCATCAATCAACTATGATAAAAT
>JBBPBP010000002.1:10497624-10576089 GCA_037974735.1 Cicer chorassanicum
ATTATAATGATTCAATCTCTTACTATTTATACAACAACCTCATTTTCACAATATAATCAAAAAAGTTATGCAAATAAATACTCATTTACCCTTTGATACATATTTTGAAATCTTAACTCTTTTGATTTTATGTTGACAATTCATTTGATTATATTGCATCAAATAACATTATTACATACAAATACTTAAAATTTCTCAAACACAAACTATTATTACTAATTGCATCTCAGAAACAATGGTACAAACAAAAAAAAAATTTAAAGGGGAAAAATTAATATATAATTAAAATAAAATAAATTTTATGAAAAAAATCATTCTCCTTTTATTTTTCATAAATTGAAAATGTTAATATTCTCATTTTATACTTAATCATTGTATTTTTAATTT
Source organism: Cicer chorassanicum (assembly GCA_037974735.1). NCBI lineage: Eukaryota > Viridiplantae > Streptophyta > Magnoliopsida > Fabales > Fabaceae > Cicer > Cicer chorassanicum. Next base: position 10,498,012 of record JBBPBP010000002.1, read on the forward strand.
ATTTGTACAAAATAATATATTCACAATACAATAATTACAAATGTAAATATATACATTCATAGCTGCGCAACACGCGGATCACATTCTCGTTTATTATTAATAAGAGTGGTATTAGTGATCATTTTACGATTGTCCTATGTGGAATTTGAACAATGTCCTTTAAGATTACGTCAACCTCTTACCACTAAGTTAACACCTACCAAACTCTTAATATAAATTACATTATAATTATACTTAAATATATTATTTAATTCTCCTCATGTAATGATTCTTGTAAAATATTTTATCTTTTTTTAATATAATTATTTTATAAACTTTATTTATTGCTTGTCCCTCATGATTTTCTTATATTTGAAGTAATTAATTTTTATTTTTCAATACAATATTCATTTATGGGAGTTTTTAATGAAATGTCAGGTTTTGTTAACTTCTAAAATATAAATTAAACATTTTGTCACATTTAAATTTTTTTTATACTATTAATTTTTTGTGACTTTGTTTGCAATTTCCTCATTTTTTATTTTAGTGACATTAAATTTTTATTGTCTTTGATCAATATATTTTAACAATTTAAATTAATATATTTTTTTAGTGAAAAAATTAAAAAAAAAATAAACATAAATCACCAAAATACTTTGACGATAAAGCTTTTGTTTTCTATATTAACTTCAAGCTTTTATGACCAATGACCTAAAAAGTAAGGTCAAACACACCTTTACCTTTCAAAAAAGATGATTACTAATTAATGTTGCATACCTTTATATTTATATATATATATTAATCAGAGCATTATCAATTACCAAATTAAATATAATCACTCAAATTATCATTTCTACGGTTTAACATGGCTAATTCAACCACTAAAATTCTCACCATAGTTTCCTTCTTAGTGCTGATTTCTCAAGGTAATATTTTTTTTCAATGGATGAAATTTGCAAACTGTATACTTTGTAACATATGTTATTTTTATTTACTGAAATATATGTTCATTTTAATTTATAATTAAGAAGAATAAGAGATTTTCGAAACAAATCATTTTGATGAAAAAAAGATGAAATGATAGATATAGATGAATCATTTTAAAAAGTAATGAAACAATTTTTGTAACATTTCAATTATTTAGAATTATTCACTAGAGGATATAGCCAGTAATTTGTTTTGTTCATTATCTCAGGTTATAGCCAATGTTCATTGAAAGATATTTCCATAGTCCAACGTCAATCAGGAGTAGCACAAAATCAGCCTAAGTGGAGTGTAACTATCGCCAACAAATGTATATGTACTCAAAAAGATGTGAAGTTAAATTGCACAGATTTTCAAACCATTCTACCCATACCCACTTCAACTTTGAAGGTCGAGGGCAATGTTTGCACTCTTAATGATGGCAATCCTATTTATGCAAACACTGCTATAAACTTCGACTATGCTTCCTACAAGTCGTTTCCATTAAATCCAATTTCATCAGAGATAGCTTGTTCTTAAATAACCAATGTTGGTTTACTAGTACTAGAGACTAAGAATAAGAATAAATGTTAAAGAAATGTATGAATATTATCACAAATTAAATATAAGATATGATTCATATACATTGACATTATAAAAAAAAATTACAGTATCAAACAATCAACTGTTAGATCATTAGATATGTTTGATTTTTTTCATAACTACCTCAAATCATGCTCATAAATAATTATGATGTACCGACAACAAAGTTTTTTATACTGACAATACATGACAATTAAACTCAAATATATTAAAATAAAATAAATTAGTAAAAAAAATTGATCGAATATATAGAAGATAAAAACATTAAGAACCAGCACATTGTGTGAAGTCTAATGTGGTGAACATTAATGGAGCGGTGAATAAAAATACTCCCTAAGATTTAAAATAAGAATCATTTTAAGAAAGATTTTTTGTCGTGTAAGTGCAACTTAAAAGATGAATTGCTGTGGAGACATTTGATGTGCCAAGCCACGTGTTCGAATCTGCTGTACTTCTCTTCTCAGCATTTAGTGTGAGTTTTATAACGAAACTCTAATAAGTAAAAATAACAGAAAAAGACATGACAAGGGAAGAAATACTATCAATCCGTTTGAATAAAGGCTCAGTTCAGAAACCTATCAAAATTATTCGTCCATGAAACATTTAGCACATACTCGTTTATTTGTGCAAAGACAAATCAACCATCCTTGCAACAATTTATCGGCAACTTCATTATTGAGTAATGTATGCATAACAGAATGAACCTACATATAAATATATATAGGTGCATAAAATTAAAAAGAAAAGAAAGAAAAAAGGGTTGGAGAATGGCCATAAAAATGAGTAATAATATACAAAAAGGTACGAGTTATTTTTCTTCCAAACGCCGCAGCACCGACTCAGCAAAGTTCTGTTGCCTACAAATGAGTGATAGCCAATATATTCAATAATATGACACAAAAGAATATACAAAAATGACGTGACAGGAGAATGTATATTTCTAACAAACAGCATTAGTGGTATATTGCAACAAACATTTATTGAATATATTACTATAGTATTTAACCAATGCCTATTTGTAATGTATGGCCATTAAACATTGTTAAATACTAAATATAAATTGATATAAACAGAAAAATTCAAGTAACACATTTGATACAACTAACAAATAGACTGGTTCATGCAACTGACCAAGACCAAATACTGCAATCATCAGCAAATTATGCTTAAGTGAATATAATATAATTCACCACATTACTAAGTAGAGCCAATAACATTTTAATTTTTTAGAAACCAAAACAACATAAAAATGATAATATCAATAAAAAAAAAATTAGGATTGAATTCATATGCACTACAGTGTGAAAATATTTTACACTTTTAGTCAATCACAATCGTAGGATCACTATTTTTTTTTACTTTAATAGTGTTTATCTTAAAAGTCATACAAAGGAGTGATTTGTGATCAATTAACAGTGTAAAAATATTTACACAAACAGCATATCAAAATTAATTTCTAAATTTATGTCACAGGAAAATTAGGAACTCAAACTTACTTTCTTTCTCTATGCTTTGGGCTAGGACGCGAATACTTCAGATATCCATCCCAAGGAACCTTTTTAAGACCAGCACGATGTGAGATTATGTCTCTCACCCTGCACAGTTAAAATAAAATAGACACATTTCAACACTTAGAGAAAGCCAAACATAGACCTCCCTGAATATATTCGAGGTCAAGATTATTTACCTTTCGGCAAACTCAATTGGTGTCTCTCCTGGCTTTAGGTTTTGTGGCTCCAAGTACCAAACATCACAAACGACAGCCCATGATGTCATTAGCTGCAACAGATGTTTAGTGAATGATTGCCTGCAAATGCATGAAATGCATAATCTCTATTAAAACAATAAACAATGTACATTATAGAAGTAATCAGTGTTGTCGATTGCAGATGGCGGAAAGCCACAAATCAGCCAAACACCGTCATGGCTCATAAACAGCCATGGCGCAGCCATCCTTGTTGAGTTGGCCATGGTGGTTGTAAAAAAATCCACCACCGCAATCTGCCATGGCAGCACAAGATTTTTTTTATAAACCACAAGACAGGAAGCAATTAACATGAGAAACATCTTACTTTCGACTATTCCAAAATGCATCGACAAAAATTTTGTTGTATTTGATTGCAACAGGGCAAACTGTGCAGCCAAGTTCAAATGCACCCTAAACACCATAAAAAGTTACGGCTTCAATAAGATAATAGGAATAGAAGAAAAATCAATGGGTGCAAAATAACAACAGAACACAAAACCAAAAGCTATTCCATAAATATGAATCTATGAAAAAGTAACTACGTTTTACATCGACTGCAATTGCAAATGATTCCCATACCTTCTTAAACATGACTGTGTAATGATTATTTACACAAGTTCCCTCTGGAAATATGAGAAGAGGATTGTTGTCAGCTCCCTGGACATGTTCCCTCAATCTAGAATATGAATAATCATGTAAGTAAAGAGGAATTTGAAATGAGAAGTATATTTTCTAATATCTTTATTTTATACTAACTTTCTTGCCACAATTTCTCGATCCTTTGCCTCTGTTCGATTGAACCAGATACATCCTACACTCTCCAAAATGGTGCTTTGCAACAATCCTGTACAGTAGCTATACTTTTAATAAAATTCATAAATAAGTTTAGTCAAGATAAACTATGACAACAACTAAACATTGTGAAGCTATTCTTTAAGTCATCCATAATTCGAAGTACTTATTCCTTTCTCTTGTTATCTAAAACCTTTTGACTTCAGCAACACTAACATACAAATGCATAGAACATAAAGCTTCTCTCATCCATGATAAAGACACACGTTCCATGTATTCATATGATACTCTCTATATGCTTACCAACCCATCCAGGATGCTTCTGCATAATAACAGCAAAAGCAGTCATCTGTTCTAAGATAATGAAATCAATCATGGAAGTGTGGTTGGCAACAAAAACCTGTTAAGAAAATGAAGGGAAAGCTCGATAATAATTACATTTATCTTACCTGAAAACGGAAATAAGGAAAATACAACAACATTAATACATGTCGGACAAACCTGTTTTGGTCGCCTGCTGGGCTTTGGCCCATGGTACTTGACAACCCCAGTCCAAGATGCAACAAAGAAACCGCACATCATCTCTACCAAAGACCTCTGAAAAAAATTAGCAATTTAAATATATTTAATTTGATGAACAAAAGGTTAATGTATATCTTTTCTTAAGAAGTTAAGAAACTATATTAATATATCATACAGATCCACAAATATCAATATCATCAAGGCAACTAAAACCCAGAAATTTATTATGGTTCTAGATAAGCTGAATCAAAAATAAAAAATTCTAAGAGGTCATTTATATGATGCTGATAGAGTGATCATTAATAGTAGTTTATGTAATAGTTTGTAAGAAAAGAGACAGTGAAAACCAATGTTTAACAAAAACATAAAATAGGAAATGATGGAATGAATTAATATTAAGTTGAATATGCACCTCAATATTTCTCCTCAACTTGTCATGTCCTTTCAATAGGAGGTGCACTGGAATGAAGGCAGAAAGAAATATTATCCATCCTAATGTTAACCCAAGAACCCTGCAAGACCAATTAAGTTGACATTATTTTGCCGGAAAAGATGATAGTGATGGAACTTGTCAAATTTAAAAAGTAAAGTGAGACAAATAGGCCTAATACAAAATGTGAATTAGATAGTGAAAGTCAAAGTTCAAACTTCAAATCATATCCTAAAAGTTATGTTTTCCTAATATACTGTCAATCTTAGTGCTTAATTACACCATCTGAAATCAGCCCAGCAGACTCTGTCATAGCCAAACTTAATAGTAACAGAATAATACATAGTATTAGGAATAAGCTAACCTTGTAGGAAACAGTATCAAATATCGAACAAAAACTCCAAAACACCACAAAGGAAACAAATATATATTCCAATTCCATGGTTCTGGTGGATTTGACTTGAAACATCTTGTGAATGAATCCTGGTCCAACATAAAAAAAAAAAAGTTCTGAATGGCTGAGCAACATGCACACAAAAATATATGCTAGCACACAGGCACATATATATCGTTGATATTGAGATTTTAAAATAAAAGTATGCTTATTATCATCAATAATAACCCAAGTAAACATGAGAATGAAACAGAAAAGCTGAGAGATAAGGATATTTGTAGTAGCAAAAATGTACAATTTAACAATATGGAGAACTCACTATGTTTGTCATAAAGTTCTCTCTATAATATTGTCATCACAATTGGTTTTCCATAAGATAATTGTTGATACATCAAACCATAAAAACAGTATAACAATGAATAAAAGATGAGAAAAAAAGCTTACATCTACAATAGCACCAGCTGCCTCAGATAGTGTAGGAGAAATATCGAGCAAGTCATGCCTAAAAAAAATATCCAGAAGAAAGTAGAAAACTAGTAATATTAAAATCACAACCAAACGATAAAGTGAGAAAATACTGCTTTATTTCCCACATATGTTCTTTATCCAAATAACAGTACAAACAGAATATGGAAGAGACAAGACATACAGGCGAAGCTTGCCACGAGGTTCTTGTTGAATGGCGGCTCCTGAAGGGAGATAATCCTCAATGTTGGGTCGATCAAGATCCAACTCAGAACTTGAAGACTTAAGTGTTCCAGTGCTATTCATCAGTGTTGTGCTATCACTTCTTCCAGTGATTTCTTAAAAGAAAGGGTGAGGTTAAAAACCCTGAAAATTGACATATTTTCACTCACGTGATGTGTAGTTACTAAAAAATTAATTAATTCAATTGAATCCTTAAATAATTGAAAGTTCAGTCATGTTTAATATCAAATGGAATAGTCAACCAACACATAGCAATTAATGAGAGTCAAGAGACCGTATGCCATTGGAAGGTTAAAGAACCAACTTATTTATCCTTTGAAATTTGAGCAGCAGCAATCACTAATATGAATTATGAACCATGAATCAAAAAAAAAAAAAAAACACCCAAATCTTCTTGATAAACAATAAAAAATTTATGTAACGAACAATCTCAGATCTTAAACACCCCAAAGAAAAATAAGCAGAAAGAGCAAAACACCTAGATCTGAATATTTTTTCGTCGTCGTGACAGGAGGATTCTACGGAGGAGATTCTGCACAGACTGCGCTTCCCTTCTCACGACTTCACAGTGGTGACACGGGGTAGGAGAAAAGGGACAGAGAGTAAAGGTGAACGACGGAGATGCTGCCGCTAATGGGTAAGAGAGAAGCTTCTGGATGGGTGTGTGTAGAACTAGAGAAGCACCCTTCTACTCCAATAGCAGAACAAGAGAAGCTTCAATTTTATCACACCTCTCACCTCTCAAAGACCAATGTTAAACAACTACTGAATTTTCTATTGTATGGCTTTAATGAAATGAGAAATTCTAAGTTTTAACCAATGAAAACTTGATTGCATAATAATAACCGTTCTGCTACTCTAGGAATGAAAATGGTAGGGTCAATGTAGAATATTAAAGTAGCTGTCCCCATACCCGTAGGAATAAGTACTTGTACCCGCATGGGTAGCACTTACAATACCTGTATGTGTTACTCGCAGTTAAAACTATAATAAATCGGTAGAGAACAAATTGTCAATTAAACTCAATAAAATATCTTCAAAATTGAATCATAAAACATTATAAACTATTAATTTTACTAAATATAAAACAACAAACGACCAAAACATCCCAAGTCCCAATGATAGTGGATACTTGTGAACTATTATCATACAACTTGAATCAAAATGATAGTTACTGAAATCAGGTGGAAAGTGTGGCGGCAGCTGAGACGGCAAAGGAAAGGAACGTGGCAGCTAAGGTGACAAGGGGACGTGTGGAAAAGTAAAAGGACTAGTTAGGCCTTTGATTAAGAGTAAATCCCCAGTTTTTGTAGCAGCAGATGCCAAATTGGTACATAAATTAGGATCTGGTACTATCGCCGAAAGATCACTTGAAGTAAACAAATTTAGTACCTGAAATTCACAAGGTATTGCTACATTACACTCATCTAGCTCGTCTCTTAAGAAAAATTATGAAGAATCTTGTTTTGAAATTATGTGAAAGGAAGTAATTAGTACACGATTTGGAAATAATTTTGTTCAAAGGAAGTTAGCTAACTTATGTGAAAAATATTCTGAAGAAGAACATCTCAAACAAAATTTCATCATCAAAGGATCTTTAAGAATTGGAAATGCTTGAATTTTCAATTCTTCAAGATCCTTCAGTGATGAAATTCTGTTTGAAATGTGATTGTTCAGAACATCCTTCAATGATGAACTTCCTTTGAACAAATCTTATTTTCAAACCGTGCACTAAAAAGTAAATACACAACCTTATCCCGTTTTCTTTATCTAATAATAATTCAAAAACAGGATTTTCAAAAAATTTCCTTAAGAAATGAGCTAGATGGGTGTAACAATACCTGCTCAGTTCTAAGGACTGAAATATGTCTACCTCAAGTATCTTTCAACAATAGTACCAGATTCAAATTTACATACCACTTCAGTATCAGCCGCGAACAAAAGTTAAGGATTCACTTACTGTTGACATAACTCTGTCCTTTCCATTTCCCCCCTGACCCTCTATTTTCTTTTGTTCTTTCAACAAGACAAATTATCTCCTTCTTTTACAAGTCTAAGTCTGATAATGTTTATGCAAATGTTTGATCCATCATATATATTTTATATCATATTTTCTATCTACCATAAGCTTATGCAGCTATGCTTGCATATAGTTTTTTCTTCTCCATCAACTATTTTTTGTTCTTCTTGAGGGTGTGTGAGAGAACAGTCTACTTTGAGATTCCTTTGATTGAATCAATCCACATGGATTTTCCATCTAGAATTTCAGAAATTGTTAGGAACAACATTACTTGAGAAGAATTAAGATTATTAGATCATATTAGTGAATCCCATTTATAATTAGCATTGAATTCAAACATCTAAATAAGGGCACAAAATGAAGTACAAAAAAATGTCAATGCCAAACATCAGATTTAGATAGATAAGCAAAATAAATACTTAACACAGACCTAATTCAAGAACAGTTCACGAAATTCGAACGGTAGTTGAAAATTACGAAACAGAGAAGATGAATAAAAAATCACACTGGTTTACGAACCTGATTCACGGTCAAGTTGCCGGAAGTAAACGATTGACACTCGTCCGAGTAAGGGAGGTCAGCGATGATAGGGTTATGAATCTGCCCTGCCGGAGCAACGAACAGGGCCGGAGGAGCGGAGGTTACGACGAAGAGTGGGCGGAAGGGGCGAGGTTATGGACGAAGGTTATTTACAGTATTTATGTTTCATTTCTTGTCAAAAAATTATTTATGTTTCATTTATTGTTTTTACACACATTTTAATTCTTGAGAATAATTGTGATGCATGATTTTTTGGTACAAACTTGGATGCATGTTAAGTGTAAAATCTTTTTCAGTAAAAAAAGTGTACAATTTTTTATATTCTCAAACCATCACCATTCATTGTTTATATGATTTTTAAGTTAGATACATTTAATAAGAATCAAATATTTTGAATAATCGAAGAGTTACTATCATATGAATTAATCATTGAGTCTATTAGAAAAGATGCACAATTCAATTTAATCCGTTGAAAAAATAATTCATGATTTCTTGTTACTTTAGTTTTCAGGATATTCATTTGAATTTAACCTATTAAAAGAAATTATTACTAGTTGAATGAGAGAAGTATATATTTTAAAGATTAAATTTAAAAAATTATTATCTCTCATAAAGTCGCCTTAAATATTATAAAAATTATTTTTAATTTTAAAATTCAGTTCACTGTTAAAAGAAGTACAATTTTAATTCTAAACATTTAAGACATATTAATAAATAAAAAAAGTTAAATTTCTCATTAATCGGAGGTTGTGTGCTATTGGATTAGATGTACTTCCTAATAACTAGTTCGGGTGTCCAAATTAGAATAGAAAAAATCTTAAAAATTTATTGAACATTTGTAAAGAGATTTATATTTGTCTTCCTTCAATGGCACTAATAAAATCGAACTCATAATTTGTCAAATTCAATATTTTTCTTTTTATCACTAGACTTAATTATTTTAATCGAAATGCTTAATTAAATATGAAATACTAGTAAGTAGTTTCAATAAAAAGAATATGAAATATGTACCGTCCAAAATATCAAGACTAGTTGAATTAATTTAGTTTAATCATTTGAAATAATAATTCATAATTTAATGTGACATTTATTTTTTCAGATATTCAGTTGAATTTTTAATAAACAAAAATTGACTATTCTAAAGTGAGCATAATATCATTTTAGAGAATAAAATAAATATTATCAATTATTGATTCTCAAATAAATTATTGTTATTTTATGTACATACATAATCAATCATAGATTATTATAATATATTTACTCAATTTATCAACTTTTCATTTTAAATAAGTTAAATATATAAAAAAATTATTATTATTAGTGGAATGTGAGAAGTATGTAGCATAGTACTGATAAAGATATGAAATACACAATACATCTCAATCTCATGTTAATTGATGTTTGACGAAATTAACAGTTTGCTCATTTGTTGGAAAAAACTAGAGATAATTATCTCACACTAATGCATAATATTTTTCCCTCAACTATTACCGTCGGAATCGAATTTTCTTCGTCTCCTTCTTGTTCCCGTCACACTTTTTCACCTTTTTCTTCTTTCGTTTTGTAGGGGCTTGTTTTTTTTTTCTCTAAAATTGAGATTTCAAATCTCTTCTTCTTTTTTTCTCACATGGGTCAAGTTCAATAAAACACATATTCCTTTTTTTTTCCTTTTTTTTTTTCTTTCCTTAATAATAATAACAATAATAATACTAGTGAAATTGATAGATTCCATTTGGAGAGTAAGTCCACCCAACCTTCTTTAAATTTTTTGTAACACTTAAATTTTTTAAATTATAAAATTTGTGAAACGTTCATCTTTTTAACACATTCCCGTTTAATAAACATATATGTAGCCGTTATGACCTTTATGGATATGATATGACAATTTTAAATAGTTTAATTTAGTGAAAAATACTAATTTAAAATTTTTATTTTTCTACTAAAATCTATTTAAAATTTTTACATTAAAATCTATTTAAAATTGTCACATCAAATATAATAAACACATAAATATCAATATGTGTTTTTTAATAGAATATGTTAGAAAGAATAACAGTGCATGTTTTATAACTCAAGAACCTAAATGTTAAAAAAACTCAAAAAACTAAACCGTTATATAAATAAGCATTATGTATTTTGTCTATGTAATTTCCACCTATGAGCCAACAAACACATGGATAAAAAGAAGATGAAGTGACTTGCGTAAAGAACGGTCTCATGGAGCATATTATAGGAAAAAGGAAAAAACAAAATTGTAGCCAAGAACAAAAAAACCCAACGAGAATGAGTCTCTTTTATCACAATCACACCCATAAGTAACCATTTGTTGTTTGTTTTATATTTGAATTTGGATAATATGTGTAACATTTAATCTAATTTTGTGTTAAATATTATGTAACAACCTCTTACTCTACGACATCCTCCTCTTAGACCGCATATTCCAATAACAACACAAGTCACCACACCTCTTCGATCCAAGTCCTTCTTCAACACTACCACCCCTCCTATCAGGCCACTACCTTCTACAGCCCCACAATGATTTGAAATTTCAGTTTGTTTTGTTGGTTCAATTTTGATGGTAGCATAGTGTTTTGGATTTTGATGGTGCAATAGTTAGTACAATTGTCTTTCTTTCTCAATGTTGTTGGATTTATTTGAAACATAAAAAATTACTACAAGATTGCAAGTGTATTATATATTATCCCACCATTATGTAAGATCTTCTTATTAATTAATAAGATTCTCGAAGTCTTCTCAACCGTCGAATTTCAATTCTATTACCTCAAAATATGTGATATTATATGAATGCAACACGTAACATATAGTACATTATTGAGTTCAAGTGTAAATGATTAAGTCTCACATTGATTATAAATAGTAAAATGTTAGATATATAAGAGCGATGCACCATATACTCATAGCCTTATGGTTTTAAATTGAGATATGGTATCTAGGTTTCTTGTGGATCCTGAAACATTTGATTCGCCGTTGCTCGCGCTCCACCTTCCCCACACAAGTGGTACGTGGTCCCCAGACTCTCCAACATAACTTTTATTATCAACCATCATTGTCTTATAACACTTGTCATATATTTGCCACAATTATCTTTTGCATTTGATAGTATCATAATAATTTTTTGAATTTTGAAGTTGTAATTGTTAGTACAGTTGTCTTTTGGATTTGTTGGTATCATAACATTTTATCTTTTGAATTTGGTGGTATCATAATATTTTGGATTTTGGAGTTATAATCATCGATACATTTGTTTTTTTAAATTTGATGATGCAATGATTTGCTTGTTAGTTTTTCTATATATTTATAATATCACGTTTCTGCATATGGTCCATTATTTACTCCCACTAACTCACTAAGCACTTTGTTTTTTTTAAGTGTTAGTGTTAAAAATGAAGTCCATTTAAAATGAGGCTCTTTAAAAATACAATAGTAAAATTGGAAGTCTATTAAGCTTTATTATTTTTATAATATTAAACAATTTCTTAATTGATATAATATTAAATAATTTACAAAAACAATATTAAATACATTTACATTGAGTATTATTTTATTGAACTAATTAGCACCAAAATAAGAGAGTGAAATTTATACTATAATAACTAAAACATTTAATACTAAGACATTATTAATATTAATTAAATTAAAAGTATAAATTTGACTAAAACATTTAATACTAAGACATTATTAATATTAATTAAATTAAAAGTATAAATTTGAGGTTTAAAAATATTTGGGACTCAAAACGAAGGCCTCACTTTCCTCCCCCTTGCACCGGACCTGACTCTGTGATAAATAGAGCTCTATAAATAACACTGCTTATCTTTGTTGTCGGTCACTGAACCAACTTCTTTATTCAGAAAACTACACCATCGAGTTTTAAGTATGGGTTTAGAAAAACACAATAATCTTGTCTCTCCATAGTTTTCTGTCTCTAGATTGTGAATTCGGAATCCAACATAGTAATGGCTATCATATGATAGTATTTATGATAGTATACATGTTTAAGTCAATTTTGAAATTTAACATTAGTGTCATATGAAAGTGATGTTGATTGTAGAAATAAGTCGTAGACTTGAGGTTGTTGTTATGAATTGAAAGTTTGGTTATGTATTTGAGAGATATTTAATCCCACACAAAAATGAAAATACCAATTTAGTCATCACAAAATACAAAAAAATACCAATTTGATACTTTAGAATTCAACAAACTTGATATTTTCATGATCAATAAAGAAATTGAAAATTAAAGAAGAATAAGCAATATTTAGATTATTTTTTTTAAATTCAGGGACTAAATTGTCCTCAAAATTTAATTTTTGTTTACAATAAACATAGACCATTATATGATAAATGAAATGTCAAATAATCCAGTCACGGTTCAAAAACGAACAAAAAACACTCATTAGAAAAAAAAAATTACCAAAAAATCAAATTGTCTCGATTCATTATTGTAATGAACTAAAAAACGTTTTATCTTTATCAAAAATTAATCTGTCCTCCGTATTTTTTGTAACGGACTAAAATAGATCTTTGCTTTAAATTTTATAATGTTAATATAATACATAAGAGTTTTCAATTGATCATTTGAATTAATTAATTGCATGTCTTATTGAAAGATTTTGAGTGATGTAAGTGCAAAAGTTTGACATCTAGCGCGAATAATTTCCAAGACATGCTGATATTAGTCTTATTTTATTTATTTTTGTTCCGGTAATATCATAGTTCCATATAACTTAGTAATCGATACTAATAATAGTTTATAAACTATTTTCACACTTTTTCACAATTTATTTATTTTAGTCACTTAATTTATATATTGCATAACTGTCGTCTTTTACCTATGAAAAAAACTGTTATCTTTAATAATGTGAAATCGTATATAATATCTTTAAACTATATATTGCAGGTTATTGAAAAACCTACGGCATCATAAATAATTAAATATAAAAGTATATCTCTACATACTAATAACAATGTCAAATGACTCTCTTTTCTATTTGTACATTTCCCACTTTCATAGACACCAACCATGCTTTGTTCACCACATCTATCCATAAAATTGAAGAAAAGACACCATCTATGATCTATGTTTCATTCTATTTCCTTTGTCACAATACAATATTCTTATATAATATGGTCCAATCCAATGTTCTTAACCATAATCTAATCATACTTCAAATGACCCTCCTCCAGCAGTATCAGTTGGAGGATCAATTGAAATCCAAAGCAAAGCAATAGTAATGGAAAGCAATCCCGACCAAACATAAATAATTGTTGGCACTCTTCCTCTCCTACCCATCAACCCTTTAGCAAAAGGGTACATATGTGACAAAACCCAAAAACTAAAGAACATGCTTCCCATAAGCTTGTTCCACTGAGGTATAATACTGTACACTGTCCTTAAAAATCCCATGATAAGTGCAACAATGTTAATAATGATGATTGTTAGTGGCATGATGAAGAGACTAGTCCATTTCACTAAGTAAAGATCAGCATATATATCATCTTCATCATCACCAGCTGATTTTGATGTTAAAGTGAATGAAATCTCTATTCCTGCTATGACTTTTAATAAGCCTTGCACGACGGCGACAAGGTGCGCACTGGTTCCACCAATGACCCAAAATTGTTCGTTACGCCACCATTCCTCGAGACCGATTCCTGACCACTTTACTTCAAGGAGGGAGATGAGACTGAGGCAGATTGATATGAGAAGAAGGTAAGTTAAGAAAGCTACATTTAAGCCTTGGACTATGAATTGTCCTGAGAAAAGTGATAATGCTGGAAGGAAACAATATACGACGAGGAATATCGAGGTGAAAGGGTAGATTCCAACGTTCAGGTATGCGATTCTTTGTAGGAATTTAAGGCGTCTAGTTGCGAAAATCGCGTTGTTTCTTGAGAAGAAAATTTCTACTGAACCTGTTGCCCATCTTAGCACTTGGTGGAGACGATCGGTGAGGTTTATAGGCGCTGTGCCGCGGAAAGCGTCTCTTTTTGTGATGCAATACACTGATCTCCATCCACGGTTGTGCATTCTGTAACCTGTTACCACATCCTCTGTCACTGATCCATAAATCCAACCTATTCTGTCACCCCATTCTGTTTTATCTTCATACCTGCATTTTCACATCAAAGTTAGTGTTTCATACAAAGACTATTTTATCTTTTGGTACTCAAAAAAGACATTTACCAGCATGAGATGACAGCAATTGCCTCAGCTACAGTAGGAGCATCCAAGGGTGGACGTGGAACAAGCAATGCACCAGGTGGCCTACCATTCTTAACAGATTTATGATCAGCAAGTGGCCTTGCTTGAAACTCAGCAACAGGTATAGAATCTGTAAACATACTTGAGTTTCCAAACTTTTGTGGCAAATTCAATTCTGCTTCAGATGTTAGAGGCTCCATATCATCATCCATGCGTAACTTTGCTTGATTTGGATTATGATTCACCTTGGTTTTAACTCTACCAAACACACCTGTGTGCTCAATGAATCTTGGTGGTTCAAATCCATATAGTGCATACCTCCTAAACATGCATCCTGTTCCAACATACATTGGACCTTGTAGACCATCCAATGCTCTCATATTGCCTAATAAATAATTATACATTGTTTTATACAAGTAGATACTAAATTGCAATTATGCTACAAACTTTGATACTGTGGCAAAAATAAGGAACTATGAATTTAATGGCTAGATATATAGACAAAAGTGTGAATTACCATCAAAGAAGACCGTGTTATGATTTGCGTATCGATCAGAGGGATCGATGCCTTCAAATCTCTGTGGAAACTGTATGTAACAAACACGATCACCGCCGCGATCCAACATGAAGCACATTCCTTCTTTCAAAGCATGTGAATTGTAGATGTAGTGATCACAATCTAAATTGAGTATAAAGGGACCATTGGACAAAATAGCTGAGGCTCGAACCATGGCATTCATGGCTCCTGCTTTCTTGTTATGGTCATAACCTGGTCGTTTTTCTCTAGAAACATATGCAAACATTGGAATTCTGATGTCTATGCCTGTAAAGTCTAGTCTTTTTTCATCTGCATAACCCATTATAGGGTCATGCTCTGGGACTTTACTCATCACCTGTTCAGTTGAAAACATTCAACATTATCCATGATAAACTTATGAAGAATTAATCTAGTACCATTGTAAGTGTAGCATCCATTCACACAAAAAATATAATAATTTTGAAAATATTTGTAAAAAAATCATAACAATCATGTTTCACTCTAAAAAATAAATTAAAAAATCAACATAAATTAAATTTTCAATTGTATTTTATTACTACGTCACATTGTAATATCAATTCGTCTACAAGGTGTCAGGTTAATGATATGAGTTTAATTTTATAACTTTAAGGGACATAATTCAAATTCTTTCAAAGACAAATGTAAAATATTATTAGTCATTTTAATTCATAATAATTAAGTTCAACATTAGTGTCATTTTAGTGGAGGTAATTACATATTTCAGGTGGATAGTGTTACTATAGTCTTTTTAATATAAAAAAAAAAACAAACAAAAAACATAGACAATATCCCTTGGTTCTGTATACCACAAGATGAGTGAAAATTTTCAAGACCAACATCAATGAATCAAGTTAATATGAATACTAGACGGGTGCACTGGGGACACTAATGCTTAAATGTCGTCCAAAACTCTCGTGACGATCAACAGCAAGATCTTTCTCGTCTTTACGATTGAGAATGATTTAATTGATATGAGTTCAATAAAAATAAGGGAAAACGAACGTGTTCATCAAAACTCAACTAATCGAATCAACATCGATCAAGTCACCGTCTCAACCTTAAAGACGAGAACAGAACTATTAACTTATATTTATGAATAATATCGTCGATAGTCATTAAAGTTTCAGGTGAACTTTAAGCACTAGTCCACCTTAGAATTTGCCTAAATATAAAAATTTGATGATTGAAAGAAGAAATGAAATAGTACCTGCAAAATTCCAGCATGGTCACCTTTAGCATGATCAGCTGTAGGATTAAGCCAAGTTCCTGGCCAATGAGTTCCATCAGCCATCCATGTAGCTTTAGGGACATCAATTGGCTGATCTGCAGGTAAAACTCCTCCATTTTTCTCCTTAAGTAACTGCTTTTCTTTCTTCTCTTCTCTAGAGTTATACATTTTACTTCTTTGTCTTATTACTTCTGGAAGTCCATTGATTCTTACCTTAAATTCATCATATTCTCTCTTCATCCATCTTCTATCCTTAACAAAATCATGTAGTTTCTTGTTCTTTGTTGGGTCCTTCTTTAAGCCGAAGTAAGCTTCGGGATTCCTTGGTTCAATGTTGTGTTTTCGACAAAATGGTACCCAAATCTGTCAACAAAGTTTCACGTAAATTAGATATTTGTAGCTATATAATCTTATATTCGAAATCTAATTATATATATTTATTAAAATTTATACCTACATTTAAAGTTATTTGATCGAGTATCCAATAGTTCAATACTTGAATTAGATAGTTCATACACAAAAACAAAAACTCTTAATTTGACATATAAACCGATAAAATTCAATATTTATAATGAGTTATTAAACAAAGTAACTTTGATACCTCTTCAATAGGGTGTATGCAAATTATTGTGTATAATTTTTCTTTTAATTCACATTAATTTCTCATTCAAGAAAGTAAACAAACCTCAGCAAATTTGACAGCTTCAGCCATAGCTTCAAATGTGAGAATGGCACCACCATCATCTGAAATATAGCATGAAACTTTTTCAATGGGATAATCTACACAAAGAATGGAAAGAATGGTGTTGGCAGTGACAAGAGGTGGCTCTTTCTCCGGATCAGCCGTCGAAACAAAAACATCCATGCCAGGTAAATCCGACCGGCCAGTCGGATTCGTAGGCGAAGGTTGATCAAACTTGTCACGTAATGCAGCAAGGTCTGCACTTCTGTTTATTGGATTCAATTTAGGAAGTACATCAAGAAGCCAAGAGAATGCAAACCAAAGTTCACACACAATTGATATCCCCCATAACCACATTGCATCGTAATTCGGGTTTTGAACTCGCCATGTTAAGAAAAGTACTAGAACTACCATACGGATAGCAATCAACAACCTGTTCAATGAAAAATGCAATTAGATTTAAATAGATAATTTAGATATTTAAAAATAACTAAACTTATGAGTAATGCAATGAAAAAATAAAGATTTCTCTAAATGAGACAATAGTGGTTGAATTACCATATGTTATAATAATTAAGAAAAAGTACCTATAAGGGCTGAGTATAGCTCCTGGAATTGGAATTTTCCTAGTTAATGGTTTCCAAGGTTTGTCCATGAAATCTGACATACTCATTCCAGTATCATCACCAAAAGAATTTTGATCATCTTGCCAAAAAGCATTTCCAATTCCATAAGTCCCTTTTGTCTCAAACAACCATCTATTATGATCAAAATCTTGAGTTTGACTCCTTAATAACATAGACTTATTATTTGCTGAATTCAATACAGACATTCTTCTATCCATTTTAGATCCATCACCACCACCACCACCGCCACCATCATTCATTCCTTGTTGTTGTGACTCCGAGGCGAACCTCGTTGTCCCGGCCGCACCATCTGTCTTGGAATCAGATGTTCCGGGCTGGTTATCCGGTGTTAGTGGCATCATGACAGTGTAATTGATGTAATCATTTTGTCCGGCGAATTCGCCGGACAAATCCATGTCATCATCTCTTGAAAGATTCACTACCCGCCCGCTCGATGTCCGGCGTGCAAACTTCACCGCTTGTGGTGGCCGGCCACCAGACGAAGACGATTTCGGTGGTGAATTTGAAGAACTTGCCATCTCTTACATTTATGTATTATATATCTTTTTTTGAAATGGTCATTTATGTGTGTATGTTTATATTTGTTGGAAATATTTTGAAATGTTTTGTTTGATGTGATGTGATGTAATGCAATTTGTTGTTTTAATTTCCTTGTAACATGACTTAAGGTTTTTTAGATTGGTTAAGAAAACAAAAAACAAGAAAGAACATTGTTTTTGAGAAGAGAGAAATTCAATGGTTTGAAAATGGCTTTGTTTGAGATGTTTTTGAGTATAGAATTCTAACTCAGCGGGTTTCAACCCCTTAATTCATGCTCCACCTCTATCACACAAAGACACACACTCTCTCTTTCCTACTAGTTAGTTTGTTGTGAATAACTACATGATTTTAGGTCTATAAAAAAAGCTACAAAATTTTAGGAAGTTCTTTTATCACGAATTACAATTTCGTTCGCATAAAATTTTATCAATTGTTTTCGTGTCCATCCTCCATCTACAATCAACACACCTCTTACAAGCTAATGTTAATAGTCCTTTGTATATATATATATATATTTATTGGCTCATATAATATTATATATCTTAGTTAATTTGTTACAATAGCTAGTTAGTTATTTTACACTAGTTAGTTGTTTATCTAACTAATTGACTATTTGAGTCTATGTAACTCTTGATACAGAACAATTATCTTATTATTCAATACATTCTTCATTACTTTTCTCTCAACTATGATTTATATCTAAAATTGAAATATGATATCAGAGAAATAGTTATTCTGCTACATTTTTCTCAAACTTTTCTTGAAAGAATATTTCATTAAAGCTACATTGAATTATTTTTACTCTTCTATTATTCCTATCAAAATTCTAAATTTTCAGATTTTTTGTTTTGGTTGATTTTCATCTCCAGTTTTTAAAAAATAAATAAAATATGAGATTAAAAAGTATAACATAAAGTAGTAGTACTATGTCACTACTACATTTTTGAGTTGTGGCAACAATAAAAAAGTGTGGCGTAAACTAAAAAAACTGTGGCGCAATGATTTGGCAACGGTTTACAAAGTGTGGTGTAAGTGGTTGTGGCCTATTTTTTGAGGCAACGGTTTTTTACTTTTGCCCACAAATTCTAAAAAGTCGTTGCTAAAGACACTTAAAGAGGCCATGATTTTTTTAAATGTTTCAAGTCACGGTTTTATGAATTGATTTGTCAACATTTCATAAATGTTGCATATACAGTTAGGCCACGCTTTTGTGTATATTATTTCTGTTTCAAGCAACACATTATAACGCTCTCAAAAGCATAAGTAACATTTTTTGGTATAAGGCAATAGATTTGTATGTGCTGCATACAACTTTAAACCACAATTATTGAAACGTTGGTAATACATTTAGCCCACACTTTTTTAGATGTTGCCTATTTGTTTAGGCTACGGTGATGAAAATATTTTAAACCACACTTTCTATGTATTGTCTATATTTTCAACCACAAACATTCAAATGTTGCATACTTCTTTAGTCTACATTTTTCTACGTGTTGCCTATATCTTTAGGACACAATCATACACTCTCATCATTTAGACAAACATCTTGTAGCTCATAATTGAACATTAAATAATTGTTATTGAACAAAACACAAAAGAGTTAAACATAATCAAGTCTTAATTAAAGTATATGTTACCAAACAAAACAATTGTCTTATCAAAATATTGTAACACAAATATTACTAGGAATCCAAAAAAAAAAATCAATACATGATTAGATCAATTGTTATCATAGTTGTAAAAACTAAAATAATATATCATAATTTATACCATATTTTTATAAAATATTTGTAGCGGATAAATAAAAACTCTTTCAAAGAAAAAAAAATTGTGAGTTATTTAGAATATCACATTTCTCAAAATACAATCGGAACACTTTAAATTTTTTTTTCCTCTTATAAAATAGTGCATTCTCAATAAACTTGATTTAAGTATAATTTCGTAATTTAATTTTAAAGACTGACTAGTACCTATATGGTTTTCATACAAAAGTCATTTATAATTAAATAAGTAAAATACAACTTACAACTCTTATTCCCGGTATCACCTATCAGAGCAGGGTTTCTCCCAAACTTGAACTTCAAGACTCTTTATAACCTCTAATAACTGCGATTTCGTAAACGCAGGATCAAGCCAGTAAAACACAAACAACGAAGAAGGTGAGTTTCGAAATCACGTTGATAGTATAATATAAATAAGAAAAACACGCAAACAATCATAATAAACTGTATCATAACATTTCCTAATAAATCAAAATAATCAAGAAAAATAATATCACATTATAATGTCAAAATCACTCAAGTAAAATCCATATATCGTTATATCATCACATCATCCAAGATAAATTATTATCACTTTTGAAATACATTAATCACAACAAAACAATCACAAGAAAATGCAATGTTATGCATGAGCTTAGACACTACTTCTTCATATTTAGTACCATTCTAACTTTGAAGTACTTGGTTAGGAGGCTTGATACTATGTCACCACATAAGTGGACAGAAAATTCAAATTGGTCATGTCCTCATAGATCCCCTCAACTCAACCCGAGACACATATACGCGTCAGCCGAGGTAAACGTGTGTTGCATGGTAGCTCCCAATATTTGGAGGGTTACCTCCAAGTCACCTAGGAATTCCCCACCTGAATACCTCGAAGGCCTAACAATCTTGCCTTAAGGCTCAACAGTAGACCGCCACGATCAGACTCATTCAGTCGTACTTCCCTGAAATCATTAGGCTTGTTAGACAATACCTATATGATGACAAAATAATCTTTACTTCAAAATTTCTCATCAACTTCAAAAATTTCCAACATCTATTTTCTACCCTCGTTGGCCTAGACTACTCCATTAAGAGCATCATCTTTAATACAAGTTAAAATCATCACTATTTCATCAATTATAGGATTACTTCAATATTCTCATCACAAATTTATAACATCACTATCATTAATCATACATCATCACATATACTCATCACAAATTTATAACATCACTATCATTAATCACATATCATCATCATCATCACCTAAACTTATCACAATGCATTCATCTTTTATTATTACATCACATAAACTTATATCATACAATGCAACAATCTTTTATTATCACATCACATAAAATCGTCTAGTCAAACATATGTACAAAATTAATTCGACACCCAATATCACAATAATATCAAATACCACACATTTAACGAAATTAAATCAATCAAGACCTTATAAATGTTTATATTCCACAGTTTAACCTCACAAATTCCATATTTGCACATTAATTAATTTATCCCTCAAAAGGACTATTGCCGTACGTAGCGAGCCCCAAATAAATTGTTGGGAAATATGGTTTTCCCGTTCATCTCACAATATATTATACTCATGAATTCAAACGCTCTCTCACCCCTTACATTATTTCGCGCTTTCTCAAACACAGAAATGAATGGGAGTTTTCAACAACAACTGCAGATCGACAACGTATAGCGAACGAATCCGAATAAATGACGACTTCACACAATCGCCGAGACGGGACTGATAAATCATGCGGAACATAAAAATCAATGTGAAATAATAAATAATAATTTTAGGACAAAAAATGGAGTCAAAAAGGCGAGAAAAACCTGCAGCAAAAGTCTCACCGACTCGTTGGAGCGTTGGAAGGGTCCGACGTCAACTTCACCGAAAGATGCAAATGAGTAGTGCTTCTTGAAGGTTTCGACGAGAGGAATCCAAAAATGATGCCATTTTTTGGAGACAATAAACATGGTGATCGGATTCAGCCAAAAACAGCTCGCCCAAGGAAAAAAACACAGCTGTTTTTGATGAAATGGAGCAATGATCGATAAAATTGATGCCAAAAATGGATTTAGTGGCTGATTTAGTGTGGGTTTAAGGTTGGGATCAATTCAAAATGCAAGAAATTGGTTTAAACAAATTTGAGAGAAGAATGGTTTCTTCACTCGTTTAGCATGTTTTCATTTCGGATGACCTTCAGCATTTTATTTATTTATTATTTTTTAAGTGCAGATGGAAGGGGTGCAAATAGCAAGGACCCAAAACTGGGGTGTAGAAAGACATGGCTCAAACAAAAACAATAGTAGAAACAATCAAAGGGGCGCAGAAAGTAGTCTATCCCAAAATTTATTTTATTTTCTATTTTTAAAGTGTTCAAACAATTTAATTACTTGTTCTATTCATCCATAATTAAAATATTATTCTCTAAAATACTCACATTAAAATACTAATATATGACCACGCTCCTTCAGAATACAAATCATTTTTTTTAAACTATAATAAAATATTTAACCCTCAAATATTCATATTCATTTATATTTAAACTAATTAAATAAACTATTTATAATTTATATTAATAATTAAATCAAACATCTACCAAATTATCATACCATAGCAAACACACATATAAAGAAAATTTATCCTAATATTTATCAACATATATCCTAAAACACTTTAAATATCAAATTAACTCGGTAAAATGGTATTTTAACTAATTAAATAGTATACTATAAAATTTTGGGTGTTACATGCAGTGTACTCATGTCCTTGTTGTCTTTGCTAACAGTTCATCAATATGTTCATCAATTTGGAGGTTGTTTTGCTCCTTTGGGCCTTCAGCTCGAGTTATGGGTTTGACTATTGATTTGAGCAGTCTTGATACTCTTTAACTTGAGATTTGGAATGTGGAGAATGATTTGTCCTAACTTTGTCTTTAATAGGGAATAACTAGAATGTTCTTCTGATCAATCTCTAGTTCAATTTGACATGATGTTCTTGATTTCTTTCATGGAGAGATCATTGATTTTTGTATGAATATATTTGATCACCTATCTTTGAATAAATCACTCAAAAACACAAATTAAATGACAACATAATCAGAATCATGATTAGTGATTAATTTACTATTTGTTTATTCTCAAAATACTTGATTTGAGATTTTGCCTCAATAGTGGAAATGTGTCAGAAATATAAGATATAGTCAGCTTGATAATTTAAACATCAATCTTTCTTAAGTTATATATAGATATAGATCAACAACTTTCAGTTGATGATACTCCATTGTATCATGAAGCTTTCATTGCTCCTTTGGATGAACCATCTGCAACCACAATTCCACTCATGAGTTTATACCAACTAGTAGAAGAGACTCAAATTGTTGATCTTATTCTACAAGCTACCAACTTGGCTTTAAACTTCTCAACCAATCTTATTTTTTCCAAAGGTAAGCAACATCCAACCTTTGGATTTGAGGCTATGAGTCATTTCCTTGTGTTTCCTGGTCCAATTTATAATTTACCCATTCCTCCACCTCCACAAAAAACAAACATCACAACCACCAAGCCTCAACCAAACATCTCTACAACCTTTGACACTTCCACCTTCAAAGAAGAGTGTGTTTTTGAAAAAGGGAAAACCACTTCTTCTAGAAAAGAAAAAGTATAGGAATAGGAAGTTCCTTATCATAAGCGTACTAAGCTCTAGAAGGAAGTCAATGAAGAATCTCAAAAAGATGTCTGTATGCAACGCCATCATTTTGAATGTCCTCTATAATTCTCAAAATGCTCTGATAGTTGATTGAATTACAAGGAATGTGCTTCCATATTTATCTTTTATCACTTAAGCTCATCCAAACTAGATTATCGTGAAATAAGATCTTCCTCATCTATCCACTTTTTCATCCTCATATGATTCTTCTCCTTCCAAGTGAAATGAGTTTTTGTTGGATCCCCCATCTTTTTGTTGATACCAAATGGGGGAGAAGAATTAAGGGAATTATGGAGAAGTTTTAGGCTCTAACTGTTGAGGTAGCTTAAACTTAATCTTTTTGTTGACTTTTGATTAGCTCAGTCTTTTGTAATGGGTATATTAAGCTAAAATTAATTAATTTTTATTTATGGTTTAATCATCATGCTTATGGGATAATTTGTTTGAAAGTTTCTACCCCTTTTTGATTAATTAGTAATTCCTTTACTCTTCTGAGTATGTTTGAATCATTATAATTTTTATCTAAATGAATGAACATTGCTATGGTTCCAAAATGTTTATGTTTCAAAATCATATTTGTAAAAAATAGGCATAAATCGAGGGGAAGTTTATACAAAAATCCTCAATTAAAATCATTGATTATTTTGCATAAAATCAGAATGAACATTGAATCCTAATTCAAAATTTGTCATCATAAAAAAGTGGAAGATTGTTGAGGCAAAATTCTTTAATTAAATCATTTTAATGATAACAATTTTAATTAGATAAAGATCTAATTAATTATGATTTTATTAAGTGATCTCATATAAGCTCTTTATAGTAATTATAAGACAAATTTTTAATGAAGCTTAGACAAGCTTTTGAAACATACACTTACGTGAGAATGTTCATCATCCTCAAAACTGAAATTGTTCATCACTAGTCTCATGAATTAAAGATCAGAGGATATTCATTATGACAAAAGTGGAAAAAAGAATGATGCATTTATTGATTGTGCAAAAAGAATAAATGTCATAGTACAAGAAAACATTTTCTCAAGTGCATAAAAACAAAGAATCTTATGAAATAGAAAAACTGACATTGATCACGTGTGTAATGACAAAATTACACTTAGTGCAAATCTGATTTCAGTTTCCCAATCATACCCATGAATGTTCATGAAGAATATTCAATGTTGAGAACAATCAGACACGAGGACAATGAGAAGAGGGTGTTTTGCACTGCAAGTACAATGGACAACTCATTGCAAGCTCATCCATCTCACTTTATAGCTCATTGCAAGCTATCACAAGAGAATGATCAAACACCTCTACCATCTTCATACAGACGAGGATGTCTTCATACAGACAAAAGGATGATCATTAACTTCCTCAAAGAAGAGGATGATTACGAAGATTGAAGAGGACATTTACCCAGATCACATAAGATGTTTAAAAAACTTACCTTAACACTTTGGGACATGTGTCCAACGATTATAATTGTCCTCTACAGCAAAAAGAAGTCTTCCCAAGTCTATAAATAAAAGGTTCTTCAAGCTTCAATCTTAAAGAGACTACAATCAATCATAGAGGCAAAGAAACACACTACTACTCTTTTTCATAGATTCTAGGATAAAATATTTGAGTGTGTTCTTAGTTCAATCTATATCAATAGTGTTGTAATTATATCCAAACAATAATCATTTTTTTTGTAAACATCATCAAGTTTGTCTAGGTGGGCGAAAAAACTTGAGTTATTTATATAAGTATGTTGAGGCAAAGAAAATACAAGTGTAACATCAAGTGTGACTAAAGAAAAAAAGATTAAGTTGAGAGGTTTCTCAACTTACTAGTGGAAATCTCACAAGTTGTGAGTACTGGATTAATCTACATTGGGTGAACTATAATATTTCTTGTGTCTGATTTATTTAATATTTTCTTATTTCACCAAATCACACTCCTCTCACCTTGAGTTAAATTATGTTCTTGAGTCTTCTCAAAACACAAGTACGCTCATTATACTAATATGAAATTTTCAAGTCTTATGATCTTGAGATAGATTTTCAAAAGTGAAAATTTAAAAAGGTCACATTCAAACCTTCTTTTCTTGTGATAAATATATTCACTTCATATTTCTCCTTGCAGATTGATGACTTCTTCACTAAAACACATTTCATTAAAAAATTATGTTTCTTGATTGAATTTTTTATTTTATTTTAGCGATTGATTGATAACTTTTTATGCTTCTAGTTAATGGATCCCGAGTTTGAGGGTGATGTTAGATATTATATTTATTTTGAGCTTAATTGATGTTTTAGTCCTCTTATTTTTGCTAATTTAAAGTTGAAAGTTAAGTTTTTAGAGAGTTATATTGCAATTTCATGGGTCTCCTTATTTTTAAATTTCACGAAATCGGTCCTCCTATTTTAAAATACGACAGTGTTGGTATCTCATTTTGATTTTTTAACTAAAAAATGGCAGTGCCACAGATTTAATTAATAACATGACATATGATATAATAATATAAGATGATTAACATTTAGAAATCATAATAAAATCCTTTACAAACTTAACTTTCAACTTCAAATATTTTTCGTTTTTGTAATTTAATTAATGACACATAAATAATAGGGGAACCAATTCAGTTAATTAATGAAAATAGAGGTAAGCCTAAATTATAACTATGTACGCCAATAATAAAAAAAATAATAAAAATATATTTCAAAAAATGAGTAATTGTTATTTCAAAAAATAGTTAAAAAGCGAAATTGACCATATTGCCACTGGCCTCCTTGGGTAAGGCGTGTAGCAACCGCGGTTTGTAAAATTCATGTTACGTTCTGCGAATAAGAATTGAAGCCATGTATACAAAATACAATAGTAACACCTGCTTTCAATTCTAAAGTCTATATGAGAAATTTAACATTTCGTAATGTACAAGGATATCGAAGAAATACTTAATAATAATAAAACAGAAATTTTGCTGAAAATCATGATTTTTATACATTGCATTTTTGCTTAGGAACTTACCTGTAGCTAGCTATGGTTTCTTTTTTCAATTCCATCATTATAAATATCCATTTAATAGCTTCTTCATTACTCATCAATACTTATTCTCATACATAAACTTGTTTATCATTTATCTATCTCTTTTAAAAATTTTGAAAGAAAGCATTGCTAAATTGCACCATGAGTTCTAAAGACAAATCCGCTGGTAGCATTCTTTGTCCAACTACTAGGCCATCATCATCATCATCCTCTACATCCACTACTGGAACTAAACATGCAACAATGACTCAAGTCTTTGGCAAGAGACAAAAAGTAATTTTCTTTTCCCAGCTTGTTTAATAAACAACTTTTATTCTTCAAATTTTTTTAAGCAAAAAAAAACTTCAATAAATAAATGATGATCAAACAATAATCCATGATTTTAAATTACTATTGTGATTGCTGATGCGATTGGGAGTTTATTCCAACCATGACACATATCTTTGGAAGGAGAAACAAGGTCATGGTTTTAAATTGCGGTCCTCAACCGCAATTGCGGCAGTCATACCGCAAATTTTAAAGTCTCTTCAACGGCATCTCAGCCACAAATTAGGCTACATCAACCGCATTTAAATGCATTTTTCTACGATATAAAAGTTTGTAGTATAACCGCAACTGTAATTTATAACCATGAACTAGAAATATATATTTTCATTAGTGTGTTTAATAATTACACCCTTTGATTTATTACTAATATTACTTCAAATGCATAATTATATGTTTGATTTTGCTCATTCAATTATGTTTTAAATCTTTTGCAGAGTAGCTAGTATGGATCAGAAGGGACCATTTATAGAAGTTGTTATATATACCACATATACCTATGTTTTGTTTTATTCATTTATTCCAATTTGTTTCTTGTATGTTTATTCTTCTGTATTATAGAAAAAGCTAGTATATAGGTTTTATTTCGGAAGTATACACTATTGTATTTTAATATCTTTGTTGTACTTGTGCTCTATATTATAAGTTGTATGATCCCTATTGATTCATTAATGGATATATATAGTGACATTTTTTAGTGGTGGTTTAAGGTTTTGATACAGTAAATCCATCCGAAAGAAATAAAAAATAATGAATGTTTAGGGTTGGGTCTTGACAAATTAAAAGTTAAACATTAATATACATTCAAATATCTAAAGGATTGAGTTTTGAAAAACTATTTTAAAATAAATTTATGCCACCGAAGATATTACTAGGTTGAGTCGCAGCCTAAGTCGCTTTCTTTAAGACGTTTCGCGATACCGTCCAAATTGTGCAAGACAGACTATCAAACACACGAAGTCCCTAGGATAAAACAGCCTAGACAGACTATATCAGAGTTCTACTGCACTGTATAAAACCGTACTCAATGGTCATAACTCCACCTTATAAACACTGCTGATGTGTGATATCCCTATATTTGGGACTTCTACATTTTTTCAATTCACATAACATTATCTCTAAGTTTCAACTTATTTCCAACAATCCCCCACTTGAATTTAAAAAACTGTTTCTAAAATAGCGTCAGACACTTCTATATGATCGTGCATAAATAGAGGTGTCTCTTGATTTGAACCTTTGCATAGTAAGTAAGATTCAAGTTCAACAAGAGTGACTCGTAGTCTTGGACTCTATCTTTGACATCAAACGCACATACAACCTGTGTATTCTCAAAAGCTCGTGCATTAATGGCCCTGCAAGTCTATCCCAATACAGTGAACGCTCTAAAAATTTTGCCACAAAATTCCATAGGAAGCAACCCCACTTCCACATTCACATAGGTGAGAGTTTAACAAGAGTACTTCTGTAGCTAGGTACTCAACTCCACAAGGGTATAGATCTCATTAAGAGTTTATATTACCTCATCCTTTCATCGTTTCAGGAATCATGCTTCTTTGATTTATAATAGCATGTTCATCTCATATCACTTTACGACTTATTATAATCCATTGAACCTAATTCTTGGAATCTCTAGTCTTTTAGGTTGAGTTACCATCATGAGTGACGCTATAGGCATTAATATAATCTTTTTGGATGTATTTAGTACTTTCTCTCTAGCTAATCCTTTCGTCAAAGGATCTGCTACATTTTCATTAGTGCGTACATGATCCACTAAAACAACTCATTTAGAAAGTAACTCCCTAACAGTGTTGTGCTTACGATGTTTTTGTCGTCTCTTATCGTTGTAATAACGATTCTCAATCTTTGCAATAGCCGCGGTACTAATGCCGTGGATCAACACAATTGAAATTGGTTTTTCCCATAAAGGGATCTCAGTTAGCAAGCATCTCAACTAGCTCGCTTCATCACTAGCAGTAGCTAGTGCTATCATTTCAGACTTCATAGTGGATTGTGCCAATATCTTTTGTTTCTTCGATTTCTAAGATACAACACCACCAACTATACTAAAAATATAGCCACAAGTTGCTTCGGAGTCATTTGATAAAGTGTTCCAATCAGCATCACTATATCCTTTAAGATAGTTTAAGCCCTATCTTAATTGATAAATGCTGATATTGACATATCGTTAGTTTTTCCTTAATTTTTATCTAAATATTAAAGATTTGACATTGATTTTGAAATATAAATAATTTATATTTAATAAACATGCATGATTTAAATATTAAATACTTTTACAAACAAAAAAAATATTAGACACCGTCGTGTAAACTAGTTTTATATTAACATCAAATTAGAATAAAATATTGGTAGTCTTTTATATATATGCCACAAGTTGGTTGGTTTATGTTAAAGGATAGTGTGAAATTATTTTATAGTCTCATTACACATCAATTAAACTCTTTACAAATTCACACCATATGATATTAGAGTTTAAGGAGAAATTTAATATCCATATATAAATAGTCTCACTAAAAAGGAGATATAAGGTCAATTTAGTATTTAGAATGAGAGATTTAATGAATGAAGTGATAAAGAGGTCGCATGTTTGATTTTGACACTGAGTAAAATACTACCAATATATTAATTATTCACATTGATTTGATTAATTGTTGAAAAACATAAAAAACCTTGAGGCCCTTAAATTGAGGGTAATAACATTCCTACTAAGTTCCAGGAAAATATGATCATAAACACCACTTATTTGTTAATATTTGATACACCTTATATTATTACACCTCTCAAGTAATTCACAATTCCACCGTCCATTTTCAACATTTCGTAAACACGATTTAATAATCTGAAAATATAAATAAAATAGAAATGTTACCAAAATTTCCAATTTATGTAGAGAGAAGCTAGCATTTCAAACCTTGAGTTGGAGGCTAAGGTGTTTAAAGAAACAGTGACGGTATAAACCTTCGTGCTAAGTTCCGGGAAAATATGATCATGCGTATATTTATTTCTCTCATTCTCGTTCGAATGTAATTAATTTTCAATTCTCTACTAATTTATTTATAAAGTAACATAATAAAATGATATTTCTGCAAAGTGTAATCAAAATTTTATAAACCAAGAAGGGATGGTAAACAAAGTGCCAAATTGTGTAAGTTAGTTGCGTAATAAAATTATTAGGCTAAACATCACCCTTAACTTAATTTCAGTTAACGATTTAGTTTTTTATTTTTTTTCCTTCCCGATTTCGTCTATTATGATTTTAAATAATTTCAGCGTTACCCTTTAAGTGGGGTTCCGTTAAGAAAAAGTTAAAAAAATTCCCCATCTGAATCATTGCATATGTTCATCAAACCTATAGGAACGATTGTCACTGATCTGAAGTGATGTCTATGGAGTATAAATACTTCATAACTTCAGTTTTAACGAATCAATCCTACTACCAAACTTTGAACAAACTTTGAACATTTTTCTGCAATATTTCCAAAACATAAAGGGTAACTTTTTCTGAAAACGGCGGATGATTTTTTTTAACTTTTTCTTAACGGAACTCCACTTAAAGGGTAACGTTGAAATTATTTAAAAACATAAAAGACCAAATCGGAAAGAAAAAAAAAAAAGATAAAGGACTAAATCGTTAACTGAAATTAAGTTAAGGGACCACTGGTAGTATTTAGTCAAATTATTACTATCAAAGTAAAATTAGGGTCGAGCCGCGAATAAAAAAACCTAAGTTATCAATATTTCTTTTCGTATTAACATGATATTTTGAGACTAATTTTTGGTAGCTAATGGTAATTAAAGCCTTACAAATAGTTTTTTTTATTCATTTTATTGAATAGGTGGGTTCTAGAAAAATTTAATTTTTCTTTCGAATTTTTATATGATTTCCTCATCTGAGTGCAACACAAGATCGACTCAAAGATAAAACCACTAATAAAATTGTTTTAGACCTTCAAGAAAAATTAAATTTTTATTTAATAGAAAGGCGTCCAATTTTTTTTAATTTGTACTTAATAGAAATTCTAGAAGTTTGGTCGAACAATCAATTGAAAAAGAAATATTATACAAAATTGATTATATTAATTTAATAAATAATTTTTATTTTAAAGTATCTAAATTATAATTTTCTATAAAAAATTTAGTAACATTATTACATTGATTTATTCATCGTCTTGGTGCAGCGATTTTTGATTTTTCTGTTTTGTTTTGATGTTCGTTTGATATAAATTTTTATGGTAGACATATCATTTTGGGCTACTCAGAATCTTGTGAATTTGTTTGCAAAATATTTGAATTTGTGTTGTATAGATATATTTTATCAATTTGAATGAGTGGATGTATTTTTTAGCACAAAGATAAAAAGAATTTGAGTTAAATGTTTTTTTATATATATAAATTGAAGTTAAGAATTTCAAAATTAATTAGAAATGTATTGATAATGTATGAAGAAATTTGACCATATTACAACGGTGATCGGGTAAGGCTTACGTGTAGGAACATTGGATTGTATAATTTCATATTACGTTCCAGGAAGAAGATATATCCAATATACATTAACAATTAACCAACACATTTCAAATAATTTGACATTTTCTCTTTTTCAATTCTGAAGACAATCTGAGAAATTTAACATTACGTAATGCACAAGGATCATCGGAAAAATTAATATATTTAACAAATAAAACCGAAATGTTTTAGAAAATTACTGTGCAAAAAATAACATTTTACAACGCTTTTTTTAAGTCCTTTATAGCACTGTAGTATCTAGTGCTGTTAACTGATACAACAACGTTTTTAAAATAAAAAAGTGCCGTAATATATAGCGAGCAACACTTCTCTTAGAGTAGTTTTACTGCGCTTTTCATAAAAAAACGCTATAAGAGGTGAATATATAACGCGCTAGTTATACTAGTTTTATAGCGTTTTTTTTAAAAAGCGCTGTAAATCTATTCTAAAACGCGCTGCTTGTTGTATTAGTTTTACAGCGTTATTTCAAACAAGCGATGTAATAAGTGCATTTTTATACTAGTTTTACAGCGTTTTTTTGAAAAGAAAAAAAAGCGTTGTAATAGGTGCATTTTTAGACTAATTTTAATAAAAAGCGCTATAACCCGGATTGACATTTTTTAATGGCATTTTTAAAAACAAAGCTTGTTTGTGTAAACAGATATTTTGTGGCATTTTTTTAAGAAAGCGCTGTCTTTCAATTTTTTTTCCAAAATCATATTCATCAAGCACATATCTATTATAATAATTAAAACAGAACCTCCAAAATTCTTCTTCTATGCCACATCCTCCAATATTTGCCAACTCACCATCTATTATAATAATTAAAACAGAACCTCCAAAATTCTTCTTCTATGCCACATCCTCCAATATTTGCCAACTCACCAAAATTCAGATGTGGCACATTCCAAATTCATCTTCTATTCCATTATGTTTTGTTTCTTCAATATATAATGCAAACCATTTTCACTTGTCAAAATACAATTATTTCATATATTATATAATTTCAACTTTAATTTATCACTCAATGACTCATCAATACACTTAAAAAGCTCTAATTACTCATCAAAACTTTCATTTCAATAACTCATACAAAAAATACAAATCATCCAATATCTTCGTATCATCACAATGAAGAATTTTGGGTTCTGTTTTAATTATTAATATAGATGTTTTAATTATAATAGAGGTTCTATTATAATAATTAAAACCTCCAAAATTCTTCTTCTATGTCACATCCTCCAATATTTGCCAACTCACCAAAATTCTGATGTGGCACATTCCAAATTCATCTTCTATTCCATTATGTTTTGTTTCTTCAATATACAATGCAAACTATGTTTTGTTTCTTCAATATACAATGCAAACCATTTTCACTTGTCCAAATACAATTATTTCATATATTATATAATTTCAACTTTAATTTATCACTCAATGACTCATCAATACACTTAAAAAGCTCTAATTACTCATCAAAACTTTCATTTCAATAACTCATACAAAAAAATACAAATCATCCAATATCTTCATATCATCACAATGAATAATTTTGGGTTCTGTTTTAATTATTAATATAGATGTTCAAGTTAATAAGTTTTTTTCTATGTTGAATGTGTCTCCCATAACATTTTTTCTTTTTATAATTAAAAAAACACACATCATAATTGAAACAAAAAAAAATGAATAATATTAAATATTTGAAAATAAATAACTTCTAACTATTTTATTATTCACTCGAAACTTTTTATATCCTAAACATTCACAAACTTTTCTTATCTATAATTTTTTTCAACCACTCTTGAAGTTTGTTGACCGTGTCAAATAATTATTTGAAAATTTCAAGGCACATACGAATTAATTGTTTCGATATTTTGAATTTAACAAACTATCACTCATGAATGAATGTTATAATATATGACAAAATACATAATATTATTTAGTGTATGCATAGATCGACAATGAGATATATCCAAATACAATTATTTCATATATTATATAATTTCAGCTTTAATTTATCACTTAATGACTCATCAATACACTTAAAAAGCTCTAATTACTCATCAAAAATTTCATTTCAATAACTCATACACAAAAGTACAAACTATCCAATATCTTCAAATCATCACAATTAAGAATTATGGGTTATGTTTTAATTATTAAAATAGATGTTCATGTTAATAAATTTTTTTTCCTATGTTGAATGTGTCTCCCATAACATTTTTTCTTTTTATAATTAAAAAAACACAAATCATAATTGAAAAAAAAAATGAATAATATTAAATATTTGAAAATAAATAACTTCTAACTATTTTATTATTCACTCGAAACTTTTTATGTCCTAAACATTCACAAACTTTTCTTATCTATAATTTTTTTCAACCACTCTTGAAGTTTGTTGACCGTGTCAAATAATTATTTGAAAATTTCAAGGCACACACGAATGAATTGTTTCAATATTTTGAATTTAGCAAACTATCACTCATGAATGAATGTTATAATATATCACAAAGCACATAATATTATTTAGTGCATGCTTAGATCGACAGTGAGATTGACAAAATTACGATGAACATAAAAAATTAAAAACGTGAAAAAGTACATAAATTTATAAATCTAATGTTTCAAAACTAATATAAATTATATAAAATGAAGAAATATTATAGCTAAATGTATAACTTTAACAATAAAGAAATACATAACTATTTAACAAATATATTATTAGAAGAACCACTTCAATGAAATCAAAAAGCTTGAATAAACCAATTCCACATTTAAATATATTTTGCATGAATTGTATTAGTTTCAACAATGTTTTACTTTTTCTTTTACTAAAGCAAACCTAGCTTATATATAATTATTCAAAACTATATTTACCTTTAAATACATAAACACTTGAGTATATTGTATTGTAAAACAAAATTAACATTACTTTTAAATTACATATTATTGTTATTTTATATTCAGTAATATATTAAATTCAACCGTGCAACGCGCGGGTTAGTATCTAGTTGACACAATTACTATATTCACCACATATTCACAGCAATTTCATATTCACAACAACTTCATAGCAACAACAATTTTCATTTAAACAACAATTTCATTTTCACATCAAGTACTATTTTTTTTACATATTCACAACAATTATATATTCACAATATCAATTACATATGCACAACAACAATCAGTTCACAACACCCAATGTACAATATATAATAGTTTCTTTTCTCAACCTCACACACACTTTGAGTTAAACTATGAATTATATGTCAGCTTTACAATAATGCCAATTTCCCAACAATTTCTTATTTCACCCTACTGTAACAAAAAATAAAATAAACTATAATTAAAATAATGATCACCTATTAACAAATTATATAACTTTTAGTTCGGTCACATACTGACACCAATATTCCTTTATTTCAATTAGATCACTTTTCAAAGTATGTTGAACTGGAATTGTTAAATTACTATGCGATATAATATTTGAACATAAATAAGTTAGAATCAAATATATACATAGTTTATATATGAAAATCAAAATATAAACAAAAAAGAATACCTTTTCTGGAATTATATTTTGATTCATATCAACAATCTCCTTCATGAATCGCAATATATAGTATCCGTAGTCTATGTTGTTAGTTTGACGAGGGCACTATAAAATAAAACATATACACCAATAAATATTTATGCTTTGAATGTAAATGAAATTTTAAAGGCATATAATTAAGTTCTATAACAAAAATTTCAATCCTTTATTGGAATCCATGTGATGTTGTTTGATTATTATTCAATTACCAAACACATTATATGGCGCAAGAAACAGCTTATCCTTCTCTTTATTTCCCAAAAGTAATCAACGACATATTTCTTTATGTTAACTGGATTGAGTTTAAACATGGACAACTTATGGGGAGATAAGAATGAAAATCTATTTGACAATTTACGCATGCACACCAACATTACATACAAAAACCTTCAATGAAAATGTCAAATTAGATTAATTACCAATAAATGTGGCAGTGATGCAATTAAAAGTAATTTTTATCTTAAAAGTATTTTACATTACCTAATGTATATGCTAATGACAGTAGCACTCAGCTCCTTATGATTAAGAAGTTCATATATGTGCTCTTTATCAAGTAATTCTTCATACTCATCTCTGAAAATACCTTTCTCCGTGTGTATGATACGTGAATCATTGTTGTCCATATTCATTTTTGCTTGTATATCAAGACACAACCCAAATCGAGAAAGGCGTGGATGACTTATTTTAGAAGCAGTAACTGATTTTCCATGATCCAGTTTTTGAATTTTGCCAGATTTATTTTTACAAAGAACTTGCATTTGTGGTGCGGATGATTTCTGGCAGATTTCCGATGGGTGGAGTTTTGCTTGAATCTGAAAAAATGAGGTTGATCAGTTTGTTAGTTAATATAGTGAGCTAATCATTTCGTATACACATTGATGTATATGTCAACCCTTTTCTGGTGAAGTGACTGACTCGTTGCGAGGAATCTTCTTATCATTTCCTTTAGACTTTGTAAAAATCTAAATAAATGTGAAATTAAAGTTAACAACGGAAAAAATCAGCAATTAAATATAATCAATCATAACAATATATCATACAATTAAATATACATAGCAATTAAACATACCTTATCTAGGCCAACACGATTTTTGGGCTATGCCACATAACTACCTATTGCTTCTCTAAAAAACTTCATATCTCCATCGTTGTCGGGTATATGCAATGGTGCTTGTGGTTCAAAAGCAATCACGAGTGAAACTTTAACATGGTCGGCAGGGATCAGAGTATGGTGTAATACTTCTCCCAAGGTATTGTACAATGTTCCTTTTCCAACCATGCAATGAGTAGGGGAGGATAAATATAGCACGCAAGATGAGACACCCTAAATCAATGGTTAATACATAAGTATGTAAAACAATTAGGTTGAATGAGTTTCTTATTTTATTAAGTAATTAATTATCTTTGGAAGACTTTTACGACCAATGTTGCAACTACCGTTTTCACTCTCTAGTTGTATTTCACGTTGACACTCTGGAAGTTGCTTTTTCTTATTCGTTTTCACAAAAAATGTCACTTGCTCTGTTAGGATTTTCAGCTTATCTAGTACTTCCTCATATATGGATTTGTGCGCTGCTCATATGAAAAATAGCCTTTAGGAGTTACGCCAAATCCTTTACCTCTCACACGGCCAAAATATTCCGGAACATTAAATACTTTACCAAGTATGTCCCTGCAACTAACTTGTTTACTCTCCTCTTGATTTTCAGAACATTGTTCTAGATTCTCCTAAAATACATGTAGGATTAAAAAAATAAGTTCAATATCATTTTTAAAATACAATATTAAAAAATATTAAAGTGATAATATACTTACACATTGTTCTATCACTTGTTGAACATTTTCATTATCAACTATTCCATCTTTATTCAAACGAGCCTCTTTCCACAAAATATGACGACTTAATGGTTAATCGGATTGCGTCTCTTGAAGCTATTTGTTAAGACATAAACAAAAGTTATTCGTTGAGACATAAACAAAATATTAGTTAGAAGCTATAGTTTATAATCTACCACATTATATAAAAGTGATGTTTACTTACAATTTTTTGCTCTAAACGTGCATACCCCCCATACGCGATTTTTTGTATGGATGCATTGGATTTTTTGCCCTCTCACGATTTGCCATACTTATACTCTATATAAAAAAAATAGCGATCATGTAAAAAAATACGCTATGAATATGAATAATAAAACACAAATGCTAATAAATTAATATTACCACAAAAGCGGGGTTTCCACGTTTAGCTACAATAGCGCTCAATTCTTTATTTGATATGTAGTGATTATATATTTTTGGAGCTTCAACATTCAAATTTCCATCGCGATCTCTTAAGTAGCAATTTGACAAATGAGATCTAAATCACCTGTGTACTTTTCCAGCAACTCTAAGCACATAATTTTTTCTCACCTTATCAACATTAAAAGCCGACTGCAAACCAAATAAAGATAGAGTTTGAGTAGAAGTATTTCAATGGAAAAAATTATAAGTAACAAAAAAGTGGAATAAAAAAGTTACTTGTATATCATTCCACAATATAATGGTTTCTTTGCATCGCTCAACAAACTCTCAAACATTTTAGGACAATCCTGAATATCTTCTTCAACAGCTTTTGCAATCTCCTCAACTCGATCCCGTTCATATGTATCTGTGTCGAAATCATTTGAAGTATATGTCGAACCATTCCCAAATTTAGTGTTCCCTTTTTTTTTCTTCTCACAATGTCTTATCCAACATGTATCTAAAACACATGTTTTTGATGACGACAAAGACCAAGAAGTGTGATCAAAGCAACAAAGCTCAAAAAGAAGTCCAAATATCATAGTTCAACTTTAAAAAAACATATTAGATGTTTAATCAATGTAAAGGTACATGATACAATCAATACTTCAAAGTACATGAGAACCATTCACCTTTGCATATGCATAAAAAGGATTTTCACATGTCAAAATTACATTAACAATGTTTAAAATTAATATTTTTGACAAAAAGCAATGTTGTATTCGAATACAACATATTGTATTCGAATACAGATGCTAAGTCAGTAGCAAAAACTTGACATCTGTATTCAACTACGCAGTGCTATAATCGAATACAAGTGCTAAGTTAGTAGCTCAGACTACACATCTGTATTTGACTACAATCTGCTGTAGTCGAATACAAACAACAAGTCACTGGCAAAATACATCTATTTGTATTTGACTACATGATCCTTGTATTCGAATACAAGATGCAAAATTTGAATAATTCTGAACGTTATAAGAGGTGTATTCGAATACACACATATTGTATTCGAATACAATTGGAAACAATGCAATTTTTCATATCTGAAATGGTTCTAGATCATTGCATTTGTTCATCAAACCTCTTGGAACAATGGCCACTAATCTGAAGTGATGTCTATGGAGTATAAATACTCCATAGTTTCAGATTAATCATCATATAATCCTACGACCAAACCTTGAACAACTTTGAACAATTTTCTAATTTTTTTCTCAAAGTTATTTTTCATAATTCAAGTACTTGCATTTCATTTTCATATCATTGAGAAAGGTTCTCAAAGTAGTTGAAGCAATATTGGATCGATATCATTATACCTCTCTTATATTCTTATTCCAAATCAAATTACATTGTTTGTAAAAGAAAGTGGTACTTTTTTAAAGTAGTCTAATCTAATATAGTAGTGTGTTATCTTAGAAGTTTTTGTTAGAAGCTTGTAGCAGAGATCCTAGGGTGGGATTTGTACATTTTCTGACAATAGTGGAAAAATCTCTTGTAGTGTGCAAGAGGACTGGATGTACCATTGGTCATAAAGGGAACCAGGATAATATTGATGTGTTC
This sequence comes from Cicer chorassanicum, assembly GCA_037974735.1. Classification (NCBI taxonomy): domain Eukaryota; kingdom Viridiplantae; phylum Streptophyta; class Magnoliopsida; order Fabales; family Fabaceae; genus Cicer; species Cicer chorassanicum. The sequence continues at coordinate 10,537,390 of JBBPBP010000002.1, forward strand.
ATTTAATTGCTGCCATTTACTTATTGTCACTTACTATTCTATAGCAGAAAAATCTATCACCAAATCGCTGAAAACAAGAAAATTTCCTAAACACCTAATTCACCCCCCCCCCTCCTAAGTGCACCTCTGTTCTTACATTTGGCATCAGAGCAGGATCGGGTAACTTACTCCTCGATCATTACTCATGGCTTCCGCACAACCTGTTTTGAGAGATGGTGGCAGTAGTAACAAACCACTATGCTTCGTTGGAGAGCACTATGCATCGTTGGAGAGGACTATGACTTTTGAAAATGGTCCTTAAATTCAAAAAACGATTATCAAGAATAAAGAAGAAACAAAGATAAAAACTTCATGGACAGACGATGGTAAAAGAAAAGTGTTGTTCGATAAAAGGCTAAAAATATGCTACAAACAACACTAGGAATGGATGAATTCTTTCGTGTATCTCACTGCAAAATGGCCAAAGAAATATGGGATACACTGGAAGTAACTCATGAAGGTACCATTGAGGTAAAAAGATCTAAATTCAATACACTATCTCAAGAATACGAATTATTTCGAATGCAGCCCGGAGAGTCTATCTTAGACTTATAGAAAAGGTTCTCCCATTTAACCACCCACTTGTCGGCACTTGGGAAAATCTTCACCAACGATGAATTAAATCTCCACTACCGAATATTATCAAGAAAAATGCCATAAAAAAGAAAGACTTCAAAAAGGCATACATAGCTTGGGAAGACAAAGAAGTGAGTTCATCTTCAGAAACAGAAAGTGAAGAATGCGCTAATGTTGCATTAATGGCATCGCATCAATCAGATGATGAAGAAGAGGATAGTAACATAGACTCCCCTCATCATAATGTGACTAATAGTGAATTAATTATCAAATATAATGATGCTCAAAATGCCGTTAAAGATCTACTTGTAAAAATCTGTTCAAATTAGTGTCAACCCAAAAGAGACAAATTTCAACTCTTCAAGAAAAAGTTGACACTATGGAGAAGGATTCTGAAAAACTAAAACAAAGTTTTACATGCAATAAGTGTGATTCCCTCTCTTTTAAGATTGTTCAATTAAATAGAGTAATTGAGCGATACGAAAAGGGACAAATGGGATTGGAAAATGTTTTGAATATGCAAAGATAGTCAAATGACAAAAGTGGTATTGGATACTCAAAATTTGATAAACCAAGCTTGAATAAAACCATTTTTGTTAAAGCGCGTAATCAATCCAATCAAGAAAAGGTTATAATTATGCAAAAAGATCATCATTATAAAGAGAAAATTATCCAAAATAAATCTCATACACATACTGTTAAAAATAGATTTACTCCTACTTGCTCTTATTGTGGTCTTAATGGTCACACACCTAATGCCTATCACGTTAGAACCGTTAGTGTTCCAAAAGGGCATTAAGTGTGGGTAAAGAAAGGTACTAACCATCAAGGACCGAAAGCACATTGGGTACCTAATAAAACTTGATTTTAATTTTGAAGGTATGCACGCAAAGTACCTCAAATATGTGGTACTTGGATAAGGGATGCTCTAAACATATGACGGGTGATAAAACAAAATTTTCAGCTTTAACTCTTGAATCAAAGGGATATGTGGTCTATGGAGACAACAACAAAGGAAAAATTTTAGGCATTGGAAAAGTTGGTGCAGCCCCATCTCCTTCGATTGAAGATGTTTTGTATGTTGAAGGTCTAAAACACAATCTCATAAGCATTAGCCATCTTTGCGACAAAGGATACAAAATAGCCTTCAGCAAAGATGAATGCATCATCCAAAATGAAGCTACAAATGAAATTCAGTTTGTAGGTAAGCGCTTCAAAAACATCTTTATACTTAATCTTGATGATTTATCCTTAAAAATGAAGTGTCTTTTGGTGAGTGACAACAATGATGCATGGCTATGGCATAAAAGAATTGCACATATCCACATGGATCATTTAAAAAAATTGATCAAGCATGATCTTGTTGTACGCTTACCAAAGATGAAATTTATAAAGGATAAATTGTGTGATGCTTGTCAAAAAGGTAAGCAAACAAAGATTTCTTTCAAACCTAAAAATGTTATATCAACTTCAAGATCACTTCAATTAATACATATGGACTTGTTTGGTCCATTAAGAACCAAAAGTCTTGGTGGAAACTCATATGGACTAGTAATAAATGATAAATTGTGTGATGATTACTCAAGGTTCACTAGGACCTTATTTCTGGCAAGTAAAAACGAATCTTTCAAAGCATTCAAAAACTATGTCAAACTAGTCCAAAATGAACAATCAGTCAAAATTGTATCAATTAGAAGTGATCATGGAGGAGAATTTCAAAATACCTCTTTTGAAGAATTTTGTGAAGAAAATGGAATTTTCCATAACTTTTCGGCACCTAGAACACCTGAAAAAAATGGGGTTGTTGAGAGAAAAAACAGATCTTTGGTAAAACTTGCAAGGACCATGCTAAACGACTCAAGTCTACCAAAATATTTTTGGGCAGGTGCTGTAAACACAACATGCTATGTATCCAACCGAGTAATCATTCGACCAATTCTTAAGAAAACTCCTTATGACCTGTACAAAGGAAGAAAGCCCAATATCTCTCACTTCCACATTTTTGGATGTAAGTGTTTCGTGCTAAACAATGGTAAGGACAACCTTGGAAAATTCGATGAGAAAGCTGATGAAGTTATCTTTATTGGTTACTCATTATCTAGTAAAGCTTATAGAATTTTCAATAAGAGAACTTTGTTAGTCGAAGAATCAATGCATGTATCTTTTGATGAAACTAACCCCTTGAAAGAGGACAAAAATATTTCTTATGATGATGATGATTTTGAAAATAATGATACAAGCAAAGAAAATCAAGATGATCAACCATTTCAAGAAAGTGAAGTCAACATGGAAAAGCAAGATAATAATCTTCCTAAGGAATGGAGAACCCATAGAGATCACCCAAATGATAATATTATAGCTGATATCAACAAAGGAGTTACCACAAGGCTAAAAATACAAGATGTTTGCTTGAATATGGCATTCGTTTCTCAAATAGAACCCTTGAATATGGCATTCGTTTCTCAAATAGAACCCTCCAAGATTGGTGAAGCACTTAAAGACGATCAATGGATACTTGCCATGCAAGAAGAACTAAACCAATTTGAAAAGAAGCAAAGTATGAGAACTTGTTCCTAATCTTGGAAATAAACACATCATTGGTACCAAATGGGTGTTTAAAAATAAACTTGATGAAAACGGTATAGTTGTTCGAAACAAGGCAAGATTGGTCGCTCAAGGATACAATCAAGAAGAAGGGATTGACTTTGATGAAACATTTGCTCCTGTAGCAAGGTTATAAGCAATTCAGTTATTACTTGCTTATGCTTGTTCTATGAACATTGAACTGTTCCTCAATGGCTACAATAATGAAGAAGTATATGTCAAACAGCCACCCGGCTTTGAAGACTTCAAGAATCCTTCACATGTCTTCAAATTAAAGAAAGCTCTCTATGGTCTAAAACAAGCTCCAAGAGCTTGGTATGATAGGTTAAGTACTTTCCTATGTGAGTGAGGATTTGAAAAAGGAAAAGTCGATAAGACATTATTTATTAAAAGAAATAATGGTCACACTTTATTGGTTCAAATCTACGTTGATGATATCATATTTGGATCAACAAACAATAAAATATGTGAAGAATTCTCATTAATGATGCAAGGAGAATTTGAAATGTTTATGATGGGCAAATTAAATTATTTTCATGGCCTTCACATCAAGCAACTCAAGCATGGCATCTTCGTAAATCAAGCAAAGTATTGCAAGGAATTATTAAAAAGATTTGAGATTGTAAACTGCAAAAAAAGTGTGACTCCTATGGGCTCCGGAACCTATGTTGACAAAGATGAATCCGGTATTTCAATAGACATATCAAAATATCGAGGTATGATTGGGTCTTTATTATATCTAACGACCAAACGACTAGATATTATGTTTAGTGTCTGTTTGTGTGCAAGATTTCAGGCGGATCCTAAAGAATCACATCTTGTAGCAGTAAAAAGAATTATGAAATATTTGAAAGGAACAACGAATGTATGCCTATGGTATCCAAAGGGTAGCATATGCAGTCTCGTTGGCTATTCTGATTCTGACTATGCAGGATGCAAAACGGATCGTAAAAGCACAAACGACACTTGCCATATCTTAGGAAATGCATTAGTATCATGGTCCTGTAAAAAGCAAGCGTGTGTTGCCCTTAGCACTGTTGAAGCTGAATACATAGCCGCAAGAGCTTGCTGTGCATAGATTCTCTGGCTCAAACAACAATTATATGATTATGGACTTGACCTCGGATGCATTCCACTAAGATGTGACAACACCAGTGCAATAAATATCTTAAAGAATCCAATCATGCACTCACGAACTAAACACATTGATATACGTCATCACTTTCTACGAGATCATGTGCTCAAAGGCAATGTTGAAGTGACTTTTGTGGATACTGATAATCAATTAGCGGACATCTTCACCAAGCCTCTACCTAAAGATCATTTTACAAGATCCGAAGTGAACTTGGCATTTTAAGTGAAAACGATCTCTAAATTGCAAGGTACCTATATTTTGTCATCACTCTTCAAGATCTAAAATTTCCTTTTGATAAGTTGTTTGAAAGTTCTTATGATGTTTTCGTTAATTTTCCTTTCCATATGTTTGTTATTTGTAATATTTGAACATGATTCTGGTTATTATGTATTATTATCTTTTATCATTACTTTGTGCGTAAATTATATAGTCTATATTTTTCCTTATTTTTGATCATGTCAAAAGGAGGAGAAAATTTAGTATATTGTATTTTTTTTAAACCTTTGTAGGTCTTCAACAATTTTTCAAAATTGATCACACAAACTCAAGTTCAACGGGGGAGTACGCATAAATTACGAGGGAGTAATTTTAAAATGATGAAATCTCTCCAAACAACAAAGTTTTGTCATAATCAAAAGGGGAAAATGTAAAACACATGTTTTTGATGATGACAAAGTCCAAGAAGTGTGATCAAAGCAAAAAAACTCAAAAAGAAGTCCAAATATCATAGTTCAATTTTAATCAAACATATTAGATTTTTAATCAATGTAAAGGTACATGATACAATCAATACTTCAAAGTACATGAGAACCATTCACCTTTGTATATGCATAAAAAGGATTTTCACATGTCAAAATTACATTAACAATGTTTAAAATTAATATTTTTGACAAAAAGCAGTGTTGTATTTGAATACCGCATATTGTATTCGAATACAGATGCTAAGTCAGTAGCAAAAACTTGACATCTGTATTCGACTACGCAGTGCTGTAATCGAATAAAAATGTTAAGTCAGTAGCTCAGACTACACATCTGTATTCGACTACAACCTGCTGTAGTCGAATACAAACAACAAGTTAGTGGGAAAATACACCTATTTGTATTCGACTAAATGATCCTTGTATTCGAATACAAGATGCAAAATTTGAATAATTTTGAACGTTATAAGAGGTGTATTCGTATACACACATACTGTATTCGAATACAACTGGAAACAATGTAATTTTCAGATTTGAAATGGTTCTAGATCATTGCATTTGTGCATCAAACCTCTTTGAACAATGGCCACTAATCTGAAGTGATGTCTATGGAGTATAAATACCCCATAGTTTCAGATTAATCATCATACAATCCTACTACCAAACCTTGAACAATTTTCTGATTTTTTTTTTTCTCAAAGTTATTTTTCATAATTCAAGTACTTGCATTTCATTTTCATATCATTGAGAAAGGTTCTCAAAGTACTTGAAACAATATTTGGATTGATACCATTATACCTCTCTTATATTCTTATTCCAAATCAAATTACATTGTTTATAAAAGAAAGTAGTACTTTGTTAAAGTAGTCTAATCTAAGATAGTGGTGTGCTATCTTAGAAGTTTTTGTTAGAAGTTTGTAGCAGAGATCCTATGGTGGGATTTGTACATTTTTTGACAATAGTGGAGAAATCTCTTGTAGTGTGCAAGAGGACTGGATGTACCCTTGGTCATAAGCGGAACCAGGATAACATTGCTATGTTCATTTAATTGCTACCATTTACTTATTGTCACTTACTATTCTATAGCAGAAAAATCTATCAGCAAATCGCTGAAAACAAGAAAATTTCCTAAACACCTAATTCACCCCCCCCCCCTCTCATAGGTGCACCTCTGTACTTACAATGTATAGCTTTAATCAATTCCATGTCATACTAAATGTACTTCTAATTGATCTACTCTAACGTGTTTTCCAAAAAAACATTTTAAACAAGGACAAATGATCCGATTTGGGTCTTTTGCATTCTTCACTACAAACTCACCATTTGAAGTATATGTCGAACCATTCTCAAAATTAGTGTTCCCTTTTTTTTTTCTCACCATGTCTTATCCAACATGTATAGCTTTAATCAATTTCATGTCATATTAAAAGCCCTTCCAATTGATCTCCTTTAACGCGTTTTCCAAAACAACATTTTAAACAAGGACAAATGATTCGATTTGGATTTTTTTTCATTCTTCACTGCAAACTCAACAAACTCCTTCACTCCATTTTCATACTTTTTTGACAATCGATTTGCAGACATCCATTTCCGGTCCATTTTATATGACCTAATTGAATGCAGTGTTACACAAATAATAAGCTACTGATAACATTACACCAATCTATAGTATATATAGTCTAATATTGGAAAATGGAAACCAAGGTCCAAGTCTGATTTCAAAACAGAAAAGATCGAAGTACATATTTCAAAAAAGAACAGATTTTATATGATTTATTAGGTAGCAATTAATCAGTTTTAGTGATAACAACAAATTAATAAATATAGTACCTGAGACAACAGAGGAGCAGTAGATGAGGGCGCACAGTAGAGGAAAGCAAGGTTCGCAAAGTAGAGGATGGTTCGTAGGATTAGGGAGACAACGTATTAAATTTGTTTTTATTTATTTAAAGTGAATGATTTTTTTAAATACGCACCATTTTACAGCGCTTGTGTAAAAAGCACTCTAAAAGACCTTGTAATTATGTGAAAGCGCTATATTTTACATCGCTTTTGTACAAAGCGCTCTAACATAATGTGGGAGCGCTATATTTTACATCGCTTTTATACAAATCGCTCTAAAAGCATTGTAAACATTATGTGAGAGCACTATATTTTACAGCGCTTTTATCCAAAACGCTCTAAAAACGCTATAAACATTATGTGCAAGCGCTATGTGACCCTATATGACCCTACAACAGCACTTTTGCCAAAACGCTTATCAGAAAAGCGCTGTTGTATCCTCCGTTAATTTTAAAATATTATACAACAACGCTTTTATTTAATAAGTGTTATAAAATGCAATTTTTGGCGTAGTGAATCACCATTTCCTTTTATTCATTTATTCCAATATGTTTCTTATATATTAATTCATCATCTGTATTATGAAAATACTAGGTTTTATTTGAGGTGAATACCCACCTAGCAATTAATGTATAGTCACAACCAATCAAATAATTTGTAGAAGATATTTATGTATGCAGGTCTATTTACTGACTATGCTGAAAGATTATGGATTGATATCTTGATCAACTTATGAGCATGCGATTATGTAGAGTTTTTGCGACTCTTTATAGAAGGTGAAGAATGGTTGACCACTATGATGTTGGGTATTAAAATATCAGTTTTTTTATGTTTAATGTTATTTTTGTCAAAATCAAGATATTAAAATTATCTATATAATTTTGTCAACAAAAAATTGTCCTTATAAGGATATTTTATGGGCAAAATAGACACACAACATATTCAAATTTTTTACTATTATATCCTAAACCATGTAACATTTTTTTTTGTTTTTTTTTTTATAAATTAGTTTTTATTATACAAATAAAAAATTATTTTTATTACTTATATTTATTTAATTAGTTGTGCCTTAACATTAATATTTAAGAAAGTGTTCACTCAAGATTGCACAACTGCCCAAAACAAACGTGTCAAGAATATCATTACACGAGCATGTAATTCCTAATCTTTGTGCAATCTTGGAGATATTTCCTTAGAACAATGACACTACAGTTCATCTTTTCATTTTTCTAGTCATATGCAACAACATTAAGTTAAATATACTTTTGAATGAAATATAAACAAAAATAATATAAATAAACAAAATATACATTTGATTGGACAATTCAAGCGAAATATATTTTCATTATGAATAGAGTAATTCAAATTATCATGACATACGTAACTTCAATTTAACACTACTCTACCTAAGAATCCCCAATGTGTTCAACAACATTAGCACTCGTCCTACATGGCACGAGTCTCAATCTTAGGCTAACAACTTCTTTATTTAGCACATACCTGATAGTTCTACTGAATCATAGGTTTACCTCGCCTAAATAAAGTACTACAAACGTAGACAGAGTATACTATATCAGACCATAAAGAAAATTAATTCTATGTTATGCCCATACTTCACCATCATTTTATAGAATTTGGATTATCTTTGATTCTCATTCATCACTTTTTCATTCTCTCTATCTCTCTAAGATAGAAAGTGATGGAAAAAAAGTAAAGAGAGAATCCAAATGTCTCTCATGTCACTTGCTAACACTCACCTACACTCTACACTATTTACTAGAGTGGTAAATAGGTTGATCAATTCAATCAAACTTGATTATAGGAATGAGTTACTTAGTCTAACCCAAACAAAGTAGTAGTCTAACCCAAACAAAGTAGTAGGAGAATTATTTGGTTTGAACAAAAAATCTATTTCTATTTTTTTATTTTTAATTACAAAATTAGTATCTCCTTATTTTTATTCAAAATAAAATAGTATCCACGCACATGATATTGTTTTTACTGCTTGGCAATTTTAAGATTAAAAGTAAAATAAAATCAAAAATAGAAAAGCTGAAACCAAAAGTCAATAATTTACTACTAAATAGGAATAAGATCTATGTGTCATTCTAGATGTGGTTGCACATATTTTTCTTCCAAAAGAGGTCTTCATAAGTTTCTTTTTCTCTTTTCCGCTGTTTTTTTTCTTCTTAGTCTTTTCAATACAAAGTTTTTGTTCATACTAAATAGGCTTCGATCTATGTGACTGAAAAGCATCTAGATGTGTTTTCAATTCTAAAATCTATATGGGAAATTTAACATTTGGTAATGTGTTTTCAATTCTAAAATCTATATGGGAAATTTAACATTTGGTAATGCACAAGGATATTGCTGAAAATCATCATTTTCATACGTTGCATTTTTGCTTAGAAACTTCATTACCTGTAGCTAGCTATGGTTTCTTTCTTCAATTCCGTCATTATAAATATCCATTTAATAGCTTCTTCATTACTCATCAATACTTATTCTCATACATAAATTTGTTTATTATTTATCTATCTCTTTTAAAAAAATTGAAAGAAAGCATTGCTAAATTGCACCATGAGTTCTAAAGACAAATCCGCTGGTAGCATTCTTTGTCCAACTACTAGGCCATCATCATCATCATCCTCTACATCCACTACTGGAACTAAACATGCAACAATGACTCAAGTCTTTGGCAAGAGACAAAAAGTAATTTTCTTTTCCCAGCTTGTTTAATAAACAACTTTTATTCTTCAAATTTTTTTAAGCAAAAAAAAACTTCAATAAATAAATGATGATCAAACAATAATCCATGATTTTAAATTACTGTTGTGATTGCTGATGCGATTGGGAGTTTATTCCAACCATGACACATATCTTTGGAAGGAGAAACAAGGTCATAGTTTTAAATTGCGGTCCTCAACCGCAATTGCAGCCGTCATACCGCAAATTTTAAAGTCTCTTCAACGGCCACAAATTAGGCTACATCAACCGCATTTAAATGCATTTTCCTACAATATAAAAGTTCGTAGTATAACCGCAACCGTAATTTATAACCATGAACTAGAAATATATATTTTCATCAATGTGTTTAATAATTACACCCTTTGATTTATTACTAATTTTACTTCAAATGCATAATTATATGTTGGATTTTGCTCATTCAATTATGTTTTAAATCTTCTGCAGAGTAGCTAGTATGGAACAGAAGGGGCCATTTATAGAAGTTGTTATATATACCACATATACCTATGTTTTGTTTTATTCATTTATTCCAATTTGCTTCTTGTATGTTTATTCTTCTGTATTATAGAAAAAGCTAGTACATAGGTTTTATTTCGGAAGTATACACTATTGTATTTTAATATCTTTGTTGTACTTGTGCTCAATATTATAAGTTGTATGATCCCTATTGATTCATTAATGGATATATATAGTGACATTTTTTAGTGGTGGTTTAAGGTTTTGATACAGTAAATCCATCCGAAAGAAGTAAAAAATATTGAATGTTTAGGGTTGGGTCTTGACAAATTAAAAGTTAAACTTTAATATACATTTAAATATCTAAAGGATTGAGTTTTGAAAAACTGTTTTAAAATAAATTTATGCCACCGAAGATATTACTAGGTTGAGTTGCGGCCTAGGTCGCTTTCTTTAAGACGTTTCGCGATACCGCCCAAATTGTGCAAGACAGACTATCAAACACACGAAGTCCCTAGGATAAAACAGCCTAGACAGACTATATCGGAGTTCTACTGCACTGTATAAAACTATACTCAATGGTCATAACTCCACCTTATAAACACTGCTGATGTGTGATATCCCTATATTTGGGACTTCTACATTTTTTCAATTCACACAACATTATCTCTAAGTTTCAACTTATTTCCAACAATCCCCCACTTGAATTTAAAAAACTGTTTATGAAATAGCGTCAAACACTTCTATATGATCGTGCATAAACAAATGTGTCTCTTGATTTGAACCTTTGCATAGTAAGTAAGATTCAAATTCAACAAGAGTGACTCGTAGTCTTGGACTCTATCTCTGACATCAAACGCACATACAACCTTTTCATATGGTGTATTCTCAAAAGCTCGTGCATTAATGGCCCTGCAAGTCTATCCCAATACAGTGAACGCTCTAAAAATTTTGCCACAAAATTCCATAGGAAGCAACCCCACTTCCACATTCACATAGGTGAGAGTTTAACAAGAGTACTTCTGTAGCTAGGTACTCCACTCCACAAGGGTATAGATCTCATTAAGAGTTTATATTACCTCATCGTTTCATCGCTTCAGGAATCATGCTTCTTTGATTTATAATAGCATGTTCATCTCGTATCACTTTACGACTTATTATAATCCATTGAACTTAATTCTTGGAATCTCTAGTCTTTTAGGTTGAGTTACCATCATGAGTGACTCTATAGGCATTAGTATAACCCTTTTGGATGTATTTAGTATTTTCTCTCTAGCTAATCCTTTCGTCAAAGGATCTGCTAAATTTTCATCAGTGCGTATATGATCCACTAAAACTGCTCATTTAGAAAGTAACTCCCTAACATTGTTGTGCTTACGATGTATTTGTCATGTAATAACGATTCTCAATCTTTGCAATAGCCGCGGTACTAATGCAGTGGATCAACACAGTTGAAATTGGTTTTTCCCATAAAGGGATCACAGCTAGCAAACATCTCAACTAGCTCGCTTCTTCACTAGCAGTAGCTAGTGCTATCATTTCAGACTTCATAGTGGATTGTGGCAATATCTTTTATTTCTTCGATTTCTAAGATACAACACCACCAACTATACTAAAAATATAGCCACAACTTGCTTCGAAGTCATCTGATAAAGTGTTCCAGTCAGCATCATTATATCCTTTAAGATAGTTTAAGCCCTATCTTAATTGATAAATGCTGATATTGACATATTGTTAGTTTTTCCTTAATTTTTATCCAAATATTAAAGATTTGACATTGATTTTGGGATTTTTTATTTGAATATCCCTTTTTTAAATTTTAATTTCCAAAATGCCACACTTTGAAAACTATATACCAAAATGCCTTTTTTTTTTAAAGAGGGAGGTCGCTTCCCCAGGGAACGACCAGCTGAAGGCAATTTTTTCAACACGCAGTAGGAAGTCGCTTCCCCAGGGAACGACCTCCAACTGACTTTTTTTTTTTAAAACATTTGTTGTTATTAATTTAATTATTTAAAAAATAAAAATATTAATAATAAATAAAAATAAAATACCTTAATAAATTATAAATAAATTATATATTTTAATTATTATTATAAATAATAATTATAATTATAATTAAAAATTATAATAATTAAAATTATTATAAGTAAAATTATTATAATTAAAATAATTAAATTAAAATGATGAAATTATATTATAAATAAAAAAATAAAAAAAAATTATATTAATAACATGAAAATATAAGTTTCAAATAAAATACATTAAAATAAAAATACATCAAATTTGAGTAGATGTGCCAGCATTTCAGTCTCTGGTCATAGTAGAAAACATTGTCCAAATGCTGCTGACACATCTACTCAAATTTGATGTATTTTTATTTTAATGTATTTTATTTGAAATTTATATTTTCATGTTATTAATATAATTTTTTTTTATTTTAATGTATTTTTTTTATTTATAATATAATTTAATCATTTTAATATAATTATTTTAATTATAATAATTTTACTTATAATAATTAAAATATATAATTTATTTATAATTTATTAAGGTATTTTATTTTTATTTATTATTAATATTTTTATTTTTTAAATAATTAAATTAATAACAACAAATGTTTTAAAAAAAAAGTCAGTTGGAGGTCGTTCCCTGGGGAAGCGACCTCCCTCTTTAAAAAAAAAAAAGAGGGCATTTTAGTATATAGTTTTCAAAGTGTAGCATTTTGGAAATTAAAATTTAAAAAAGAGATATTCAAATAAAAAATCCTTGATTTTGAAATATAAATAATTTATATTTAACAAACATGCATGATTTAAATATTAAATACTTTTACAAACGAAAAAAAAATAGACACCGTCGTGTAAACTAGTTTTATATTAACATCAAATTAGAATAAAATATTGGTAGTCTTTTATATATATATATATTAAAAAAACAAAAAAAAAAACTGGTTGCAATACTTATACCTATGCCACAAGTTGGTTGGTTTATGTTAAAGGATAGTGTGAAATTATTTTATAATCTCATTACACATCAATTAAACTCTTTACAAATTCACACCATATGATATTAGAGTTTAAGGAGAAATTTAATATCCATATATAAATAGTCTAACTAAAAATGAGATATAAGGTCAATTTAGTATTTAGAATGAGAGATTTAATGAATGAAGTGATAAAGAGGTCGCATGTTTGATTTTGACACTGAGTAAAATACTACCAATATATTAATTATTCACATTGATTTGATTAATTGTTGAAAAACATAAAAAACCTTGAGGTCCTCAAATTGAGGGTAATAACATTCCTACTAAGTTCCAGGAAAATATGATCATAAACACCACTTATTTGTTAATATTTGATACACCTTATATTATTACACCTCTCAAGTAATTCACAATTCCACCGTCCATTTTCAACATTTCGTAAACACGATTTAATAATCTGAAAACATAAATAAAATAGAAATGTTACCAAAATTTCCAATTTATGTAGAGAGAAGCTAGCATTTCAAACCTTGAGTTGGAGGCTAAGGTGTTTAAAGAAACAGTGACGGTATAAACCTTCGTGCTAAGTTCCGGGAAAATATGATCATGCGTATACTTATTTCTCTCATTCTCGTTCGAATGTAATTAATTTTCAATTCTCTACTAATTTATTTATAAAGTAACATAATAAAATGATATTTCTGCATAATGTAATTAATCAAAATTTTATAAACAAAGAAGGGATGGTAAACAAAGTGCCAAATTGTGTAAGTTAGTTGCGTAATAAAATTATTAGGTTAAATATCACTCGTAGTCCTTTAACTTAATTTCGGTTAACGATTTAGTCTTTTATCTTTTTTTTTTCTTCCCGATTTCGTCTTTTATGTTTTTAAATAATTTCAACGTTACCCTTTAAGTGGGGTTCCATTAAGAAAAAGTTAAAAAAATCTCTCATCTAGGAACGATTGTCAGTGATCTGAAGTGATGTCTATGGAGTATAAATACTTAATAGCTTCAGTTTTAACGAATCAATCCTACTACCAAACTTAGAACGAATTTTGAACATTTTTCTGCAATATTTGCAAAACATAAAGGGTAACTTTTTTTGAAAACGGAGGAGGAATTTTTTTAACTTTTTCTTAACGGAACCCCACTTAAAGGGTAACGCTGAAATTATTTAAAAACATAAATGACCAAATCGGGAAGAAAAAAAAAAAGATAAAGTACTAAATCGTTAACTGAAATTAAATTAAGAGACCACGGGTAGTATTTAGCCAAATTATTACTATCAAAGTAAAATTGGGGTTGAGCCGCGAATAAAAAAACCTAAGTTATCAATATTTCTTTTTGTATTAACAAGATATTTTGAGACTAATTTTTGGTAGCTAATGGTAATTAAAGCCTTACAAATAGTTTTTTTTATTCATTTTATTGAATAAGTGGGTTCTAGAAAAATTTAATTTTTCTTTCGTATTTTTATATGATTTCCTCGTCTGAGTGTGACACAAGATCGACTCAAAGATAAAACCAATAATAAAATTGTTTTAGACCTTCAAGAAAAATTAAATTTTTATTTAATAAAAAGGCGTCCAAATTTTTTTAATTTGTACTTAATAGAAATTCAAGAAGTTAGGTCGAACCATCAATTGAAAAAGAAATATTATACAAAATTGATTATATGAATTTAATAAATAATTTTTATTTTAAAGTATCTAAAATATAATTTTCTATAAAAAAATTTAGTAACATTACTACGTTGATTTATTCATTGTCTTGGTGCAGCGATTTTCGATTTTTCTGTTTTGTTTTGATGTTCGTTTGATATTGATTTTTATGGTAGACATGTAGTTTTGTGCTACTCAGAGTCTTGTGAATTTGTTTGCAAAATATTTTTTTTGCGATTTCGAATTTGTGTTGTATCGATATATTTTATCAATTTAAATGAGTGGATGTATTTTTTAGCACAAAAATAAAAAGAATTTGAGTTAAATGTTTTTTTTTTATATATATAAATTGAAGTTAAGAATTTCAATGTTAATTAAAAATGTTTTAATAATTTATGAAGAAATTTGACCATATTACAACGGTGATCGGGTAGGGCTTACGTGAAGGAACATTGGATTGTATAATCCAATATACAATAACAATTAACCAACACATTTCAAATAATTTGACATTTTCTCTTCTTCAATTCCGAAGACAATCTGGGAAATTTAACATTACGTAATGCACAAGAATCATCGGAAAAATTAATATATTTAACAAATAAAACGGAAATGTTTCAGAAAATCTCTATACCAAAAATAACATTTTACAGCGCTCTTTTTTAAGTCCTTTATAGCGCTGTAGTATCTAGCAATGTTAAAAAATACAACAGCGCTTTTAAAATAAAAAAGTGTCGTAATATATAGCGATCATCACTTCTCTTAGAGTAGTTTTATATCGTTTTTCATAAAAAAACGCTATAATAAGTGCATATATAGCGCACTAGTTATACTAGTTTTATAGCGTTTTTTTAAAAAGCGCTGTAAATCTATTCTAAAATGTGCTGCTTGTTGTATTAGTTTTACAGCGTTTTTTCAAACAAGCGATGTAATATGTGCATTCTTTTACTAGTTTTACAGCGTTTTTTTTTTGTGAAAAAAAACGCTGTAATAGGTGCATTTTTATACTAGTTTTAATAAAAAGCGCTATAACCCGGATTGACATTTTTTAATGACATTTTTTAAAAAAAGCTGGTTTGTATACACAGGTCTTTTGTGGCATTTTTTTTAAGAAAGCGTTGTCTTTCAATTTTTTTCCAAAATCATATTCATCAAGCACATATTGACACAATTACTATTTTACAGCAATTTCAAAGCAACAACAATTTCATTTAAACAGAAATTTCATATTCACATCAAGTACTATATTTTTTACATATTCACAACAATTATATATTCACAATATCAATTACATATGCACAACAACAATCAGTTCACAACACCCAATGTACAATATATAATAGTTTCTTTTCTCAACCTCACACACACTTTGAGTTAAATTATGAATTATATGTCACCTTTACAATAATGCCAATTTCCCAACAATTTCTTTATTTCAGAATGATCACTTTCAGAGTATGTTGAATTGGAATTGTCAAATTACTATGCGATATAATATTTGAACATAAATAAGTTAGAATCAAATATATACATAGTTTATATATGAAAATCAAAATATAATGAAAATAGCGTACCGTTTCTGGAATTATATTTTGATTCATATCAACAATCTCCTTCATGAATCGCAATATATAGTATCCGCAGTCTATGTTGTTAGTTTGACAATGGCACTATAAAATAAAACATATACACCAATAAATATTTATGCATTGAATGTAAATGAAATTTTAAAGGCATATAATTAAGTTCTATAACAAAAATTTCAAACCTTTATTGGAATCCATGTGATGTTGTCTAACTTATGCTTCGACAGTGTAGCACCCATTTGAGTGCGGAAAACTTGTAAAGCACTATCAAATAAATGTGATAATTATTCGATTACCAAACACATTATTTATATATGTAAGAAATAAATGAATATTACTTACGTATCGAAGATATTCTTTATATTCGAGTGATTGTTATAATGATCGTGCAGTGGATCTAAATAGTATATAATTTCAGAGGTGGCATTGATGGCAAACAACGCCCAATGTTGCCTACAACAACAAAAATTTGGTTGGCAACTCTGTTTACACAACTGATAAAGTATCATAAATTAAAAAAGATATAGATAAAGAATATATAATTACCCTGACTTATATGGCACAAGAAACAGCTTATCCTTCTCTTTATTTCCCAAAAGTAATCAACGACATATTTCTTTATGTTAACTGGATTGAGTTTAAACCTGGACAACTTCTGGGGAGATAAGAATGAAAATCTATTTGACAATTTACGCATGCACACCAGCTTTTCATACAAAAACCTTCAATGAAAATGTCAAATTAGATTAATTACCAATAAATGTGGCAATGATGCAATTAAAAGTAATTTTTATCTTAAATAAAGTATTTTACATTACCTAATGTATATGCTAATGACAGTAGCACTCAACTCCTTATGATTGAGAAGTTCATATATGTGCTCTTTATCAAGTAATTCTTCATACCCATCTCCGAAAATACCTTTCTCCATGTGTATGATACGTGAATCATTGTTGTCCATATTCATTTTTGCTTGTATATCAAGACACGATCCAAATCGAGAAAGGCGTGGATGACTTATTTTAGAAGCAGCAAGTGATTTTTCATAATCCAGTTTTTGAATTTTGCCAGATTTATTTTTACCATGAACCTGCATTTGTGGTGCGGCTGATTTCTGGCAGATTTGCGATGCGGCGGGTTTTCCTTGAATCTAAAAAAATGAGGTTGATCAGTTTGTTAGTTATTATAGTAAGCTAATCATTTCGTATACACATTGATGTATATGTCAACCATTCTCTGGTGAAGTGACTGACTCATTGCGAGGAATCTTCTTATCATTACCTTTAGACTTTGTAAGAATCTAAATAAATGTGAAATTAAAGTTAACAACAGAAAAAATCAGCAATTAAATATAATCAATCATCATCATATATCATACAATTAAATATAAATAGCAATTAAACATACCTTATCTAGGCCAACACTATTTTTGGGTTATGCCACGTAACTACCTATTGCTTCTCCCAAAAACTTCATATCTCCATCGTTGTCGGGTATATGCAATGGTGCTTGTGGTTAAAAAGCAATCACGGGTGAAACTTTAACTTGGTCAGCAGGGATCGAAGTATGGTGTAATACTTCTCCCAAGGTATTGTACAATGTTCTTTTTCCAACCATGCGATGAGTAGGGGAGGATAAATATAGGACGTAAGATGACACACCCTAAATCAATGGTTAATACATAAGTATGTAATACAATTAGGTTAAATGAATTTCTTATTTTATTAAGTAATTAATTATCTCTGGAAGACTTTTACGACCAATGTTACAACTACCGTTTTCACTCTCTAGTTGTATTTCACGTAGACACTCCGGAAGTTGCTTTTTCTTATTCGATTTCACCAAAAATGTCACTTGCTCTGTTAGGATTTTCAGCTTATCTAGTACTTCCTCATTAGATGGATTTAAGCGCTTCTCATATGAAAAAGAGCTTTTTGGAGTTACGCCAAATCCTTTACCCCTCACACGGCCAGAATATTCAGGAACATTAAATACTTTACCAAGTATGTCCCTACAACTAACTTGTTTATTCTCCTCTTGATTTTCAGAACATTGTTCTAGATTCTCCTAAAATACATGTAGGATTAAAAAAATAAGTTCAATATCATTTTTAAAATACAATATTAAAAAATATTAAAGTGATAATATACTTACACATTGTTCTATCACTTGTTGAACATTTTCATGATCAACTATTCCATCTTTATTCAAACGAGCCTCCTTCCACAAAATATGACGACCTAATGGTTAATCGGATTGCGTCTCTTGAAGCTATTCGTTAAGACATAAACAAAAGCTATTCGTTAGGACATAAACTAAATATTAGTTAGAAACTATAGTTTATAATCTACCACATTATATAAAAGTTATGTTTACTTACAATTTTTTGCTCTAAACGTGCATACCCCATACGCGATTTTTTGTATGGATGCATTGGATTTATTGCCCTCTCGCGATTTGCCGTACTTATACTCTATATAAAAAAAAAATATCGTGTAAAAAAATACACTATGAATATGAATAATAAAACACAAATGCTAATAAATTAAAATTACCTCAAAAGCGGGGTCTGCACGTTTAGCTACAATTGCGCTCCATTCTTTATTTGATATGTAGTGTTTATATATTTTTGGAGCCTCAACATTCAAATTTCCATCGCGATCTCTTAAGTAGCAATTTGAAAAATGAGATCTACATCCCCTATGTATTTTTCCGGCAACTCTAAGCACATAATTTTTTCTCACCTCATCAACATTAAAAGCTGACTGCAAACCAAATAAAGATAGAGTTTGAGTAAAAGTATTTCAATGGAAAAAATTATAACAAAAAAGTGGAGTAAAATAGTAACTTGTATATCATTCAACAATCCCGAATTGTATATCATTCCACACAAAAATGGAGTAAAATGGTTTCTTTGCATCACTCAACAAACTCTCAAACATTTTAGGACAATCCCGAATATCTTCTTCAACTGCTTTTGCAATCTCCTCAACTCGGTCCCGCTCATATGTATCTGTGTCGAAATCATTTGAAGTATATGTCGAACCATTCTCAAAATTAGTGGTCCCTTTTTTTCTCACCATGTCTTATCTAACATGTATGTAAAACACATGTTTTTGATGACGAAAAAGACCAAGAAGTGTGATCAAAGCAACAAAGTTCAAAAAGAAGTCCAAATATCATAGTTCAACTTTAAACAAACATATTAGATGTTTAATCAATGTAGAGGTATATGATACAATTAATACTTCAAAGTACATGAGAACCTCTCACCTATGCATATCAATGTAAAAAATATTTTCACATGTCAAAATTACATTAACAAAGTTTAAAATTAATATTTTTGACAATAAGCAATGTTGTATTCGAATACAACATATTGTATTCGACTACAGATGCTAAGTCAGTAGCAAAAACTTAACATCTGTATTCGACTACGCAGTGCTGTAATCGAATACAAGTGCTAAGTCAGTAGCTCAAACTACACATCTGAATTCGACTATAATATGCTATAGTTGAATTTAAACAGCAAGTCAGTGGCAAAATACATCTATTTGTATTTGACTACATGATCCTTGTATTCAAATACAAGATGCAAAATTTGAATAATTCTGAACGTTATAAGAGGTGTATTCGAATACACACATACTGCATTCGAATACAATTGGAAATAACACAATTTTTAATATCTGAAATGGTACTAGATCATTGCATTTGTTCATCAAACCTCTTGGAACAATGGCTACTAATCTGAAGTGATGTCTATTGGATCGATATCATTATATCTCTCTTATATTCTTACTCCAAATCAAATTACATTGTTTGTAAAAGAAAGTAGTACTTTCTTAAAGTAGTCTAATCTAATATAGTATTGTGTTATCTTAGAAGTTTTTGTTAGAAGTTTGTAGCAGAGATCCTATGGTGGGATTTATACATTTTCTGACAATAGTGGATAAATCTCTTGTAGTGTGCAAGAGGACTGAATGTACCTTTGATGTGGATAAATCTCGTGTAAAAGAAAGTAGTGTGCAAGAGGTCATAAGGGGAACCAGGATAATATTGATGTGTTCATTTAATTGCTGCCATTTGCTTATTGTCACTTACTATTCTAAAGTAGAAAAATCTATCACCAAATCGCTGAAAACAAGAAAATTTCCTAAACACCTAATACACCCCCCTCTCCTAGGTGCAACTCTGTTGTTACATTTGGCATCAGAGCAGGTTCAGGTAACTTACTCCTCAATCATTACTCATGGCTTCCACACAACCTGCTTTGAGAGATGGTGGCAGTAGTAACAAACCACTATGCTTCGTTGGAGAGCACTATGCTTCGTTTGAGAGCACTATGAATTTTGAAAATGGTCCTTACATTCCAAAAACGGTCATCGAAATGGATGAATTCTTTCGTGTATCTCACTACAAAACGGATGATAAAAGAAAAGTGTTGTTCGATAAATAGGCTAAAAATATGCTACAAACAGCACTAGGAATGGATGAATTCTTTCGTGTATCTCACTACAAAACGGCCAAAGAAATATGGGATACACTAGAAGTAACTCATGAAGGGACCATTGAGGTAAAAAGATCTAAACTCAATACACTATCTCAAGAATATGAATTATTTCGAATGCATCCCGGAGAGTCTATCTTAGACTTACAGAAAAGGTTCTCCCATTTAACCAACCACTTGTCGGCACTCGAGAAAATCTTCACCAATGATGAATTAAATCTAAAAGTATTAAGATCATTAACGATGGCTTGGCAACCAACAGTGACAGCAATCTCCGAAAAGAAAAGCCTATCCAAAATGTCTCTTCCTGCATTGTTCAGAAAACTTCAAGAACACGAAATCGAACTTGGAATGTTAGAACATAATGAAAGTCAAGAAAAGAAGACCAAAAACATTGCTTTAAAGGCCGAATCAAAAGAACAAATCAAAGACGAAAATTCAGATGAAGATGAAAACATCACATTCCTCGTTAAGTAATTTGGTAAGTTTTTTAAAAACAATAGAACTTTCAAAAAGAAAAGTTTCAAAAAAAAGGATAATTCTACTTTAAGCCAAAACTTCACTTGCTTCGAATGTGGTAAGCAATGACACATCAAGGCAGATTATCCGAATATTATCAAGAAAAATGCCATAAAAAAGAAAGACTTCAAAAAGGCATACATAGCTTGGGAAGATAACGAAGTGAGTTCATCTTCAGAAACAGAAAGTGAAGAATGCGCTAATGTTGCATTCATGGCATTGCATGAATCAGATGACGAAGAAGAGGATAGTAACATAGACTCCCCTCATCATAATAAGACTAATAGTGAATTAATTATTGAATATAATGATGCTCAAAATGCCATTAAAGAACTACTTATCGAATATAAAAATCTGTTCAAATTAGTGTCAACCTAAAAGAGACAAATTCAACTCTTCAAGAAAAAGTTGACACTATGGAGAAGGATTCTGTAAAACTAAAACAAAGTTTTACATGCAATAAGTGTGATTCCCTCTCTTTTAAGATTGTTCAATTAAATAGAGTAATTGAGCGAGACAAAAAGGGACAAATGGGATTGGAAAATGTTTTGAATATGCAAAGATACTCAAATGACAAAAGTGGTATTGGATACTCAAAATTTGATAAACCAAGCTTGAATAAAACCATTTTTGTTAAAGCGCGTAATCAATCCAATCAAGAAAAAGGTTATAATTATGCAAAAAGATGATCATTATAAAGAGAAAATTATTCAAAATAAATCTCATACACATACTGTGAAAAATAGATTTACTTCTACGTGTTCTTATTGTGGTCTTAATGGTCACACACCTAATGCCTATCACGTTAGAAACGTTAGTGTTCCAAAAGGGCATTACGTGTGGGTAAAGAAAGGTACTAACCATCAAGGACCCAAAGCACATTGGGTACCTAATAAAACTTGATTTTAATTTTGTAGGTATGCACACAAAGTACCTCAAATATGTGGTACTTGAATAATGGATGCTCTAAACATATGACGGGTGATAAAACAAAATTTTCAGCTTTAACTCTTGAATCAAAGGGATATGTGGTCTATGGAGACAATAACAAAGGAAAAATTTTAGGCATTGGAAAAGTTGGTACAACCCCATTTCCTTCGATTGAAGATGTTTTGTATGTTGAAGGTCTAAAACACAATATCATAAGAATTAGCCAGCTTTGCGACAAAGGATACAAAATAGTCTTCAACAAAGATGAATGCATCATCCAAAATGAAGCTACAAATGAAATTCAGTTTGTCGGTAAGCTCTTCAAAAACATCTTTATACTTAATCTTGATGATTTATCCTTAAAAATGAAGTGTCTTTTGGTGAGTGACAGCAATGATGCATGGCTATAGCATAAAAGAATTGCACATATCCACATGGATCATTTAAACAAATTGGTCAAGCATGATTTTGTTGTACGCTTACCAAAGATGAAATTTATAAAGGATAAATTGTGTGATGCTTGTCAAAAAGGTAAGCAAACAAAGATTTCTTTCAAACTTAAAAATGTTATATCAACTTCAAGTTCACTTCAATTAATACATATGGACTTGTTTGGTCCATCAAGAACCAAAAATCTTGGTGGAAACTCATATGTACTAGTAATTGTTGATGATTACTCAAGGTTCACTTGGACCTTATTTCTAGCAAGTAAAAATGAAGCTTTCAAAGCATTCAAAAACTATGTCAAACTAGTCCAAAATGAACAATCAGCCAAAATTGTATCAATTAGAAGTAATCATGGAAGAGAATTTCAAAATACCTCTTTGGAAGAATTTTGTGAAGAAAATGGAATTTTCCATAACTTTTCTGCACCTAGAACACCTCAATAAAATGGTGTTGTTGAGAGAAAGAACAGATCTTTGGTAGAACTTGCAAGGACCATGCTAAGCGACTCAAGTCTACCAAAATATTTTTGGGCAGATGCTGTAAACACAACATGCTATATATCCAACCAATAATCATTCATCCAATTCTTAAGAAAACTCCTTATGACCTCTACAAAGGAAGAAAGCCCAACATCTCTCACTTCCACATTTTTGGATGTAAGTGTTTTGTGCTAAACAATGGTAAGGACAACCTTGGAAAATTCGATGAGAAAGCCGATGAAGGTATCTTTATTGGTTACTCATTATCTAGTAAAGCTTATAGAATTTTCAATAAGAGAACTTTGTTAGTCGAAGAATCAATGCATGTATCTTGTGATGAAACTAACCCCTTGAAAGAGGACAAAAATATTTCTTATGATGATGATGATTTTGAAAGTAATGATACAAGCAAAGAAAATCAAGATGATCAACCAATTCAAGAAAGTGAAGTCAACATTAAAAGGCAAGATAATAATCTTCCTAAGGAATGGACAACCCATAGAGATCACCCAATTGATAATATTATAGGTGATATCAACAAAGGAGTTACCACAAGGCTAAAAATACAAGATGCTTGCTTGAATATGGCATTCGTTTCTCAAATAGAACCCTCCAAGATTGGTGAAGCACTTAAAGATGATCAATGGATACTTGCCATGCAAGAAGAACTAAACGAACTTGAAATAAGCAAAGTATGAGAACTTGTTCCTAATCTTGGAAATAAACACATCATTGGTACCAAATGGGTGTTTAAAAATAAACTTGATGAAAACGGTATAGTTGTTCGAAACAAGGCAAGATTGGTCGCTCAAGGATACAATCAAGAAGAAGGGATTGACTTTGATGAAACATTTGCTCCTGTAGCAAGGTTAGAAGCAATTCGGTTATTACTTGCTTATGCTTGTTCTATGAACTTTGAACTATTCCAGATAGATGTCAAGAGTGCTTTCCTCAATGGCTACATTAATGAAGAAGTATATGTCAAACAGCCACCTGACTTTGAAGACTTCAAGAATCCTTCACATGTCCTCAAATTAAAGAAAGCTCTCTATGGTCTAAAACAAGCTCCAAGAGCTTGGTATGATAGGTTAAGTACTTTCCTATGTGAACGAGGATTTGAAAAAGGAAAAGTCGATAAGACATTATTTATTAAAAGAAATAATGGTCACACTTTATTGGTTCAAATCTACGTTGATGATATCATATTCGGATCAACAAACAATGACATATGTGAAGAATTCTCATTAATGATGCAAGGAGAATTTGAACTGTCTATGATGGGAAAATTAAATTATTTTCTTGGCCTTCACATCAAGCAACTCAAGCATGGCATCTTCATAAATCAAGCAAAGTATTGCAAGGAATTATCAAAAAGATTTGAGATGGAAAACTGCAAAAAAAGTGTGACTCCTATGGGCTCCAAAACCTATGTTGACAAAGATGAATCTGGTATTTCAATAGACATATCAAAATATCGAGGTATGATTGGGTCTTTATTATATCTAACGGCCAGTCGGCCAGATATTATGTTTAGTGTCTGTTTGTGTGCAAGATTTCAGGCGGATCCTAAAGAATCACATCTTGTAGTAGTAAAAAGAATTATGAAATATTTCAAAGGAACAACCAATGTATGCCTATGGTATCCAAAGGGTAGCATATGCAGTCTCGTTGGCTATTCTGATTCTGATTATGTAGGATGCAAAACAGATCGTAAAAACACAAGCGACGTTTGCCATATCTTAGGAAATGCATTAGTATCATGGTCCTGTAAAAAGCAAGCGTGTGTTGCCCTTAGCACTGCTGAAGCTGAATACATAGTCGCAGGAACTTGCTGTGCACAGATTCTCTGGCTCAAACAGCAATTTTATGATTATGGACTTGACCTCTGATGCATTCCACTAAGATGTGACAACACCAATGCAATAATTATCTTAAAGAATCCAATCATGCACTCACGAACTAAACACATTGATATACGTCATCACTTTCTACGAGATCATGTGCTCAAAGGCAATGTTGAAGTGACTTTTGTGGATACTAATAATCAATTAGCGGACATCTTCACAAAGCCTCTACCTAAAGACTCATTTTACAAGATCTGAAGAGAACTTGGCATTTTAAGTGAAAACGATCTCTAAATTGCAAGGTACCTATACTTTGTCATCACTCTTCAAGATCTAAAATTTCCTCTTGATAAGTTATTTGAAAGTTCTTATGATGTTTTCGTTAATTTTACTTTCCATATGTTGGTTATTTGTAATATTTGAACATGATTTCTGGTTATTATGTGTTATTATGTATTATTATCTTTTATCATTACTTTGTGCATAAATTATATTGTCTATATTTTTCCTTATTTTTGATCATGTCAAAAGGGGGAGAAAATTTGATATATTGTATTTTTTTAAACCTTTGTAGGTCTTCAACAATTTTTCAAAATTGATCACACAAACTCAAGTTCAACAAGGGAGTACGCATAAATTACGGGGGAGTAATTTTAAAATAATGAAATCTCTCCAAACAAAATGCAAAATTTGAATAATTCTGAACGTTATAAGAGGTGTATTCGAATACACACATATTGTATTCAAATACAACTAGAAACAATGCAATTTTTTTGATCAGAAATGGTTCTAGATCATTGCATTTGTTCATCAAACCTTTTGGAACAGTGGCCACTAATCTGAAGTGATGTTTATGGAGTATAAATACCCCATAGTTTCAGATTAATCATCATACAATCCTACTACCAAACCCTGAACAACTTTGAACAATTTTCTGATTTTTTTCTCAAAGTTATTTTTCATAATTCAAGTACTTGCATTTCATTTTCATATCATTGAGAAAGGTTCTCAATGTACTTGAAGCAATATTGAATTGATACCATTATACCTCTCTTATATTCTTAATCCAAATCAAATTACATTGTTTGTAAAAGAAAGTAGTACTTTCTTAAAGTAGTCTAATCTAAGATAGTGGTGTGCTATCTTAGAAGTGTTTGTTAGAAGTTTGTAGCAGAGATCCTAGGGTGGGATTTGTACATTTTCTGACAATAGTGGAGAACTCTCTTGTAGTGTGCAAGAGGACTGGATGTACCCTTGGTCTTAAGGGGAACCAGGATAATATTGCTATGTTCATTTAATTGTTGCCATTTACTTATTGTCACTTACTATTCTAAAGCAGAAAAATATATCACCAAATCGCTGAAAATAAGAAAACTTCCTAAACACCTAATTCACCCCCCCCCCCCTCTCATAGGTGCACCTCTGTACTTACAATGTATAGCTTTAATCAATTTCATGCCATATTAAACGTCCTTCTAATTGATCTACTCTAACGCGTTTTCCAAAACAATATTTTAAACAAGGACAAATGATTCGATTTGGGTCTTTTGCATTCTTCACTACAAACTCACCATTTGAAGTATATGTCGAACCATTCTCAAAATTAGTGTTCCATTTTTTTTCTCACCATGTTTTATCCAACATGTATAGCTTTAATCAATTTCATTTCATACTAAAAGTCCTTTCAATTGATCTGCTCTAATGCGTTTTCCAAAACAACATTTTAAACAAGGACAAATGATTCGATTTGGATCTTTTGCATTCTTCACTGCAAACTCATCATTTGAGGTATATGTCGAACCATTCTCAAAATTAGTGTTCCCTTTTTTTTCTCACCATGTCTTATCCAACATGTATAGCTTTAATCAATTTCATGTCATACTAAATGCCCTTCCAATTGATCTGCTCTAACGCGTTTTCCAAAACAACATTTTAAACAAGGACAATGATTCGATTTGGATCTTTTTCATTCTACACTACAAACTCAACAAACTCTTTCACTCCATTTTCATACTTTTTTTACAATCGATTTGCAGACATCCATTTCTGGTCCATTTTATATGACCTATATGAATGCAGTGTTACACAAATAATAAGCTACTGATAACATTATACCAATCTATAGTATATATAGTCTAATATTGGAAAATGGAAACGAAGGTCCAAGTCTGTACAGATTTCAAAAAAGAACAGATTTTATATGATTTATTAGGTAGCAATTTATCAGTTTTAGTGACAACAACAAATTAATTAATACAGTACCTAAGACAACAGAGGAGCAGTAGATGAGGGCGCACAGTAGAGGAGAGGAGGGTTCGCAGAGTAAAGGAGGGTTCGTAGGATTAGGGAGACAACGTATTAAATTTGTTTTTATTTATTTAAAGTGAATGATTTTTATCAAATACGTACCATTTTACAGCGCTTGTATAAAAAGCACTCTAAAATACCTTGTAATTATGTGAAAGCGTTATATTTTACAGCGCTTTTGTACAAAGCGCTCTAAAAGCGTTGTAACATAATGTGGGAGCGCTATATTTTACATCACTTTTATACAAAACGCCTCTAAAAGCGCTATAAACATTACGTGAGAGCACTATATTTTACAACGCTTTTATCCAAAATGCTCTAAAAGCGCTATAAACATTATGTGCAAGCGCTATGTGACCCTATATGACCCTACAACAGCGCTTTTGCCAAAATGCTTGTCAGAAAAAGCGTTGTTATATCCTCCATTATTTTTAAAATATTATACAACAACACTTTTATTTAATAAGCGCTATAAAATGCAATTTTTGGCGTAGTGAATTACCATTTCCTTTTATTCATGATTTATTCCAATTTGTTTCTTATATATTAATTCATCATCTGTATCATGAAAATACTAGGTTTTATTTGAGGTGAATACCCACCTAGCAATTAATGTATAGTCACAACCGATCAAATAATTTGTAGAAGATATTTATGTATGCAGGTCTGTTTAGTGACTGTGCTAAAAAATTACCGATTGATATCTTGATCAACTTATGAGCATGCGATTATGTAGAGTTTTTGCGACTCTTTATAGAAGGTGGAGAATGGTTGACCACTATAATGTTGGGTATTAAAATATCAGTTTTTTATGTTTAATGTTATTTTTGTCAAAATCATGATATTAAAATTATCTATATAATTTTGCCAAAAAAAAAAAATTGTCCTTATAAGGAATTTTTACGGGCAAAATAGACGCACAACATATTCAAATTTTTTACTATTATATCCTAAACCATGTAACACTTTTTTTTTAGTATAAATTAGTTTTTATTATACAAATAAAAAATTATTTTTATTACTTATAATTATTTAATTAGTTGTGCCTTAACATTAATATTTAGGAAAGTGTTTGCTCAAGATTGCACAAC
The DNA here is from genome assembly GCA_037974735.1 of Cicer chorassanicum. Classification (NCBI taxonomy): domain Eukaryota; kingdom Viridiplantae; phylum Streptophyta; class Magnoliopsida; order Fabales; family Fabaceae; genus Cicer; species Cicer chorassanicum. The sequence goes on from JBBPBP010000002.1 coordinate 10,565,854, forward strand.
TTGCCCAAATATACAACAAACGTGTCAAGAATATCATTACACGAGCATTCCACGACCATGTAATTCCTAATCTTTATGCAATCTTAGAGATATTTCCTTAGTACAATGACACTACAATTCATGCTTTCATTTTTCTAGTCATATGCAACAACATTAAATTAAATACTATTTTTGAATAAAATATTAGCAAAAATAATATAAATAAACAAAATATACATTTGATTGGACAATTCAAGCGAAATATATTTTCATTATGAATAGAGTAATTCAAATTATCATGACATACGTAACTTCAATTTAACGCCTACTCTACCTAAGAATCCCCAATGTGTTCAACAACATTAGCACTCGTCCTACATGGCATGAGTCTCAATCTTAGGCTAACAACTTCCTTATTTAGCACATACTTGATAGTTCTACTGAATCATAGGTTTACCTCGCCTAAATAAAGTACTACAAACGTAGGCAGAGTATACTATATCTGACCATAAAGAAAATTGTAGGCAAATAAACAATGGTATTGGTAAAAATGCAAGGGCAGAAATGAAATTTGGAACCCATTTCAAACCATGATAATATGTTATAAAGAAGGCACTACTAAATGCTACCATCATGCTGATTATTGAGACAAACAATGTGACTAGTCCAGCAATCAACTTGAAAGGCAATGACTTGAGAAAATCTTCCTCTGCATATCGCGAGATAAGGATAGACAGAAAAATTAGTACTGAAGTTGAAGATGAGATAAGTGCCATGGAATCTGATAAAGAAAATACGAGGAAGGATGGTTTGTCCAAATAATTTGGAGATCCTGTGTTATCATTAGTTCCACCAGGTAAACTAAATGGAGCAGAAAAAACTCCTGTAGCAATGAGAGTTGAAACAACCATACAAGAACTTGCTGTTCTCTGCATCCATGACTCTCCTCTTTTGAGCAATTCTTCATGTTCTTTCGTAAATAGTTGACAAGGTGTAATGTCTTCGGAATTTTGCATTTCTATTAATGATGGTCGCATTATCTTCTTTACTTCCTGCCAAACAATTGATATATGTAATATTGTAGAGCTCTCAATAAACCTCAAACTTGAAAGCCTCTCTTAAAGAAATTTCTTACTAAGCTCAAAATATTAAACCTCCCCAGTTAATTATTTCATTATTTTTTGTGGGTTTAAAAGAGGGGTTCATCATTCCAATATTTTGTTAATTTTGAAATTTTTTTCTTGAGAATTTTTCAAAATTTATTTTTCTCAGAAAAATATCGAAAAAAATTCTAAAACATTTTTTTTTTCAAAAAATTGTGAGAAAATTTTAAAAAGAAAAATTCTCAAAAAAAGTAATTTTTTTTATTGAATTATAAAAATTTTGAGAAAAAAACAGTAAATTATATTTTATCAAGAAAAAATCGAAACTTTTTTTATCGAAAAATTTTAAGGAAAAAATAATAAAAAAATTATTTTTTTCAGAAAAAAATAAAAAAAAATCGAATTTAAAAAAAAAAAAATTGGTTCATTGATCCGACTAAGCCCACAAAATTTTAGAGATTTTTTAGTGTTAAGAGGTTTATTTTCTAGACTTTTTAACTATAAAATTTGTTGGCCTCTCCAACATGTGAGTTAGGGTCAATAATTAGTGGACTTGTAAGCTTTGTTCACGTGAATTTGTTAATAATGCGACATGAACTCAAAATCATACCTCAAACCATGACAATTCAAGCATCATTTGAAGAGCTGCTCCAGGAACTATATTGAGTCGATCTGGTGGTGCTAACTTTGCAACAGCATGCAATAAATTATTGTCCTTTTCATCTACAAATGCACATATGAAATCTTTGAAAGTACCTATTTCATGTATCAAATTGAAGATACTAGCATGGCGGTGCAAAACAGCCATGTGAATTATGCTTTGACCCATTGTATTTAGTTCCCATATCAAATCAGGATAAGTGCTCATAACAATTGATAGAAACTCAAAATTTCCATTCTCTGCAGCAAGAAATGTTACTTGAGATGGTTTTCTCATGACTTCCATCATCTCTAAGTCATCTAGGGTAAGAAATTCATCCCACATGCGTCTTATGAGCTTCAGAATTGGAGCATCTCTCTTGCCTAAATATTTTAACATAAAATAATACCGAGTAATATTCAATTACAATATTACAAAATTTTATCTGATTATTTAAAAAAATTCAGCTATTTGAAAAATAGAAAAATAATAAATACATAATACACTTACATAAATGCAGGGGGTTTTTCCGATGCACTATACTTTGACAACCGCAAATCGAATGTTTTCGAGCCAATAAATGTAATCCTGTCTCATTGTTATCTCCACGAGTAAAAGCTAGTGTTACATTCTCATTTAGCATGTCTAGAGCTAAATCTGCACCATTCAAATTATATCGTTTGACATTAAATTTATCGAAATTAAATATAAACAAAATTAATCTATAAAACATCTTTAGTATATAAATATCTACAAAATTAATTCTATGGTCTTTAGTATATAAATTGATTTTGTTGAAATCAATTTTCAATTTCTATAATTTCAAAATCTAAAATGACAATTCAATTTGTTGAATATTATCATTCTATAATAAAATATAAATAAAAAAGAGTATTTGAAAAGTTAATATATTTAATCTCAAATTTCAATTTATATACATGAATTTTTTAAATTATATTTTATTTCATAGAAAATGCTTACCATAGAGGTCAGACTGTATGCAAGTGAGGAACCCCATACTCCAATCTTTTTCATCTAGCATTTCTTTAGATTTAAGAAACAAATACTTTGCCATATCACTTTTCCCCTCTAAAGCAGCCAAATAAAGAGGAGTAACACCTTGTCCACCTCTAATTGATGCCAAAGTTCCATTATTTTTCATCATTATTTCAGCAATTTCCACATTTCCAACAGCAGCAGCAAAACAAAAAGCAGTGTTATCCATGTAGTCTTTCAATTCCAAATCATCAGGGTCCATTAATTTTACCAACTCGTCAACAAAGTGAACATGATTTGACCCAACTGCAATGTGGAGTACTGTTGCCCACCCTTTTGTTATGGCGGAATTTAATAATGTTTGATCTTGGTCTATTATTTTTTTGGCTTCTTTCCAATCCCCTTTTCGTGCTGCTTTGTAAAGGGGTACACATTGGGTTAGGTATCTATGTCTGTGTTCCTCTGCAAAAACAAGTTTATTCAGAATTCGTTTTAATAGCTGTGAATATCACACGAAATTGATACGACACTTTGACACGTAATAATTTTAAAAAATAAATAAATTAAATATAATTAATTTGTTAGTAGCGTGTGCGTGCGTCTGTGTCCTAAGACACACATTCGATTAAAAAATCGATGTCATAGTATATATGCAATTGAAGCAATTGGTAAGAATTTAAATGTCTGAAAAAATTTTATAAAAGAACTTTAGAGTTCGATCTCTATTATTAACAATATCCCTTTTCTATAATTAATTATTAATCAATAATTTGTCTATTCCAAACAAAAAATATCAATATGATTGTTTTTGGAGGAAAACAAAAATTACAAACGAAATTTGTTGAATAGAAAAAGACCTAAAATCTAAAAGCATGTTAGGAGCCGTTTTTTATATAGAAAAATTGCACAATTTAAAAATAATTAAATATAAAATAGTGATGTCACCTAAAAAAAATTTACATTTTACTCAAAAGATTAGAGAAACTTTCTCATTCCTAAATGACTAAATATATACACCTCAAAAAACACAAATTTTGTGATATTGGAAACTTACACCGCAAGACAAATTAAGTCTATTATTTGAATGTACATTTAAAATTATGTGTGGTATTCTAGAAATATATAGATTTTATTTTAGAAATGTGGAAGTCAGATAAAGTTCCTCCCAAAAATTTGCACCTTGTATGAAAAAAAAATATTTGGCTATATAAACTAAAATTTAAAAAAGGGACAAAAGCTTACTAGTGGAAACTAAATGGAGGAGAGGTGTCCTATGCTGAGCTGAAGTAGCTCTATGTAAATGTTGTTGGCGAGATGTGGAGTCTTAATAGCCATTTTTCTGCAAAGGAAACGTATAACATAAATTTTTTTCAGCAACTAGTCGAGTTTAATATGCATGACATGAACATCATCTTTTTATATTTATTGATCCCTCTTTTTCTGGAATATTACTAATTACTTGAATTTTGTGAGCTTATGCAAATCACAAAAGCAGAGGAAAAACAGTGTTTTTTCTTGCACAAAAGTGTTTGTATTTTTTTAGTACATGTAATAATAATGTCCATTAATTAGTAAAAAGTACTATTATAAAAATTTTATCAAAAGAGAATTCAACACTGTTGGAAAAAACTAAAAGGAACTGTACAAGTATGCAGCATGGGTATTACTTGTGTGATTTGTTTTTACTAGATGATTGAAAAAAAATTATAATTGGGCACTAAATCTAGATAATATAAATAAAAGCGGTATATAAATAAATTATTGATCGTGTAATTTTATTTATACATACATCCAATCAAATTATATTATGATGCAATTTGTAAGTACACATTCTAATTAATCAATTCAAATAAAATTTAAAGACTTTTTAGAAGATTAAAAGTAAAAATAAAAACTTTTTTTAACTATACCTCATATTTTATCACATTTTTCAAAATATCTTTACTTATTTTCCATTTTTTTCTCACAACTCACTTTATCGGTGTATCTTTTAGAAAATATACTCTTAAAACAGAAATTTTACAATTTTAAAAATATATACATCATAAAGAAAAATTAGTCCACGTTTTTTAAAATGAGCATATAAAATCCTAAGTTTACTGTATATACTTTTAAAAATAGTGTGTACCGTGAACATATAATTTTTTACATAATTTTTTTTCAAATAAATACTGTAAATTAAAATTTATGGACATCACATTTCAATTATCGCTGCTAACACAATACACTATATGTTATACACATACTTCACTGTCACTTCATAGAATTTGTGTTATTTCCGAATCTCATTCATCATTTTCTCATTCTCTCTATCTCTCTAAGAGAAAGAGAGTGATAGAGAAAAATGAAAGAGAAGATCTAAATATCTCTCAGGTCACTTACTCACACCCACCTAAACTCTACACTCTTTACTAGAGGAGTAATTAAGTTGGTCAATTCAATCGAGCTTGATTATATGAATGAGTCAGATTTGGGATGAGTTAAAACAAAATAGTAGGAGAATTATTTGGTTTTAAAAAAAAAAATCTATTTCTATTTTTTAATTTTTAATTACAAAATTAGTATCTCTTTATTTTTATTCAAAATAAAACAGTATCTACCAAAAATATGCACATGATATTGTTTTTACTGCTTGGCAATTTAAAATTAAAAGTAAAATAAAATAAAAATAGAAAACCTGAAACCAATGAAAGTCAAGATATAAGTTCCTACTAAATAGGAATAAGATCTATGTGTCTGAAAAGCATCTAGATGTGGTTGCACAGATTTTTCTTCCAAAAGGGGTCTTCATAAGTTTCTTTTTTTTTTTCCTCTGTATTTTCTTCTTCATTTTTTCAATACACAGTTTTTGTTCCTACTATACATTAAAATCATCGTGTTTATTGACTTTTATTGCTCCATATCTTAAGTCTTGCTAGAATGTAATATATACTTCAAGAGATGAATACATACTCAGACCATATACATAATCAAAATTCATTAACATTTTTTGACAACAGAGAAACTGTACATTAGCTAGAACACTGGAAAAAGGTTTGTAATTAAATAATACTAGAAATTATTATGAAAAATAAAATATCTCTTTGCTTTGGTTCATCTTCAACAAGATTAGGCACAAAACATGAACATTTAGTAAAAAAAAGGAGAAAAAAAAAAGTAGGGAGAACATAGCAAGAGTATATAAGAATAGAAGTAAGAGTTAATTAAAGAAGCATAAGAAATAAGAATGCAATAAATTTGATTACCTGAAAATACAATTGGTTCAGAAATTTTCCAAGCAGCACTATGCTTATAAATAGCTAGTCAAATTCATTCTGAAGTGCAGTCTTTGCTTTGTCAAGATATTAAGTCCAAGTGAAATAATAGATGAATCATGAATGTCTAGTGAAAGACTTTGTTAAATTTTAATCAAGTCAATGCTAACTTTTTAAATTATTGAACGGCCATATGATAATTACAAAAGAAAACAAAATATAGACAGTAGTGCTTTTTAGGTAAATCAATATTCTTATCCTCAAAATTGTGATAATTTGCAAAATGATGATTTTGTCTCTCAAATTTACATCATGTCAATTGGTTGCCTTGAATAATCATTCGTTTCGTCAATACAAATAAATAATTTTTAAAATTGTAGTGTTAAATTCGATAAAATAAATAAAGAAATTGAGTGAGATTATTTTTTTAAAAGTGGATTATTATTTGTAAATTTGATAACTAAACTTTGTGATGCTTACAATTACAAAATATCCAAATTAGTTAATTCATAATGGACGCGAGTTTTATAAATGGTTCAACGTAGTACCTAATATATATTAGGTACTATATATTAGGTACTATAGTTATTTAGATACCTGAAAATAAAATAATACAAGCCGCCTTTGAGGACCAACACAACACCACATGATAGAAGCGGTTGAGAATGAATACCTTCATTTTAATTTATGTGGTCGCGTTACTATATGCCGTATCTCAATACTGTTTTTTTATGCTAAAAATTCATTAGGGAAGAAAATTTAAGTGGATTACATAAACCTTATTCGGAAAAAAATAAGAACAAAAAATAATTACTCTGATTTTTTAGTCCTTAAACGGATATTATATAACTGATAACCTTTATTTGTATTTTCTTTTGTCTTAGTAATCACTTATGTAAAATAAATTTCACTTAAAATGATTCTCCATGTATCTAGTAGTTGTGGTCGTATCATAATACCTCAAAATGTTGGTCTTGGATCAAATGCAACTATATGAATTTTTATTTTGTGATTTGATTTGTGTAGTAGACAATTATTGAAGGATAACAATTTGAGTCAATTTGAGTTGGACTGTGCAGCCATATTTGTGTACATGACATTTGTTGGGAGATTTATTACATGTAGCAGTTATATATAGTTTATATGTGTGTATAAAGATTTTAAATGTTGTGAAAAATATTGTTATGACATTCACGAAATGGAGTAAAATTGTATTGCCTAAATTTTGACTATGAATCTTGAAAAAAATTGTACACAATGCATATGAAACTGAAATTTTCAATTTAAAAGTATCTAAGTGTTTGCAAATAAATAGAAATTCTTTTGTAAATTCTTGAAATAACTTAAAATATTAAAAATTTTACAAACTTTAAAATAACTTCAAATGAGACTTAATTAAACTATAACGTTAATCTAGACCCAAGTCATGATCTGACTCCGACTAATGGCATTAAAAAATGGTGAACAATCCGAATACTCTTGAGACTTTCAATATTTACCTGTAACCTAGATTTAATAAAAACGATTATAGATATTTCTCAGTCATGTCGGTGTACTGAGAATAAAAAATTCTCTCGACAAACTATACCTCAATTTAATAAACTAGACATGAGTAATCTAATGACTTAAACTCTACATAACAAGTAAGTCATAAAGACTACATTGGTTTCATCCAATGCCCTCTACTTGAATAACCATTTTTGGTAAGATTAGACATAATTAAGTCCTAAGTGGTGTCCCACTTACCTTCGTTTACTCCTCGCTTCCGTCGTATATAGAAGGATAGTTCATCTAACTAGAATGAACTATATATATATATATATATATATATATATATATATATATATATATATATATATATATATATATATATATATATATATATATATATATATATATATATATATATATATATATATAATAAATAGTATATATCTAATCATAACATACGAGTAATCATTTACTCCATTCACACACAATTGAACATGCACTTAACATAGAAATCATATATGAGTATGTATATACACACACACACCATGTATTAGCATCAAACTTCCAAGAAAAGAGTGTTATATTTAAGCTTTCAAACACAATTAATTTCACTCGAAACTGATCTATATAACTCAAGTTATGATATTATAAAGTCAACAACATTATATAATAATCTTATGACAAAGTAGTTGTGTTTACAATACAACTGAGTCATTTCTATATTTAGTAAAATCATAAATCTTAACATGATAAAACTAATATATGTCTTCTTTCAGACCCAGCTGGTTTCACTTAAAAGCGAGTTTCCTAACTCAAGATATATATATTTTAAGATGACTAATCCACAACAACTCATAAAACAGAATAATCCACTTCATAAAATCACAAAAATTTATAAAATTAATATAAACTTATAAAAATTTACAGTAACAAAGTAATAGAAAATTAGTGAAGTCAGTTCATATTTCAAATGTAATTAAGCCTAGTTTCTAATGGGACAAAAATCAGCTCAAAACACTATCTATGGAGAAAGTTATGAACCAAATACCGAGTACGGGTTAAGAGACAATATTATACTACTTTCATTTCAAGCTTTATATTTTCAAGTTCATCTGTTCAACTAAATAAAATATATTCAAAATTCAGCATAAATCCAATATATATATATATATATATATATATATATATATATATATATTAAAATAGTCGAATGAAAAATTATTAGAATAATCTTGGATTGCTAGATAAAGTATTGCATGCCTTTAAAGAAAATATCTTACTTATTGTAATCCCAACTAAGGGTTTCAAGAGTAATAAGTAAGGAATATAATAACACAATGTACAAATCGTATAACACAATTTTTAATATCGATAGGGTACTCAAACTATCATTAACATGAGTATAAAACTAAAAGTACATTGAATACTAAAAAAAATGTATTAGCAACAATACACCAATGGAGTATGATTATAATCAAAATAAATTTAATTATTGTGTGATGGAGGAAGAATTGCAAATTATGCAAAATAGAAGGAAAGCATCTAAAAAGAATTTCAATTTATGGTGTGAAGGAGGAAGAAAGCATGTCAAATGTTTTTTTTAAAAGAAAGAAGATCAAATGTAATGAAGTAGAAATGAAATAATAGCATATTTTCAAGGTTTGTTAATTTATTTTTTCTAAAATGATTGAACAAATTAGGATCTCAAATTGGCGTTATAGCTAAAAGCTCCCTCATATTGAAATTCATAAGTCAATGAGGGGGAATAGTTGTTCTTAGAACAATGTTTAATTTTGTTAATTCAAGGAGCACTATGCCATTTTGTGTTTCAATTTTTAGAGAAATTTTCTATGGGGTGGAGGATTTGAGAGAAAAAGTAAGTTGGGTCTCTTAGGGCAAAGTTTTTTCGTCACAAGGAGAACAATAGCTTAGGTATCAAAGAAATTGGAAAATTTTAATGTTGTCTTGCTAAGAAAATGGAATTGGGGATGCTTACAAGATTCAGAGGCGATATGACATGAATTTTTAACTCTAGGTATTGCCCATTTACCATGTAAAATACCAATACCAAGTAGCGATGAAATTGGGTAACGTAGATGAGACTCATTGTAGTGGAGAGATATTCCATCGATTAGTGAATATGGTCCTGGTCGGTTGTTTTATAACATTAAGAGTTAAATATGTTTTTAGGTTCTATAAATTTTTGAAATTTTAGTTTTGTCTTCCGTAAAAATGTTATAATTTTTAATTCCTACAAATTTTTTTTGCAAATGTGAAGAAATATGTTTTATTGTTCTTAAATTTTTAAATTTTTAAATGATTATTTGTATGCACATTTAAAATATTATAAAAAGTTTCTCCATCAAAATTTATAGTTTTTTAATTAAAGATTAATTAAATATAATTTTTTACATGTCATAAACTTAAGATTAAAGCGTTAAAAAATGGACCCGAAAATTGATTGAATTATTTTTTATGGCAGAACTTTTTACAATGCTATAAACATGTCTATAAAAAATTCATAATAAAAATATATATCATAAATTCTAATTGGGACTAAAAATGTTAGCATAATAATCTTATAAGAACTAAAAAATGTTAAATTGTTTTACAAACACTAAAATTTCAAAAATTTATAAGGACTATAAATTTATTGGCTTAAATGCAATTTTGGTTCCCCTGTTTTATTCAAAATGAACTTTGAGTCTCTTATTTTTAAAATCAATTTTGTGGGACTCTAACTAATTTCTTGTGATTTCTTTTATCTCCATCA
>JBBPBP010000002.1:10576459-10589788 GCA_037974735.1 Cicer chorassanicum
ATATTTTAAAATTTTAAATAATTTAGAAAAGTTAAATAAAATAAAGAAATTTTAAACATTATTTTTAAATATTTAAATTTTAACTTTAAATATTTTAATATATAAATAAAATATATTTATTTATTTTTAATATTTTAATATATAAATAAAATTAATTACAACAATAATGACATTAAAAATATTTTATCTAACTCACAAATATTTTCTATGTCATTAATTAAAGTGTCACATAATCAAAAATGGTGAAGGGAAAAAAAATCCTAATAATTAACTAATAGGGAAAAAAACACTTTTAAAAATGAGGGGATTACAAAATTTATTTTGAATAAAATAGGATTTAAGCCAAATTTATTTAACCCTAACATTAATTAATAATGTATTGGGAGATGGCAAACAAATATCAACCTGGAAGGAGAAATGTTGTTGGTGGATCAAACATTCAAGGAGTTACTCTCACAATTATTCTCATTAGCGGTAAAGCATGATAATTCAATATAAAAAACGTGCGGAATCTCAAATGGCATATCTGATGGTAGTGGCCCTAGAAAAAGACGTTGTCAGCTAAGGAGAATCTAAAGGTGTGGGAAATGGAAGCAACGTGTTCAATCGAAATCACAGTCCAAAGTAAAGATGGATGCACAAAGTTTGAATACCGGAGGTATCATATATTCTTTCAAGTGATGTCTTATATAATGTTATAGTTTATAAATTTATTAAAATTACAAATGTATTTTTAATTATCTCTTTTGATAATAATTTTATAAATTAAAGTGATAATAAAAAAAGATTAAATTAATAAAAAAAACATATTTAAAAATTAAAATAATTAATAAAATATATATTTAAATTTATTTTTATAATTTTAATATATTTAAAGACTATAATAACAACATTAATATATTTATCTTATAATTAAACTTTTTAGTATATAAAGTAATAAAAATATCTATTTTTCGAAATTAAATGTTGACCATTGCCTACACTATGATCTAAATGGGTCCGTCCCTGATCTAAAGATGTAAGAATTTGTTATCAAAAAAAAATGTAAGAACTTGGATACCAAACATAATGAATGTATTTTCAGTAAGATCCACGTATTCTTGTATCACAACGGGGTGCAATATACAGACGTTGATCCAAAATTGAGGACAACTTTGCACTTACTACCTCCGTTCTTTATTATAAACATTTTTATATTTTTTGTTCGGATAATTGATGCATTTATTTTATATAAATTAATGTTCTTAAATTAAATTTAGTAATTGAATAAATTAAACTTGATTTTTAATATTCCAAGACAAAATAATAGTATTAATTAAAATTATAATTGGAAAATAATAATAAATAAATAAATTGAAAATAATTTATATTTAGTGAAATTTTTTGGTCCTGCTTATAATTAGGAATAGTACTTTGGATTGAGATTACTACAACCAATCACCAACAAAGGAAAATTTGCTCAAGAGGTATTATAAAAATTGTTGAAATGTTACATCGAAAATCTCTTATATATTGAGTAGTTTTTAACTCAATAAATACTAAGATTCTACATTGGATAGTTAACATACGTGGGATTGCTTCTATCACTATATAAAGAGTGTTAAACTCTTGTGAAAAGTACACCAAAGTTTGATGCAATTCCCAACTTTCTCTCTTCTACCTTTCTGCTCGATGCACTTTCGAACAACTTCTCTCATTTCTTTATGTCCCTTTTATTTTTGAGTGGTCCTAATATCACTGTCCTTTTAGAGCCGCTTTTGTGTCGTAGTCCCTTCGATTATTGAATGGTTCTAATACCATTGTCCTTTCATATCGGTTTTTGTATACCACTGTCATTTCAGAGCGGTTTTTGTGTTGTAGTCCATTCAATTTATTAGTGGTCTTAAGTACCATATTTTTAGAGTGGCTATTATAGTCAGATAGTGTAATTCTAGAACGGTTTTCTAGGTGCAATAGAATGTCGATATAGTTTTAACTGAGCTGTTTTATCCTGGGACATCGTGGTTGATAGTCTATCTTGCACAATTTGGTTAAAAAGTATATTGTGAGCCGCTACCTCAAATATTAGATGACCGATGACAAATCAATGGTGGCTCAGTCTTATGAAATCAAAAAAATAGCTCTTTAGATCATCTCTGAAGGTATGAATTTAGATGAACATTTTCAAATTGTTGTTATAATTGACAAATTGTCCCCTGCTTGGAAAGATTTTAAAAGTTATCTCAGACATAACTTGACAAAAGAGCAATTCATTGCTATGATAACTGATCTCAACATTGTTGGTGGATCAGATGGATGGTGGATAGACACTAGCGCCTCACGCCATTCTGTTATGATTGTGTTATGTTTAAAACATACAATGTTGTTGAAGATAAGAAAATGTTGTTTGAGAGATTCTCACACCATTAATGTTGTTGGTATTGGAGATATGGAATTAATATTCACCTTTGGAAAGAACTTAATTATAAAGGATGTGATGCACACTCCAGAAATAAGAAAGAATCTGGTTTTTGGTTTTCTTCTGAGTAAGGCAGGGTTTACTTAGTTTATAGAGACAGATTTGTACACCATTTCTAAAAATGGTATTTTTGTTGGGCAAGGATACGCCATTGATGACATGTTTAAATTGAATGTTGAAATTAATAAAATGTCTCATTCTGCTTACATGTTGTGTGATTTTAATATTTGACATATTATACTCTGTCATGTGAACAAACGTGTGATTTCAAACTTAAGTAACTTAGGTTTAATTCCAAAGTTATCTTTAAATAATTTTGAAAAATGTGATTTTTGTAGTCAAGCTAAAATAACAAAGAGTTCACATAAATTAGTAGTTAGAGAATCTGAACTTTTAGATTTAATACACTCTAATATATGTGAACTTGATAGGACTTTAACAAGAAATATAAAACGTTATTTTATCACTTTTATTGACAATTGTTATGACTATAATTTTGTATATCTAATGAACAATAAAGTGAAGCGCTTGACATATTCAGGATCTTTGTAATTGAAATTGAAAATCAATTTAGTAGAAAGATTAAGAGGTTTCATAGTAATAGAGGAGTTGAGTATGATTCTAGTTTATTTAATGAGTTTTATAAATTGCAAGGAATTATACATGAAACTACTTCACCATATTCGCCTGAAATGAATGGAAAAGCTAAAAGAATAAATAGAATACGTACTGAACTAGTTGTTGCTAGTATGCTTAACTTTGGTGTTGCATCTCATTGGTGGGGATAAATTATATTGACTGTTTGCTATATTTTGAATAAAGTTCCTAAATCTAAAAACAAAACATCTCTATATGAGATTATGAAGAAAATGCAACTAAACTTGTCTTATCTTCGAACTTAGGGTTTTCTGGCTTATGTCAGAATCCCCGATCCCAAGCATGTTAAACTTACCAGTAGAGCCTATGAATGGATATTCATTAGGTATGCAGTAAACAGAAAAGCGTATAGGTTTTATGACCTAAATGCGAAAGTGCTCATAGAGTCAAATGATGTTGAAATCTAAGAAAATAGATTCCCTTTCAAATCGAGAAATAGTGGGGCGGCGAACCAAGTCACGTTTTTGTGATGAGGAGCACTGAAAGCAACAATCAAGATGAAACAGAACCTCAAAGAAGTAAGAGAGCTACAGTTGCTAAAGATTATGAACCCGATTATACGGCCTATACCTTAGAGGAGGATCCTGCAAATCTTACAGAAGCTTTGTCATCTTTGGTTGCAGATTTATGGCAAGAAGCTATAAACAATTAGATGAATTCCCTACAGTCTAACAAGACTTGGAATTTGGAAGACTTGCCTCATGGTTGCAAGCTAATAGGTTGTAAATGGATATTGAAAAAGAAACTAAAACCTGATGGAACTGTTGATAAATACAAGGCTCACCTTGTAGCCAAAGGTTTTAGACAAAGAGAAAATATAGATTTCTTCAACACTTTTTCATTGTCACTATAATTACATTCAATAGGGTACTCATTTCACCTGCTATTATTCATAACTTGGTGGTACACCAAATGGATGTCAAAACTGCCTTTTTTAATGGTGACTTGGAAGATGAAATATATATGGAACAGCCTGAAGATTTCTTCATTCATGGACAAGAAAACAAGTTCTGTAAGTTAGATAAATCTATGTATGGTCTTAAACAAGGTCATAAGCAATGACATGAAAAGTTTGATAACTTGATTATATCAAATGAGTTTAAAGTGAATGAAAGTGATAAATGTATTTATTACAAACTTGAAAATGTCATTTACATTATTATATGTGTTTATGTAGATGACCTACTCATATTTGGTTCAAACATTCATGATATAAATATTGTGAAATCATTGTTATGCAACAACTTTGATATGAAAGACCTCGGAGAAACGAGTGTAATCCTTGGAATCAAGATTACTAGGTCAAAAAAGGGAATTTATTTGCATTAGTGTCATTATGTTGAAAAGAGCTTAAACAAATACAAATACTTAGAATGTTAACCTACTTGCACACCATATGATTCAAGTGAGAAACTTTTCAAAAACACTAGTGAAGGTGTTATACAAACTGAATATGTGAGCATCATTGACACGCTATCGAAAGAGTCACGAGACATCTTAAAAGGACCACAAGTTTCATATTACAATATCAAAGATTTCCTATCGTCCTTGAAGGATATAGTGATGTTGATTGGAACACTTAATCAGATGACTCCAAAGCAACTAGTGGCTATATTTTTAGTATAGTTGGTGGTGTTGCATCTTGGAAATCGAAGAAATAGACGATATTGTCTCAGCTCACTATGGAGTCTGAAATGATAGCATTAATTATTTCTAATGAAGAAGCGAGCTGGTTGAGATGCTTGCTAGCTAAGATCTTGGAAAAACCAATGCCAGTTGTGTTGATCCACTGCGATAGTACTGCGACTATTGCAAAGATTGAGAATGTTTATTACAACGGTAAGAGACCAAAAATATGCGTAAGCACAATACAGTTAGAGAGTTACTTTTTAAAGGAGCTGTTATAGTGGATCATGTACGCACTAATGAAAATTTAGCAGATCATTTGATGAAATGATTAGCTAGAGAAAAAGTCATAAATACAACAAAAATGATGGGACTATTGCCTATAGATCAATGAGTCACTCATGATGGTAACTCGACCTAAAAGACTGGAGAGCCTAAGAATTAAGTTCAATGGGTAATAACAAGTAGTGTAATGATATGAAATGACTGTGCTATTATAAATCTGAGAAGCATGATTCCTAAAGCGATACTCTATGTGGAGTGGAGTACCTAGATACAAGAGTATTCTTGATAGACTCACCTACGTGAATTGAAAGTAGGGTCGCTTCCTATAGAATTTTGGGATATAATTCCTAGAGCGATCACTATACTGGGATAGACGTGCAGGGCCATTAATGCACGACCTTTTGAGAATACACCCTATGAAAAGATTGTGTGTGAGTTTGATGTCAAAGATAGAGTTTAAGACTACGAGTTACCCTTGTTGAATCTGAATCTTACTTACTATGCAAAGGTTCAAGTCTGAAGACACATCTGCTTATGCACAATCTTATAGAAGCGTTTGACGCTACTTCATAAACATTTTTTAAGGTTTAAATATGTATTTGATCCTTGCAAATATGTTTTGTTTTGATAATGTAATATGAAACTTGTGCTCGATGCACTTCCGAGCAACTTCTCTCATTTCTTTCTATCCTTTCTTGTGCCGTAGTCCCTTCGATTTTTGAGTTGTCCTAATACCGTTGTCCTTTCAAGTTTTTGTGTCGTAGTCCATTCGATTTATGAGTGGTCTTAAGTATCATATTTTTAGAGTGACCATTATAGTTAGAGGGTGAAATTTTAGAACGAATTTCTATGGCGCAATAGAATGTCAATACAGTTTTAATTGGGCCGTTTTATCATGATGACATTATGGTTGATAGTCTGTCTTGGACAATTTGAACAATGCCGCAAAACGTCTTAAAGAGAGTGACATAGTCCGCGATTCAACCCAGTAATATCTTCGATGGTTGAAATTTATTTTGAAACAGTTTTTCGAAACTAAAAAACAACATATTTGATCTATATGTTTAGTCATGCATATTTTGTTTTGAATGTATGAAAAATGTAGATCACTCTTCTTCCATTGTCTGAAAACAAGAAGAATCTGGGAGTTAGTACTTCAATGGTTAGGATGAGATTTTAATGAAAATGTTTTAAGTGTTAACAATATGAGTCAATATAGAAGAGAAAAGAAAGAATAACAAAAAGGGTTAGGGTTCCATTAAGAATGACAAAGTTACATAATACAATACAATAATAAGATATAAATACTTAGACCTTAAAAAACTAAATTACCCTCAATACTAATATAAAAGTCCAATAAACTATTATCTAACATCGACCTATTTTCTCCATTTTGACAATTGTATAAAAAACCCGAAGGTGAAATCGGCTAGGCAATTGATTTGGATGGTCGTCACATAGTGTATATGGACAACTAGAAACAATAACATGTTTAAGAGAGGTACTCTAGAACCAAATAAGGTGATTGAACAAGCCAAAGTCTTTTCTTGGATTTCGTTTCTAATAAGAAAAAAAATGCAAAAATTCTAGGTTTGTCTATTCAAATTGGTGGAGTAATCTAAATTTATTGTGTATAAAGTTTGTAATTTTATTTTGATGCAAAGGGTTCGAGTATCTTTGGACATCTCGTTAATGTCATTTGTTTATAAAAAAAATTAAGTCAAGTCCTTATACAGTAGCATAAAACTTCAGTTATTTAAATATTCATGTAAATGTAATGGAGAATCTTTATTTGCGGTAGTTTGTTTTATTTTAATTTAATAATATAAAAGTACGAACCGTATATACAGTTGATAATCATGTGATAATATGTTGAAGTGCACTTGATATGTAGGAGTGAGTTTAAATCCAAAGTAACCCTCTTTTTCGCATTAAATGTGCATAAGTTTAGTCATTAGACATTTTAAAAAAATCTACAAAAAGCACTTGAAAGTTGAAACGGTTAGAATAGTCAGGTTTGTGTTTTATCAAAGTTTAGATTTGTCCTTTTTCTCAACGAACATGGCCCGGTCAGACTCTTGAAGAATAAAAATAGAGAGCAAAACAATCCATTCATGTCCAAACAAATTTGCCAAATGGATAAGATTTCTTTTGTCGAAATACTAATATCTAACGCCACTCTTTTAATCCCTTTTCAACATTGATTTATGTTTTGTGAATCTCATTCTCCATTAAGTGAAATCCATTATCAAAATAACAAGTACAGTGCATTATAAAACAATTTCTTTTCCCCTCTCAACGTGTGCCTGGTTGGCCAATCTAGAGGTATTTTTTGGGTCAAATACACATAAATTAACCATTATAAAGGTTCGCTAGCGTTTCTCATATCCTGGAATACAACCAGATGCCAACAGCCCCCAACAGTATTTTATACATATCCATAAATTCAATAATAATTAAATCACAAACTTAATAAATCATTAAGCAATTAACATCGTTCTATCATTTAAGTCTTCCACATAATAACCATTTCGACTGAGAATTTCTTGTCTTATCATGGAGAAAAAATTGGTAGGGCCAAGGAATTTTAATTACATCAAGTTTATGTGCATACATTAACATTAGCATCCCACTACAAAGTTGTACCCCCACCATCAGACATTAGAGATGCAGCAGCTGCAGCAGCAGTAGGAACAACACCAGTTGAAACGCCTGGTTTGGACAGATGGAGAAGCCTAAGAAATTGACACCAAAGAGTTGCATGTATCAATGATCAAATTCAACACGAAGAAACAAACCAAAAACATGATATGCCTCTACAGACTTAAAAAGTGTCGTCAGTCCACCGAAAATGATTACCGGCAACAAGATCTAATAACTTGGACAGATGGATGACATTAGACAATGATAACTTGAATAGTAAGCCATACAAAATGAGCGAAATGAAATTTTAAAATCTTTGACCCACTGGCCAGTCACAAATGAAATTAACAATACATTAATAGTGAAGCGACCGGTTACAAGCCACAATGTATACAAAGCTAGCAGCTCCAGCCTCAAGGTGAGTAAAAGGTTTGCAGTTAAAATATAGAAAACGTAAGAAAGAAAGAGATTCTTACGGGGCAAGGTATTCACAAAAGAATGACACAGCAGCAGCAACTTCAGTATAGTTTTCAGCAGAAGCAGGCGCTGTCACTTCAACCATCTGTATTCCAGGTGTTACTGGCACGGCCTCGTCAGTTGCATGCAGCTTCAGCATTTTATTAACTGACGAAACTGTTACAGTGATTTGTGCCCCCCTATTGAACTGGAAGGAAAATCCCACCCTTAGCAGCTCATGGTCTAACTTGTACCCAAGTGTATAGAACATACGAAGTACATTCTTGCTCACTTTGCTTTCCACCATTGTCCTAACCAGAACGGAGATTTGCTCAGCACCAGCCCCCCTCATTGCACCACCTATATGTCTAACAGTCCTGAATAAGTCATCAAGCACAAATTAAATGTATATATATGGATATGGAAAAAGTTCTAACAAGGGATCGACCATACAGTTGTACTGTTTACCATGAGGGTTCAGTTTGCTCTAGATCGCATAAAAGTCGAACCTCAGATGCTACTGGACCTAGAATGAAAAGGAATAAAATTATGATCAATTTGAGAAAAGGCCAGAATATGAAAAACGCATGAAAACTGGACAGATACACTTGCTCAAGAAAACTAGACAAAAATATTGAGAATTATTGAAGATTTGAGAACTTTTCATCTCCATATAGCAAAAGTGCTATAAAGAATAAACCTACATCTTAGACAACATTAAATTTATTTCATGTCATAGAACAGAAAGAGTAAATCAAGTAACTGTGACATGTAAAACTGTGAAAGGGGTGTACCAGCTCCTCTATCAGAAAATAAAAAATGGAACATGAAGCATGCCATTTAGATGCTAGTCTACTGACCAATGGAAATGCTTAAATAAAAATATTACTGCACACTGAGGCAAGCACTTTATACAGATTACACATCATGTGCATAAAACAATCAGAAAATATTAACCCATCTTATCTTACAGTGGCCTGCTGCCAATCAAGTTTGGTTATCAGGACCGCACTTTCTAGGGCTTTCAGAGAATCCTGGTTATTTCCTCATAATTTGAAGTAATTTCCAAGATTGTACTTAGAGGCTTGGGAGGGAGTACACTGGGCAAGGTTCTGAGGAGAAGTGCTCATTTACTGCATTGGTGGAGCTGTGTTTGAAACAGTTATGGAATATAATTGTTTATCTCTCTTTTCAATATCATTCCTCTAACGAGCACTCTCAGGGAAATTGAAGACCTTATTTTAGTGATATCTATTTCTCATAAAGTGTGTTACTTCATTTGTTTCTCCCAGGAGAATGACCCTTTTTCATTCTTCCTTAATAGTCAAATTACTTTCATGTAAGGGAAAACATAGAGGAAATATTGTTGGCTGCAGCATAACAAAGTATTGGAAGAAAACACTCACCAAGATTTGGACCGTTCTTGAGACATATTTCATGGATCCTCAATCGTTCTCTTTGAACACCACATATCCCCTGAAGAAGAATCTCAAGGGCCTCAACATGCTGCAAAAGGTGACAAAATATCAACTGTCAAGGTAGTCTGGAATACAGTCTTTTCCACATATTGGAACCCTTTAAAAAATTGTAATATTAAGATGACACATCTTGATAATCTTAAAGCACAACTTATGGATATATTGAGCAAAAGAAAGATCAATTCATTCATCATTTTCAAAGATTATTGCAATCTAGAATCTTCCATCAAATAATCTCATAGTTCTAAATGAGTGCATTGAACACCACACAGCCCTTGAAGAAGAATCTCAAGGACCTCAACATGCTGCGAAAGATAACACACATCAACTGTCGAGTTCGTCTTGAATACTGTCTTTTCCACATGAAAGCATCTCTTGAAAAAATGTAATATTAAGATAACACTTCTTGATAATCTTAAAAGGACAACTTATGGATATATTGAGCAAAAGAAAGATGAACTCATTCTTTACATTCAAAGATTATTGTAAGCTCAAGTCTTCCATCAAATAATCTCATAGTTCCAATGAGTGCAGAATAAATTAGAGATATGCAACTAAGAGCAATGGTGGCCATCAGAATGAAACTGTTATGTGGTGATTGATTCCAAATCCAAACCAAATCATAGGACAATATACCATCATATTCATGTATACGGAAGCTACTAGATAACAATGACAATTTTATAAAAGATTAAATAGCTTCACCTTCTGAAAAACGCAACAGCAGAATATGACCCAAAGGGAAAAATACATTTAGTACAAAAAGGAGAAATATGATGTGAACACAAGGTGTCAAGGTATGATTAAAGATATATCAAACAAAAATATTGAATAATTTAGAAGTGAAAGTGGGCAAATTGGAAAGCTAATGTTTGAGTACTTTGTAAGAAAATTGAATAGGTGTATGCTAAGTATATTCTAAATTGTAATACTAGAAGTTTGTATTTGAACTTCAAAGCATGATATTTGAATATTGCCAAGAAATGGTAAAATATATCATGGCAAGAAAATGTTCAAAATTAGATATATTTGAACTTGGTATATGATAGGGAACTATGGCATTGTCTAATCCATGTTTTTTTGCAAAAATTGTCTAATCCATGTTTTTTTTGCAAAAATTGTCTAATCCATGTAACCGACCAACTTGGTCGAATAAGGATTTCTTTTTGTTGTTATTGTTGTTGTGTGAAGCACAACGGGCTATAGAAGCAGAAACCAGAAAATTCTAACATCAGGGTTCCATCAAAATGGTTAAGCCAAATCGAATTATTCCAGATTTCAAAACATCTCCCACATTCTTAAATAATAATAGAAATAACAATAATAATTGAAAGTTCAAAGAAAATATAAACTCACCTGTGTCTCAATAATTCCCTGAACAACACATTCCATATCTGCTTTCTTCTGCTACATCAGATAACAGATATTATGGCGTTATTAATGTAATTTAACATTTGCATGAAGAGCTCAAGCCAATATTTAAAAAACTGAAGTCTGAAACACACATGAAGCTTCTTAGTTTTGTTTTCTAAAATAAATGAAGCTTCTTAGTTGTTGTTATGATTTTCATCGTCATAAATATTAACCCTCATCCCTCAGCAAGAAAAATCTAACTGTACCGAACCTCACCAGTTGCATCCAATATAAACCATCCCAAACAATTATATGATTCCATGAACCAGTTCTTATCTTGCGAAATGTTTCTGAACTGGTTTTGAACTTGTTTGAAAACTAGTTTAAAACTATTCAATTCTACTATCAGAATATAACAAAATTAACTTAAGATCCATAAGTTTAGGAACCAGTTTTCCTGAGATCCGATGCAAAAATAGGTTTTAATAACTTATGAACTACTTTTGCAACAATCAGAACTGGCTTGAGAACTGTTTTTGCAAAAGTAAGAACTAAGAACTAATTTTACAACAGCATGAACTGCCTAGGAAACAGTTTGAGAACTGGTTTCAATTTTGCAACTATTAAGAAGATGTGATAGACTAGTGTCCGCAAAAATGGCAACTGAATAGAATGATCTTAAAATAAGTAAATAAACTGAAGGCAGCGATCAACGGCCTTTAAGTGTGAAAAAACCATCATCCAACTATGAACCTACATAAAAACAAGAAAAAGGTCAACCATTTATGTTCAGCTTCATGACAGTAGGAAGATCTTACATCTAATTAGAGGATTTTAGATTCTAACAAGCATTTAATGTCCTACAGTGCTATCCTCTTCAATAGAAGATAACATAATTAACAAAAGCTATTATTCATCTTATATCTCTGGGATCATGGGTGCCTCTGTAGTCAAGTTTAATTGACAAATCACCACATATAGGTTACAATCAGTAGCTCACACCTCATCATGGTATGATTCTTGTGCAGAGGTAACAAGTCTTTATCCATCAAAGCTCTGGGGGTTTAATCCTTAGACATCAAGGTATGGCAACAGGAGTGGCTTCTCAATGTGCAAAAACTATTAACTGGACTTGACAATAAAAAACAGTATGACTCGTTTCACTCTAGACGCTAGAGGCCATTCCCTTCAAAGCTGCTGATTTGATCTAATTTTCCTTCTCCTGGCCTTCACTTGCAAGCACATTGAATCCATCCTTGAGTGACACATTTGCCAACCTAAATGAAAAGGATACTCGACCTCTTCATGAAGCCAGGAGAAGGAAGATTAGATAAAATCAGAAGCTTATATTTGATCTGTCAATGCTTCACTATTGGATTTGGATCAAATAATGACTTCAAGAGCATGATGTACAACAAAGGGAGCATGATTTCATCATCCACATTGCCTTACTTGCCTAATCTACATAACGCTACCAAAATATTTGATAGTTATTTGATATTAATGAATGTGATCAGATTTGTTCTTCTATATGATGAGTCCATAATTAGTACAATATTTTTACAAGCAAAGCAATGTTTTAAAAACCGAATCAGAGATCAAACCGGCTAGACCTCTGGGTCATGGTTCAGCCGGTCAAACTGTTCAATAAATAAAAATACAACACAAATAGAAAACAATAAATAATCAAATCGAACAATCAACAAAGTACAATCACAAACAGACGTCGCACATATTCTGATTCTCTGTTGCATAAACGCAGTGAGTTTGACATACCAACATGATTGTAAAATCACAAACAGACAGAAACATGATTATAAAATAGAACGGGAATAAATGAATACAGCACAAATAGAAAACAAAAAAACAGTCAAACACAATGAGACAATCAACAAAAAAATCAAGAAACTAGAAACATAATGGAACAATCAGAATAGGAACAATCAACAAGAAGAATCAAATAAAATGAGTACAAAAAACAAGGAACAGACATGAAACTTGGTTCCTACAAAAATAAAAAGAGTAAAAAAGAAAACACTTTTCATTCACAAATTAAAAATGAAAAAACAAGCAGTAGAACAAACTCAGTACCAAGTACCAACAGAGAAGAAGAAGCATGACTGAAACTAAAATTGGAGAAGAAAACAGAAAATTAAAACCAAGCACCATAGTCATTTCAACAGTGAAAAGCACCTGTGGTGGAGGAAAAACAAGGCTCGCCGGAAATGAGGATGACGGACGGAAGGGGCCAGTCGGACGATGCTGGTATGACCGAGAGAGAGATTGTGGTTTAGGGTATGGCCATGAGAGAGATTGCCTCTGTTATGGGTTACCGAAAGTTTTAAAGAATTCTGATTAAAATACTTTATTAAA
>JBBPBP010000002.1:10589817-10641921 GCA_037974735.1 Cicer chorassanicum
AAAAAAAAAAAAAAAAAAAAAAAAAAAAAAAAAAAAAGAAAGAAAGAAAAAAAGCTTTTACTAACATTTTTTTTTACATAACCTTTTTCTAATGTTGGGCGCTGGACCGGGTTTTAGGAGTTGTCGAGACCCAATTCTTAGGATGGCCGACCCAAGATATTAAAAGAACTAAAGCGTTTTAATATGAGGTTTTTGAAACTTATAAAAGTAATTAATTTTTTATGAAAAAAAATAAATTTTAGATATTTTAAAATAAAAAAATAAAAAATCATTTATTAAAATTAATATAAATTATATATAATATTTATTTATTTTTTGTCAATATAATATTTCTTCTTCAATCAATAATTTAGTCAATTAATTTAATATTAGTAAAGAAAATATCAATTTTAGATAAGATTTAATTAGCTTTAAATTTAAAAATATTAAAATATGATTTTTTTATTTTTGTTTTCCATATGTTCTCTCCATTTGAGTAGGGTCAAACATTAAATGTGATTATCTCTTTTAGCGGATTTCAAACTCAGCTTCACTATATTGTGGCAGTCTAATTCTTTTCGCTAAATCCAACACACGTAGATAATAAGAGACGTTTCTATTAAGTATAAAATATTTTTGAAAACCTATTTATTAAATAAAAAATTAATTTTTTCAGAACCCTAAAACAACTTTGGTTGTCTTACCCTTAGACCAGCCCTAATTCTTATTTGAACCAACCAATTCAGTCCGATTTTTTTTTTTAAACATTGGTTACAAGTCACTATCTCTATTAAAACTAATTTCTCCAAATCCACGGTGCTTTAGTAGTGCCAACATACAATTAGGGATCACAATTAGATTTAATAGGCACCTACAAAAAGACCACAATGGGGTAAATATCTGCATAATAAATATGAAAATAGAGACAATTAAATATCTATAAAATTGAGCAGATATGAGTGCAAATACAAGTATGATAGTACCTACTCCAACCTGTACCCGTACTTTCGTAAATGTATTATTTATTATATTGTATTATATTTGTTTTTAGTTCAACTATTTGTTTTATTTTATGTTTTAACATATATTGTATCATTGAACCACTACAATATTTAGAATCGAAAGTTAAACGATTGCAAACTTTTCAAGAATTTGATGAAAAGATAAATAATTGTAACTTTATAAATGAGAGTTTTATGTTATTAATCGGAACTTTATAATTATACTTGACTAATATAATATACATATCAATTTTTATTTTATAGATCTCGGAGAATACCGCCCCAAGATTTGCAACTTCATTCATAAAATATTGTTCTTGATATTTGGATGTTTATTTTAATATGTGCTTATTTGAAATATTTTGGATGTTTTGAGTTAGAAAATATTTTGGTTTGTAATACTTTATGATTTAAATTTAAGATATTTAGATAACTTTTAAATTTAATCCCACAACGACAATTATTTATCGATCTATTTTGATTAAAAAAGCACGAATAATAGGTATAGATACGGACACTCAAATATCCAAAGAGTATGAATATTAAAGTTGATATCCACAAAAATATAAATACGGGTACGAGTATTTTGTTAAACTTCATATATGAAAATACCCTAGTCCAACCCAAAGAGAGCGAAATGTTACACAACACATATGGTGGGAGTGAAATGTCACACAACACAGATTGATGATCGAAGCTTCTAGGTATCGTTAACAGGTTCATGATTCATTTTTATTTATTCTAGGTAATATCCATTAATGCAAAATTGTAACTAATCAACAATGACGGCTAATTGTTCAGAAGTTAGTTGAACCGTATAGTTTAATCACATCTGAACAATGTGAAAATTGTATATATAGTTTAATAGAGACTAAATGCAAAAAAATGTCGAACAAAATGAATTAATAACTAACTTGATTAGTTTCCACAGATATCAACAAAATGAAACTTCAACCCACAAATATAATGTTCATCTTTAAACCCTTAATTTTAAAGCCATGGGTCCAATTAGTGAGTCAGTAGTTGAACAGTATGGTAACTAATCAAGAATTTCATAACATGTATGTTTCAATTTTCATATCATACTTCAATAATTATATAAAAAAATCACAATAGATATTAGGAAGACTGAATAATCAAGCAAATGATTTCTTGCCATAAAACAGAGACTATTAAATTTAAGCAAAAATTAATATATTTAAAGTAAAAGCTTGAATAAATTAAGCATGTGGGTGAGAAAATAAATAAAACAAAAAATAATTTTACAAGTAGAAGTTCGTGTAAATTAATCACTGAAGCACTAAAAAAAACTTGAGGGGTTATTCTTTTTATAGTGAACATATCCCTCTTAATTAAATATCAATAACTAAAGGTGCATGTTGGATGTTGTTTTTGAATTTCAAAAAACTATTTTAAAATAAATTTATACTATCGAAGAACCGAAAATATCACTGGGTTGAGTCGCAGGCTAAGTCGTTCTCTTACGTTTCGCGGTACTGTCCAAATTGTGCAATATAGACTATCAACCACGAAATCCTCAGGTTTTGATAAAACAACCTAGACAAATTGTATCGGAGTTCTACTGCACCGTAGAAAACATTCTAGAATTACACCCTCAATGTGAAGGTTAAAACCACTCTCAATATGGTATTATGATAATTCATAAATGGAAAGGACTATGACATAAAAATCGCACTAAAAGGATAGTGATATTAGGACCACTCAAACATCGACGGAACTATGACATAAAAATTGCTCTAAAAATCGAAGGGACTACAGTACAAAAGCGCTCTGAAATATCGAAGAGACTACGGTACAAAACCACTCTAAAACATCGAAGGGACCACGGTACAAAACCGCTCTAAAATATCGAATGGACTATACAGTACAAAACCGCTCTAAAATATCAATGGGACAGAAAGAAATGGGAGAAGTGGCTTAGAAATACATACAGCAGAAGAGAGAAGAAAAAAGAAATTTGAGGAATGCACCCAAATTTGGTGTGTTTTTCACAAGAGTTTGACACTCTTTATATAGTGATGGAAGCAAACCCACATATGTTTACTATCTAATGTGAGACTTAAATATTTATAGAGTTGAAAACTACTTCAACAAATTTTTAAATTCACACACTAACATACTTTATGTTCCAACAGTTGCAAGTGTGCAACTTCAAGTAAGATTAACAACAATACTTTCGATGATCTTGGACAAGGTTTATCGAAATTCACAT
Organism: Cicer chorassanicum; assembly: GCA_037974735.1. Taxonomy (NCBI): domain Eukaryota; kingdom Viridiplantae; phylum Streptophyta; class Magnoliopsida; order Fabales; family Fabaceae; genus Cicer; species Cicer chorassanicum. The sequence continues at coordinate 10,593,031 of JBBPBP010000002.1, forward strand.
GATAATAAAAAAAACACTCAATTGAATAGTATAAATCACAAGCATAACTTCCAAAAACATATTTCTATTCAAATATCATAATTCTTTCAGATGACATTACAGTCCCAAAATTAAGGGTAAAATTTGACTATTTGAAAGCTTCAACTCTTTTCAACAAACCTTGACTCACTTTGGCCTCCTCTTAGAATGGGTCACTAAACATCTCACCACCACCATTGCCCTAGGGGATCATCCTCTTGTTCTACGACCCCAACCTCCTCATCCAGATCTTCCTCATCCTTCAACCTCCTCGTCTTTTGATGATTCATCTCCAACGAAATAGCTCTGAGGACTATGGAACCTTATTATGTTCACTTTTTAATGGTTGACAAATCTTGAGGGAGAAAGATTATGAGCTAAAATTGTCAACTTTTTGTAGTCTAGAGGATGCTTTTTGAAACTTTTACATTTCAACCTCTCTCAAATGTTTTAATGATAACAAAATTGTTTCAAAGATTCTGATTATATGTGTTATCTAATATGTGCCATTGATTTTGTCAAATTTAGATAACAGGTTCCTCACCATCTTGATCAGATGAAGTTGTTGAGACAAAATCTCTCTCAAATGATTTTAATGATAACAAAATTACTTAAGAGATTATGATTGTAATTAATGACTAATTTGTGCTCTTGAGTGGATTTATAGTAGAAAACAGATTATTCATCATGAAGACTAAAAGGAGAAAAATCTGACTTAATACCACCAAGTTTGCAAATTGGAGGATAGGATGAATCTGTGAGAGGATGACATCCAAAATGCACAATATTCATTAAGCACAGTAACCATGATTTTTAATCATGTTGAGAAGCCAAAACAGCTTCCAAGAATAATCAAATAAAGCATTCTATTCGAAGAGGTCAAAGGCAAGTTTGAACTGGTACGAGGATGGGCAGTTCAATGCAAAAGGATGGTCAGTACGATGTACAAGGTTGAATCAATTGTCACATCATTCTCCATAGTTGAAAACAACCTAGTATTTCAACTTACAGGAAGGTTGTAGCCCACAAAATCAAAGAAATAGCCTTACATGTCTTGGAGAATGAAAAATAGAAAATGACAACAAAGAACCAAGTACCTAGGAGGTTTGAACCTCATGGCCGAGGATGGACTGCATCTGTCCAAAGACAGCTGGATGACAGTTCTGTAATTAAGCACGAAGACCTTGGACTTTTTGATCAAGTCCCCAATGGTCATAAAGATGTTTGACACATGGAGGAGCAACACAAGACCTCTATAAAAGGCAGCAAGCTCTTCATTATCAAACACACAACAATATTGCAGAAAAAGATCAAGAATCTTAAATCTATCAAAAGCAATATCTATCCTCTCTTTATACTTTCTATATTCCTACACTAGATCTCTAAAAAATCCTTTTAGAAAGTGTTAAGTAAAGAGAAAGAAATCTTACTCATATCCTTTTCAAGTAAGTTGTACTTGAAAATATTTGAAACTTGTAAGAAACAAGGTTGTAAGCTTGGTGAAGCTTAAGAATACACAAAGTGTAATCAACCTCTGAGAGAGGTTGATATGGTTGATCATTAGTGAAATCTCACAAGTGTGTGAGGACTAGATGTAGCCATCTTTGGGTGAACCGGTATAAAAGTTATGTGTCTCCTCTCTTTATACTTTCCTTGCGTTTATTTCTTTTATATTTAAAGGCTGGAATTTCTGTCCTCGAGTTCGCATCCTCTCAGAGAGGTCAGTAATTCAAAAACTCTTTAAAACATTTTTAAACACCAAAATCCCTATTCAACCCCCTTCTAGTGATATTTAGCTACATCAGAAGTGTCTTTACTCATTTTTAATATGTCCTCCACGTGAGAGGATAAATAAGTGGAGGATGAAATTATAACCTTTATGACAAAGGATAAAACAATATTGAAGAAATGATGAATTTATGTCAGAAGACAAACAATGTTGAAAAAGAGGATGAATTTATGTCCTCTATGTCAGAGGATAAACAAAACAGAAGAGAGAATGAACTTCTTTTTTCCATTCATCATCGTACATGGGAAAATGAGTAAAAGTACCAAAGTACAAAAGGTGATGTCCTTGACTAAAAAAGCAATACCCTACAACTGTTGGGAAAAGAAAAAGTCAAAAAGCATAAGTCACGTCATAATTCATGGAAGCTCAATCCTCCTATCCGAGGATGGACTAGAAACTCATCCTCATAGCTTTTGTCTTACAAGGATAGATGCATATTTTCAATTCCAAATAAAGACCATGACTCCAACGGATACTTTGTACTTATCTTTATAATTGAAGCATCATCACCTCTATAAATTGAGATGAACTCATCTTCATCAAACACAACAAAACACACTCAAAAGAGAAAGATTAACAGTTGTAGCACACTCATCTTCTCAGAATACTTTCTACTATTCTCAATTATATCTTAGAAATCATGCTCTTAGAAAGTTTATCAAACTGAAAGAAACATACACTTATCAATACTCTCAAAATTTGTATATCCTCAAGTTAATACAAACTTGTTGATAGTTGTAAATCAAGAAGAATTTTTTTTTATGTTAGCCTGTTGAGGCTAAGAAAATACATAGTGAAAAAGAGTCCCTTTAGAGGACAAGCGTTTTTGAGTCATAGTGAAAACTTACAAGTTAGTGAGGACTTGACGTAACCTATTTTGGGTGAACCAGTATAAATTTGGGTGTGTCATTTTCTATACTCTGTTCTCTTTATTTTGTCTAACTCATATTTCAGTTCCAAACTTTTATCCTCTAAAAACTATCTTCTATCCTCTCACAAAGGATATAGTTTTAAAAGAAAAAGAAAATTCTAGAAAAGTACAATATCTCTATTCAACCCCCCTTCTAGTGATATTTTAGCTACTTCAGGCACACTATCACCTTAGCCCTACAAACCAAGACTTCTCCACACAACCTGACAACCCCAAATTGTTGAAGGCACACTAACACCACTATCGGAATTGATTACAAAAAATTGGAACTTGAGTAGCTGCTTCTAAGAAGCTGATTATAACAATGACTTCACACTCTAAAAAAAGTACTCAGAAAATAATTCTCATTCGAACAAGTGTTTCTCTCTTTGAACTCTAAAATGAATTCGGAATTTGAGCTTTAGTTCTTCTACTCTTTTATGATTTTTCGATGATTTTCTTCATCTTCTTCAGTCTTGAGTATCTATTTATAAATAAAATTAGGGCTTCAATTTAGTCCTTGTTTAATTCTAAATTGTATCTTCATTTCTAGCTTGGTCAACAATGATCTTATTCAAAAATAATATTGAACAAGATGCTTTTTGATAATATGTTCTTTAGCCAGTTCTTTATTTCTCAATCCAATTTGAGCAGTTCTTCTAGATTGATTATGTTCGTATTTTGTTCAGATTGAGATTGTAAATTTTTCAGATTGATTTTGTTCAGACTGAGTTTGTAAATTCTTCAGATTGATTTTGTTCGTATTTTGTTCATATTGAGTTTGTAAATTCTTCAGATTGATATTGTTCATATTTTGTTCTAGATGAATCTTGATCAAATCTTGTAAATAATTCATATCTTCTTGTGATAAATCTTTATCAAATCTTCAAATGTTTGACCAAATCTTTCTTTTCAACTTGGTCAAAGATTTTCTTCAATTATAAATCTGAATCAAATCTAATTTTAGATTTTCTTTAGAAACATGAATCGTCTTTCATACTTTGTGAAGTCAAATACATTATTCTCATAAAATACTTTTGTTAACATCAAAACTCTAAGTATAAAACCAACTTGGTTCCAACTAGACCTGTCAAAACGGGCTACCCGGCCCATTTAGGGCCGGCCCTAACGGGTTGCGGGCTTCCTCGGGCCGGGCTAAAAAGTCATATTTTAATATGGGCTGTTAAAATACTACCCGAGCCCGGCTCTAGACGGGCTACGGGCTGGGCGGGTAGCCTGCATATTTTTTTTTTAATTTTTTTATTTATTATATTTGTAATTTTCTTGCGACTCTTTTAATTTAAAAATTTTCTTCATGCCCATTTAAAAACAACTTATTTCGAAATTTCTTCATGTCCATTTAAAAATAACTTAGTTCTACGTGCCTATTTAAAAACAACTTATATGATATTCTAGATCATTAAAAATACACAATAAAATAAACACAAACTAAGTTCGAAATTCGGATTTTCTAATTAACACAAACTCGATTCAAACAACACATTATCCAAACAACACACAAATTAAAATAAGTTCAAATTGCCAAAAACAACTTAGATTTGTCTAGCATGGCACAAATGAAAAACTTAAATCGAATTGTCGTTTTCCGTATGTCGTGCGCCCGTGGAGTGAGATGAGTGAGACCGTGAGTTTGTATGTGAGAGTGCCGTCACATTTCCCTTCAAAATAGGGTTTGTACTTTGTTGTGTCTTTGTGAATTCTTAAAAAAAAATGGAACCGGCCCAATTTAATTTTTGTTTGTTCGGGCCTTTTTTATAAGACCAATTTTACTCTTTTTATTTTTTTAAAATTTATTACGCGGGCTGCGGGCTACCCGGTACCCATACGGACTAACCCTAATGGGTAAAGGGTTTATTCGGACCGGACTCAAAAGCCCTGAAAAAATTCGGGCTGAAATTTTTAGGCCCAAATCCTATGTTTTAGCGGGCTGGGCGGGTATCCTATTCGGGCTAGCCCATTTTGACAGCTCTAGTTCCAACAGGGACAAGATTTGAACATTTTGTGTTCTTTGAGAAAAATGTTTTTGAGAAGATTAATGCAAGAATTTTATGTTAAGAAAATATTTTGTCCTACGTTGTTAAAGAGAATGATTTGATTTGAATATCAATAAATTTGACAAAAAATTGAAAATTTTCAAAGAATGACATAAGTGTTTGGAAAAGGATTTGAAATTCGTTTTCTCCTAAGTGCCTAAATCCAAAGTGTTTTTTGAAGTTATGGAAACTTATTAGGTAAGAAAACCTAAAAGAAAACCAAACCCTAATTAATTTGTGTAACATCCCACTTTTTCGAGACATTAATTAACGAAATTCTAAACGTAAAGAGACATATTAATTTCTTTATAAGATTATCTTAAAATACTCTGTTACTTTAAAACCAATTAATAACTTATTTAATTGTATTTTTAAAAATAATGAATCAGAGTATTTGTAATTACAAAAAGTAAACTTAATGCGTAAAATAAATGGTACTCCTAAAGCCAAAACTCTTGGCGTTTTACTACCTAAAAATAAACCATAGCTCTTCATAACTCTTGACGCTTGTGGAAAACTCTCCCAGTAAGTCTAACACCAGTACAAAACTATCTCAAAGCCTCCAACTACATGCTATTGTGCTTCCTTTCATTTCTCCTACTAGGTTGGCCTGCGACATTATTTGCTCAAGTAATACTACATGTGACGTCCGGTCAAATATAAGGGTCATCTCCAAATAACAAAGACATAGCAAATAAGCATGCATATATATATATATATATATATATATATATATATATATATATATATATATATATATATATTCATTATAGCAAAAATTAAATAAACCATATACTTCATTTAACAATTATAATCAAAAGCATCAAAGATACAAATCAACCAAAATGCATAAATCCTATTTGTTAGACTATATGTCAATGCATGATTCTAGAATATCACCATCCCATAGAGAAAAGAGTTCCACCATTGGACAATGTCCCACCGTTGGACGAATGTTCTTTAGAGTTTCATGTTCAGTACTCAATCGTTGAGTATTTTTCTGAATCACATTGCCATTTTGATGAACTGTTGTCACGTACTCGCGACTAAGTCCAGGCCACTAATGCATGCATGAATGTCATCACCTTAGTTAGTAACAAAATACGTCACTCAACCAGAATGCCCAAAACCATTCAACCTTGTCCTAAACCAACCTAGTTTTGACACAAGATCATCACCTTGAGTAACCACCTATAGCCAATCAAAATACGCTAATTGCTTAATCTCAGAATATCACTCATAAACATGTAATTCATATAACACACATATTTTGAAGATAACACACAAACAGAACCAATAAACATCACAATGCATTTATACCACATATAATTCAAGTAGGAAAGCAAATTGAATGATGCCCTTACCGTTATGAGTGTCATTATTAAGGTTCCTACGCAATGGTCTTTGCTCCAAATACTTTACATTTTCACAAATTAATTTACTACTTACTTAGTGTCAAAATCCATTTATCCCTAATTCTTATTAAAGGTTTGGTGTTGACTTAACGTTGTTAGACACACCATTTCACTATATTTTTAAAAGATATCAATTCTCTCAAATTAGCAAGCACACAAACAAGGAACAATTAAAAGAGATTTTGAATCCATATTTGGCACAAGTGCCTCACGGCAAATCCAATAAAATAAAGGAAAAATGTCATTTTTCAAATATTTCTTTTGGACCACAATTCTAATATAATAAGCATCAAGGATCCGTGAGACTTCCTTAATTCACTTTCAAAATTAAACAATAAAATTTAACAACACTTTAACACAAAAATTCATTTTAATTATTAAAAAACAAATTAACAATTCTATCATAAAATCATTTTTATTTTATAAATCAACACAATATCCACACAGTTGTCTCATAAAAATCATAACTCTAACCTTTTAAAAGAAATAACCATAACAATAACTTTCAACAAATTTATTATTTATGAAAAAATTATTATTTTTAACATTAATAAGGTTTCTAAAAATTTCTTCAACAATTAAATTATCACAACATAAAATTTTAAGCAAATAAAAATTGAGTTTGTAGTCAATAACAATTTCTATTGATTAAAACACGATATAGTCTTTATAACGATTTCTACCAGATGAAAATTGATTTTTGACATAAATAAATGTTTTCTCTAATCAAAATAGGTTTCTATATCAATATCATAAGAAAATCAAAAAAACTCCTAAGAAAATAAATTTCATGTCACCATATGCACATAAAACTAAAATACTATGAAACTACTACTTAGAACCGATTAATCATTAAAAAATAAAACTCAAATCAACACTCACATGCAAAGTTAGTATCAAGCATCTACTACATCTTAGATTTATTACAAAAGTATAATTAAGCATATATAAAATAATAGGGTTGAAAAGCTTCTAAGGACGAAACTAAAACAAAATGAAGAGCAACAAATAGCAACTCTCCAAGTGCAGTACAAAGTTCAAGGACGACTTTCTTGGTGTGATAAGAGATGTCATGACTCATGCGATGTTTTTCTTTTGGCAAAAAAAATAAAAATAATACTGCTACCATGGATAAAAGTAGCGACTAAAATGGTGTAAGAGATTAAGAACTAAAACGAAAACGTGTGTATTTTACAAAGACTATAAAACGATTATTTTATTTTTTTTTGACTAAAATCAAATTTTGTGCATTTTATGGAAACTAAATGTATACTTCAGCCAACAAAGTTATATAATTGATTGAACAATATGAAATGTCTTTACATTAAACAAATAATGGTACGAAGTAAATCATCCAATGGACTTATAATTTATTAAAATTAAAAACGTCAGCTACATTTTTCTCCAGCAAAGTCAGACATTACTTTCTTATTTTATAAAATAGAAAAAACAAATTGTGAATTAGTCTTAAACCATAGAATTAGACTATTGTATTTTTATTTTAGTCTTAGAGGCTCTGTGTCTTGTTTTATTTTTCCTTTTGAAATTGAGTGAAATAAGAGACATAATGGTTGATGAGAATATGAAGAGAAGCAACTTTGAAGTGTTGGGAATGTGTTGTGCTACTGAAGCATCACTGGTTGAAAGAATTCTAAAGCCTCTTCATGGTGTCAAAGATGTTTCAGTGATTGTTCCTACTAGAACAGTTACTGTGGTCCATGATGTTCTCTTTATTTCTGAGTCACAAATAGGTTAATTCTATGTTTTTTTCCCCTCTTAATATACAACATGAATTTGTATATTTTAGGTATCAATTTTTGAATATCTAAAATGACTAGGAGAAGGAAGTTGACTTTTTTTTTTTTTTGTGATTGATTTTAACTTTCTTTGTTTCTTGGTTTCATGTGTAGTGTTACATGTTATTTATACTTTTACATTATGTTTAGGATTAAAAGATCTTATGTTACTTATTATAAGATTTTAGAATTTTTATTCTTATTTCTTTGTTATTGTTAATGTTATATGCTGCTTAATCTCTCTTCCAAATAGCCAAGTTGGAATGATGGCCGAAATATTCTTTGGCCAAACGTAATTTACCTCTCAATCGAATTCCGATTTACCAGTGTCTCTTTCTCCTAAAACTGGAGAGATAAGATCCAAAAAAAAATACATTATCTGAATCTCATGATCTTTTGTGATTGTTTCAGCTGATGCACTGAATACTGCAAGTCTTGAAGCTAGTTATAGACCACATGGAGAGTCCAATAATAATGAAAAGAAATGGCCAGACTTTCCAACAATGGCATGTGGCTTGTTACTTGTACTTTCATTTTTGAAGTACATATATCCTCCTTTGGGATGGTTGGCTCTTGGTTCTGTTGCTATTGGATTCCCTAAAGTTCTATTCAGAGCTATAGCTTCAATTAAGGCTCTTACTCTTAATATCAACATTCTGGTTGTATTTGCAGGTAGCATTTCCCACAAATGAGTGATACTTTGATTTGAATTATATAATTACTTATTAGTTTAGTTACACTTTCTGTCTCATCTAAAATAGTTATTTGTTATTTAGATTATCAATGAAGTATTAATTACTTTTTTCTACTAATATACTCTTATTTATCTCCACTAACTACTATTCAAAAGAGTGTTTTAGTAATTGAAGCTGGTTTTATCATAGAAGTTAGTACACTTATTGATTTTATTAAGAAGTTTACATATTACTATTGTGATGTATAATGAAAAGTGTGAATATGATTGAATGTTTTGTTTATGTTTCATTATTCATATCTTGCAGTATGTGGTACTGTTGCTATACAAGATTTTACAGATGGTGGAGTCATCATCTTTCTGTTTTCCATTGCTCAGTGGCTTGAAACAAGAGCAACTCACAAGGTTTGGTGATTTCATTTTTTCCCTCTTTCTTCTTGACACTATGCTATATTATCTTACCCTCACTACTCGAATAATACCAATTTTTTTCCTTTAATGTCTCTAGTTTCTTGCTATATAAATGTTCTCACAAGGTTTAGTGTAAATATTAATGTACACTCTTGTTTCTCTCTAAGTTCTAATGTTGTCAAATAGTGGTTATAGAAGCACTGTAGCCCAGTGAAATTTTAACAAACTGCTATTGATTCTCTATTAGTATAAAGTGTAGTAAAATAGAGGTTATAACAGCACTATAGCATAGGGGAATTTGAACAAACACTATTTTCTGCTGTCTGCAATCCACAACACTATCTTAAAGACACAAGAAAACATTTGACATTTGAGTTTCATGTCTATACCTTCTTTTACATTCACAGGCAATGGTTGCAATGTCATCTTTAACAAACATGGCTCCTCAAATGGCCATCGTTGCCGAGACTGGTGAACGAGTCGATGTCAATGAGGTTAAGATCAACACCATCCTTGCAGTCAAGGCTGGTGAAGCTATTCCTCTTGATGGAGTTGTGGTGGATGGAAAGTGTGAAGTTGATGAAAAAATGTTAACAGGAGAATCCTTCCCTGTCACCAAAGAATCAGATTCACTTGTCTGGGCTGGAACTATTAATATGAATGGTTAAGTATTTAGTTGTTTTTCAAATCTTGTTTTGTTCTCTTCTTATTCAGCTTCATAACACTCTTTCGATTAGGCGTGTCTCCGTATCTGACATACACACGTCTCTGTCTTGTGAAATTATCATTTAGGATATATAAGTGTAAGAACTATAGTGTTGGCAACAGACACAGTGGTGGCAAAAATGTCGAGACTTGTTGAAGAAGCTTCTAGCAGAAAATCACAAGCACAAAGATTCATAGATGATTTTGCAAAATACTATATTCCTGGTATGTATCATCGTGTACACAACTATTTTCTTTTTGTGGAAGTGGAGAATATTTTTTTCACTAGTTATTGCTTTCACAGTCAAAGATTGATCCTTGGATTAATAAATATGCTAGTGAACTACATTATCTTACACTAAATCAATCATAATTATCAGATGATTAAAAACATTTGACTTAAATTGTTATAACTTCTAAAACTGTTTATATGATTAAAAACATTTGACTTAAATTGTTATTACTTCTAAAACTTAAATTGTTAAACTCAACATAATATTTGCATTGTGTTTATGTTGTATTGCAGTGGTTGTATTGATTTCAGCTAGCATTGCTGTGGTTCCAGCTGCAATAAGTGTTCCTGACATTGAGCCTTGGTTTCATCTATCACTTGTGGTTTTATTAAGTGGATGCCCCTGTGCTCTTATCCTCTCCACACCTGTTGCAATCTTTTGTGCTCTCACAAAAGCTGCAATAAGTGGATTACTATTGAAAGGTGGTGACTATCTTGAAACACTTTCTAGGATTAAGACAGTGGCTTTTGATAAAACAGGCACCATAACAAGAGGAGAGTTTAGTGTAACAGATTTTAGTGGTTCAGATGACATTGACAATGAAACCTTATTGTACTGGTATGTTTTTTATGCTTTGAATATGTATAGCATTTTTTTCTTTGTAGTCTATGTAAAAATATTATTTTTTTCTTCTTTGCAAATATACTACGTGTTTCTTTTAGTCTTTGTTTTGTTTTAGTCTCTTCGAACTTTGTTTATTTTGGAATTGGTCTTTGTAATATATAGAATATTTGATTTTAATCTCTCCTTTATGAACTACACTATGCTTAAAATAAATAATATATACAAACTACTGAGATCGATTTAATATGAACACGTTTTGGAGAGACTAAAACAAAATAGTAAAGACGAAAAGCAAAATGTGGAATATTTGTAAAGACCGAAAATATTTTTTAATAGGGATCAAAAGAAAAAAATGTTATATTTGCAGGAACAAAATAGATATTTAAACTATTTTTTATTTAGGGGTCAAATAAGTTTTTACTCCTTACAAAATTTCAAATTTTTGTTTTTAGTCTCTGACAAAAAAATTACATTATTTTTTTGTATCTCTACAAAATTATCTTCCAAATGTTAGATAATGTAATTATATATTAGTAGTAAGGGTATTTTGGACATTTATATTCTCTTGTATATATACCCATTCTCTCTTATGAAACCCTAGAGGTTTTCTCTCTTCTTCTTTCTCCTTTCCATGTATGTCATTGTTAACATGGTATCAAAGCGCTTAGGTTGATTTTGGGATCTACTGTAAAGTGGTCCACAACTTAGGTTGATTTTACGAAAAAAAGTTTTGTGCGACCCGTTTTGCGGCCGGTACCGATTTTCTTCCTCCGTTTCCGACCCGTTTTGCCGGTACTGATTTGCTACCTCCATTTCCGGCGCGATTCTGCCTCTCTGTTTCCGGCGCGATTCTGGTCTTCTGTCTCCGGTGTGGCTCTGCTCTTCTGTTTTGCGGCGTGATTTTGTTTGGTTCTTTGCTGACTCTGCTATTGACAAGTTATTCCTAATTTATTTTGTCTCAAAGATTGTGTTTGTTGTATTTTCCTGTCATTACTTGTTATGGCTGGTGCTAAGGAGGATTCTCTTCAAGCTGTTAGTGTTCACCTCAATGGGCAAAATTACTCTTATTGGAGTTATGTGATGAAAAATTTTTTGATTGGAAAAGATATATGGGGTTTTGTTGATGGAACTTCAGTTAGGCCTACAGATAAAAAGGATGAAACTCAATATGCAAAGGATCTGAAAACCTGGAATGTTAGTAATTCAAAAATTATTACTTGGCTCTTATGGAATCACCTGAGTTGAAATCTGTCACAGCATACATTGATCAAAGAGAGGAGCAACGTCTGGTTTGGTTTCTGATGGCTCTTCGTGATGATTTTGAGGGTCTTCATGGGGGTATTTTGCATCGTTCCCCTCTTCCTAATGTTGAATCAGTAGTTAGTGAATTGTTGGCAGAAGAAATCAGACTTAAGACTCATTCTGGTGTGTCAGATAAGGGAATCCTCTCAATTCCTCCATCTGTTTTTGCTGCTCCTGTTCAAAAAGGAAAATCTCAAGGGAGGGTTGGGCTTGGTAATGATGAATGTGCATTTTGCAAAGAAAAAGGTCATTGGAAAGCACATTGTCTGAAATTGGGGAGAGCACATAAGAAGAATTTTAGAGGGCCATCGTCCAATGTTGTTGCTTCTGCTCCTCCTACCATTGGCTCTAGTTCTGGTTCTGTATACTCATATGAGACTGCTTCCCAAATATCTGATATTGCAGAACAGCTTCAAAAACTTCTTGCCACTCAATCACATGCCATGTCTGCCACCTCTTCTAAAGGTTTGAACTCCTCTAGTATGTCAGGTATATCTCCTTCCATATGGATTCTTGATTCTGGAGCATCTCATCATATGACATATGATGATAAATCTTTTGTGTCTGTGAATCCTGCCTCCTCTGTGTCGGTTATGACTGCTGATGGCACTCCTATGCCATTAGCAGGCACTGGTTCTGTCTCCACACCTAACTTGTCTCTTTCTGATGTTTATTATATTCCTAATCTTACTTTGAGTCTTGCTTCTGTTAGTCAAATATGTGATTTCGGTTATTCAGTTATATTTTCTTCCACTTCTTGTTGTGTGCAGGATCCACATTCCGGGAGGCTGATTGGGACAGGCCATAGACAGGGGGGACTTTATGTTTTGGATGACCTGCGAGTCCCAGATACTGCAGCCTCAACAACTATTACTGACTTGTTATCTAGTTTTCGCTTGAATTCTTCGTCTTCTAGTTTTTACTTATGGCATTCTCACCTTGGACATGTTTCTGCTTCTAGATTAAAATATTTGGCTTCTACTGGAGCTTTAGGAAAATTACAAACCAGTGATATTTCAGATTGTTGTGGTTGTAAACTTGCTAAATTACCAGCTTTACCGTTTAGTAAAAGTGTTTCCGTTTCATATGCGTCTTTTGATTTAGTTCACTCTGATGTTTGGGGTCCATCACCGGTTCTCACCAAAGGTGGATCTAGATATTATGTTTTGTTTATTGATGATTACACTCGTTATTGTTGGGTTTATCTTATGAAAAATCGGTTTGAATTTTTTGACATTTATCATATGTTTCGTTCTATGGTCAAAACTCAACATAATGTTGTTATAAAGTGCTTTCGTTGTGATTTAGGTGGTGAATATACCTCTAATAAATTCTCTGAATTACTCGCTTATGATGGCACCCTTCACCAGACATCTTGTACTGATACTCCTCAACAAAATGGAGTTGCTGAAAGGAAACACCGTCATATTATAGAAACTGCTCGTTCCCTTTTGTTGTCTGCTTCAGTTCCTAGTGAGTTTTGGGGAGAAGCAGTTCTTACTGCCGTTCACGCTATTAATAGAATTCCATCCTCTGTCATATCAGGTTTGTCTCCCTTTGAAAAATTGTATGCTTCTATCCCTGATTACGATTCTTTGAAAGTATTTGCCTCTACTTGTTTTGTTCTTCGCCCTCAAGTAGAGCGCAGTAAGTTGTCTTCTCGTTCAGCCATGTGTGTTTTTCTTGGTTATGGGGATGGTCAAAAGGGTTATCGTTGTTATGATCCTCATGCAAGAAAACTTTATGTTTCTCGTAATGTTTTTCTTGAGCACATCCCTTTTTACTCTGTTTCCTCTGATTCTCAGATTACTAAGAGTTCTGAACTAACCCATATTGATCCGTTTGGTCCTAATGATAACGCTTCTAGTGATTGTAATGTTGAGAATTGCAGGACAAATACTACTACTCCACATGACGACATCCCTCTTGTCCTCCCGGCTGTCCAATCACCTCCTGCGATTGTTGATCCTCCTCGTTACCCCTCTCGTCAACGTAAGTCTACTCAGTTACCTGATTTTGTCTATTCCACTTACTCAGCTTCGTTTGCTTCTTTCTTAACCTCTATTCACAGTTTGTCTGAGCCCTCTTCCTATAAAGAGGCTATTCTTGATCCTCTTTGGCAGCAGGCTATGGCAGAAGAACTCTTTGCATTGCACAAAACTAATACTTGGGAATTAGTACCTCTTCCTCCTGGAAAACGTGCTATTGGGTCTCGTTGGGTATACAAGATCAAAACTAAATTTGATGGGTCAGTTGAGCGCTATAAAGCACGTCTTGTTGCTAAGGGATTCTCTCAACAATATGGTATGGATTATGAGGAAACTTTTGCTCCTGTAGCCAAGATGACCACTATTCGTACTCTTATTGCAGTTGCATCTATTCGTCAATGGCATATTTCTCAAATGGATGTCAAAAATGCTTTTTTAAATGGTGAGCTTCATGAAGAAGTCTATATGGTTCCTCCACAAGGAGTTTCTCATAATCAAGGGGAAGTATGTAAGTTAAAAAAGGCTTTATATGGTCTTAAACAAGCTCCTCGAGCTTGGTTTGAGAAATTCTCTACTGTGATCACTTCACTCGGTTTCCGCTCTAGTGAACATGATTTTGCATTGTTTATAAGGTCCACTACTTATGGTCGCATTATACTTTCTCTGTATGTTGATGATATGATTATTACAGGTGATGATGTTAGTGGAATCAATGAGTTGAAATTGCAGTTAGCCAAGCAGTTTGAGATGAAGGACTTGGGAACTCTTCGCTATTTCTTGGGGATTGAAGTTGCCTACTCTTCTAGAGGCTACCTCCTTTCTCAATCCAAGTACATTGCCAACATTCTTGACCAGGCTCGTCTTTCGGATACTAAAGCAGCAGATACTCCTTTTGAGTTGAATGTGAAATATGCTCCCTCGGATGGTGTTCCTTTACCAGATCCCACTTTGTATCGTACTTTGGTTGGCAGCTTAGTGTATCTTACGATTACCAGACCTGATATTGCTTATGTTGTTCATGTTGTTAGTCAGTTTGTTGTCTCTCCCACTACAGTACATTGGGCAGCAGTTCTTCGTATTCTTCGTTATCTTCGAGAAACTCAATTTCAAAGCATTCTCTTTCCATCATCATCCTCATTGGAGTTACGTGCTTATTCTGATGCTGATTGGGCTGGTGATACCACAGATCGTAAATCCACCACAGGGTTTTGTATCTTTCTTGGAGACTCTCTTATTTCTTGGAAGAGTAAGAAACAGGACATTGTCTCTCGCTCTTCTACAGAAGCTGAGTATCGTGCTATGGCATCCACTACTGCTGAAATAATTTGGTTGCGTTGGCTTTTGTCTGATATGGGTATCTCTCTTTCTGAGCCAACTCCGATCCACTGTGATAACAAGAGTGCTATTCAAATTGCTCATAATTCGGTCTTTCATGAACGCACCAAACACATTGAGATTGATTGTCATCTTACTCGTCATCATCTTCAGCATGGAACCATTACTCTACCGTTTGTCTCTTCTTCCTTACAGATTGCTGATTTGTTCACAAAGATGCATTCCATTAAACGTTTTCGTTTTTTAGTTGACAAACTCTCGATGCTCCATGTTAATGCATCGTGAGTTTGAGGGGAGATGGTAGATAATGTAATTATATATTAGTAGTAAGGGTATTTTGGACATTTATATTCTCTTGTATATATACCCATTGTAACCTCATTAACCTAGTTGGTTCATTCTATCTTATGAAACCCTAGAGGTTTTCTCTCTTCTTCTTTCTCCTTTTCATGTATGTCATTGTTAACACCAAATAGTTTTAGTCTCTCCAACAAATATTTTTTAATGTTTTTTTTTTTGCAGACATGTTTACATCTTTATAAAAGTTCCTCCGCGAAAAATATCTCAAAATTCGATTTTTAAATCCATATTTTCATTATTTTTATCTCAATTTTTTAATGATTTTTTGAATGTTTGTGCTGTTTGTATAGAGATCAACTTTTTAATTCTTTGAAGGAAAACTTAATTTAGTTAATGAATACTTCTGTAGGATTTCAAGTATTGAAAGTAAATCAAGTCATCCAGTGGCAGCTGCACTAGTGGAATATGGAATGTTGCACTCTATCAAACCAGTTCCAGAAAATGTGGAGAATTTTCAAAATTTTCCAGGGGAAGGAATTTTTGGTACAATTGATGGGAGGGATATCTATATAGGAAATAGAAGAATTGGTATCAGAGCAGAATCTGAAAGAGGTGATTTTATTGAAAACTTTATTAATTGTTGTATGTTTTCTATTTTAGAATATCTGAATATGTGATTTTCCTAATGTTTATATGTAAAGATTTAAATATGTGCTTCATTTAATACCAAAAACAAAAAATATGTGCTTCATTATTTTATCATTTCATTTTTAGTTTATCCAGTTATGATGTTAAATAGCTGCTATAACGATATATAATAGGATATATAATAGGAGAATTTGAATAAATTGCTATGATTCAGTAATATGCGATTTAATATAAAATGTCAAATAGTGGTACTATAATATTTTAGTACTGGGAAATTTAAACAAGCTGCTATTTTTTGCAGTTTGCAATTGACATCACAACACTATAATTGAACTATTTTATCATATTTATAGTTGATTGCCAATTGCAATTTCAAAGCAATGAGATTTCTGCCAAGAAACAGCACTGTGGACAAACTCTAGTTGGAGTCTTCAGCCTAGTTGATGCTTGCAGATCAGGTGCTTTAGAGGCTATAGAAGAGCTAAAGTTATTGGGTGTGAGATCAGTTATGCTGACAGGAGATAGCTCTCAGGTTGCTATGTATGTTCAGAGTCAGGTATGGTTACAGAATATCTATAGTCTATTTAACCAACAATTCTCTTACAATTATGTTTTTCAAAAGAAAAAATATGAAAAATGCATACAAGAACGCATAGGTTTGATATGGAGTTCGGCTAATTGTGACTACGTCGTCGACTGCAGGGTGGTTTCAGTTCCTTTCTATTATAATTCAAATTTAATATTACAAATTTTCCTTTTCAGTTTTGATCATTAATGCTGCATTTCTGACTTATTCATTACAGTTAAACCATGCTATAGACATTGTTCATGCAGAGCTTCTACCTCATGAAAAAGCAACAATCATTGAAAATCTGAAAAAACAAGGGCCAACAGCCATGATAGGAGATGGCATAAATGATGCACCTGCATTAGCCACAGCTGACATAGGAATCTCAATGGGAATATCAGGTTCAGCTCTTGCAAATGAAACAAGCAATGCAATTCTCATGTCGAACGACATCCGAAAAGTACCCGAAGCGATTCGTCTAGCAAGAAAAACAACTAGAAAGCTCATTGAGAATGTCATTATTTCAGTTGGATTCAAATGTGCCATACTTGCATTGGCAATTGCAGGATATCCACTGGTTTGGCTTGCTGTGTTGACTGATGTTGGAACATGTTTGCTTGTGATTGTCAATAGCATGTTGATTTTACAAGACAATAAAAAAGATGAAAGTGAATCTTCAACAAGGTCAAATAAATATGGAAACTTTTTGGAAGTTAATGTTGATGTGAGAAAAGGACTTCTTAGTGATGAAAAGTGTGGTAAAGGGTGTTGTAAAAATGTCACTGATCATATGAAAACTACAAAGGCAAGAAAAATTGAATCTTGTGGAAATGATCATGGAAGTTTTATGTTTGTTGAAGTTCATGTTGGGAAGCCTTGCAATGCTTTATGTTTAGAAAAAGTTAAAATGTGTGATGAGGGTAAAATGGACAAATCCATTGATGATTTAGAGTTGTCTGAGACAAGTGGGATTGATGAGTGCTGCAAGAATAAATGCTGTAATGAATTTGTTGATGTTGATGTTATTAGTAGCCTTGGTGGCAAGACAGAAATTATTATTGAGTGAAACTTGGAAGTTGGAACTGTATTGACAAGTGGGAGAAAAGTTTAAACTAAATTATATTTGTTTGTAGTTTTGTAGTGAAATAAAAAGTGGAAAACAATGAGATGTAGAAAATTCAAGAAATTTCATTAAGTAAAAACGAAAATATTTGTCAAAAGAGTTGATCATTTAAGTTGTTAGTATAATATATTAAATGTTGTATCTTATAATTACATATGATTTTAATATTATATTTTTTGAGTTTCTTTTGAAAGTGATCCTCCCCCACCAAATTGGGGAGAGACCGAATAAACAAAACACATGGAGAAGTGTAAGGAGTAACAATGTGTTAAATGTACATAATCTTTTAAAAGAGATATTTCTGTCTAAAATTTTAAAGTAATAGGTATATGAATTACTTTTCTTATATATCTAAGATTTCTTCAAGTTTTAGTCGATGTGATACTAACTACTCACACTGAATTCCAACGATCTCTCCCTCAAGTATGAGTCACTCCTACTCCCCACCAGACGGAATCATGATTCTAATACCACTTGTTGGAAAGTCAAGGAAGAACAATGGACTAAACGATTCATAAGATACCTTGACACCACATGTCTACTCAAAACTTTAAGACATTAGGTATATAAATTATCTCTCTTATATATCCAATATTTTCTCAATTCCTAATGAATGTAAGACTAATCATTCATACTTGGATTCGAAGATCATAACTAAGTGATTTGAATCTCATAAATTCTAAAGCTCCACATAAAAAGACACAGTCAGACTCTTTGGTTTTTTTTTGTCTTCACAAGTAGTTCACTTTAACAATAGGAAGTTTGGTTAATAAGGTAAATAAATCTTAACTAATATTTGTTCAAGTTAGTGATTTAACTCAAATACTTCTAATTGGTTCAAGTTTAATTGAAATTTATTAACCATTTAAATCTAACCACTCGAATAACCCTTGTGTGTATTAAAGTACCAATTTTAACACCAAACTCAATTTATTTTTGTGTTAATAAGAATTTTAACAAGAATATATATATTTCTGTTATTATTTATAGTGTTAATAACTAAAGTTTAATGTATACGTTTGAACAATATTTAATAATTTTACACAAACGTCCGACCAGAACTCACTATTAAAATATTTCTTAATAATATTTTCTTAAATATGAATACAAAATATTTATATATAGTGATATGTAAATGAATGTATATAAAACTATTTTATGCGGGTAGTATATATACATATTAAAGTCTAATAACTATATACTCATGAAATAGTATTAGTTTTACGTAAACATTTGATCATTTGTTACCATAATGTCTGGTAATATAATTTCTTAAAATACTGTAAAAATATTTATATGGTCACATATAATTAAAAATCTGAGTAATTTTGTTTTTCTTACATTATCAACTTTATTGTAAGAAAGATTTGTTTTATTTTTTTCTTCAAAGTCTCGTCTTATATCATCTTCCGTATTGAATATCTCTTTCAATTATTTTTGTGGAGTGTAAGGAGGCTGAACCACAAGGTCCGGTGGAAAATGGCTTAGGTAGGAATTTGATTAGAGAATTCAGTTGATGGAAGGATGTAAATTCTGTTTGTGATGGTATATCATGGGAGGACCAATTGGTTCTCTAATAGTTCGTGTTGCGGGTAATAGTAGGAATAATCATTTTAGTGTGATTCTTGATTGGAGGGGGTGGTTTATGTAATAGATTTGGTCGGTTGTATAGAGTGGTAGAGGATAAAAATATTTCAGTAGTAGAGATGCATGGCCTTGAGTAGGAAGTCGGGGGAGATGCAAGGAGCTGGAGAAGGAATTTGTTTGTGTGGGAGGAGAATTTAGTTTTTGAATATACTATGCATGGTAAATAATGTTCGATAAAAAAAAATATCATTATCTATTAGAGGATTTTAGTGTCGATTATCCACTGTCTTGCAATCTTATTTAGAATAAATTGATATTTTCGTATAGATGAGTCAATTTCTTTTTCTAGTATCTCAAGTGAGTTTTCGATTTTATCATATTTTTCGTGATGAGAATACTTTTGTAGATAAAATTATCTCACTTTGACCCAATGCAAATAAATTATTTTGATGTAATACAAATGTTGCTCTTAGAAGGGTCCTAGGACTTCACCGAATAGGCGAATAGAATTGGTTCAGATAATGTTTCCTAGTCAGTTTGGTTTATGTTCTTCTTGTTTGTTCTTATTTTTATTTTTTTCTATTTATAAATTTTAGGTCTGCCGTAAGTGATGTTCACAAAAATCATTATTTTGATCTTTAAAATTGTGAGTCTCACAGTTTAATTTCTTAAATTGACGGAAAAACAAATCAAATATCTTAAATTAAATATTGTCAATCAATTTAATTTTTTTCAAAATTAATTTGGATAGATCTGTATTACAAAATAGACATCAATGAAAGTCGAAATAAATTTATAGAAATGTACTCTAATTATATGTTTTTATTTTTTGGTGAATGTTGTTTTTTCTGAACAATATGTCAACTTAGCATTTACCACTCTTAAAAATGATATTCGATTTTCAGATTTAGATCCTTTCGATCTAAACCTCTCTCAATGTTCTCTATTTTTCTTTATTTTACTTCATTTTTAAATTTTTTTTTTGGTTTGAATTAAAAGTTTATATTTTTTATCATATAGATCATGCATATAAAATTTAATACAAATCTAAAATAATTTGATGTGTTATTGAGATATTAATATCTTATATATTTTTATTTAACATTATTAATTTTCATAAGTTTCAATGACATATTCAATGATTTTTAGATATGTTTAAAGTTTTCCAGACATGATCTATATGAAATAAATTTTCATTCCAACAAAAAATTGAAAAAAAAAATTAAATTAAAAAAAAAACAGAGAGAATCCAAATTTAAATTCAAATTATTCAAATTTCAAGTTTTCACAAAAAAAAAATATATAATGACTTGATATTATTTAATTTGAGAGATTTATTTATTTGTTATTTCAAAGATATTGACGTACAATTTACTAAAAGTACACATGACAAGAAAATACTTAATAACAACTTATCTGACCCTATAGTTTTTTGGCTTAATTGTAGTTTTAGTCCCCCTATTTATATTGATTCACGAAATTGATCCCCCTATTTTAAAATTCGACAGTTTTGGTCCCTCCCTTTGATTTTTTAGCTAAAAAATGATGATATGAGATGTTTTGAATAACATGACATATGATACGACGGTGTATAGTGATTAACACCCATAAAATTGGAATAAAACATCGTAAAAACTTAACTTTCAACTTCAATATTTTTTCGTATTTTTAATTTAATTAATGACATATGAATAATTAATGGATCTAGATGATTTTATATCATAGAATTGTATGTCACGTCATTTAAAATATATCAAATCGTCATTTTTTTGTTAAAAAAATCAAAGGGAGGGACCAAAATTGTCGACTTTTAAAATAGGGGGACCAATTTCGTGAATCAATATAAATATGGGGACTAAAACTGCAATTAAGCCTAGTTTTTTTTTTACTCAATCTAACCTCTATAGTTGATTCATGCCTCTTAATCATAACAACGATCATAATCAATGTTTCAATTAACTTATTTGAATTAAATCACGGTTGAATTAGATGACAAATAAAAATTAAAGAAGCATTAAAAAAATGTCATAAAACATATGCTAAAAATAAAAATAGATTGAACCAATAGAAGTTCAACCCTATTCAATTCGATGAGTATAATTATGATCAAATCAATCAAGAAATTGGACCATTTATGTTAGATCAGATGTGCACCTAAGAAGGGGGTTGAATTAGGTGTTTAAGAGTATTTTTTGTTTTCAGCGAATTAGCAATCGATTTTTGCGCTTACGGATAGTAAAAGATAATGTAAATGGCAGTAATGTAAAGAACACAACAATATTATTCTGGTTCCCCTTATACCCAAGGGTACATCCAGTCCTCTTGCACACCACAAGAGATTTCTCCACTATTGTTAGAAAATGTACAAATCCCACCCTTGGATCTCTGCTACAAACTTCTAACAAAACCTCTAAGATAGCACCCCACTATCTTAGATAAAACTACTTAAAGAAAGTACTACTTTCTTTTTACAAATAATGTGATTTGATAAGAATATAGGAATATGAAAGAGAGGTATAATGATAACAATCCAATATTGATTCAAGTACGTTGAGAACCTTTGTCAAGGATATGAAAATGAAATGCAAGTACTTGAATTATGAAAAATGACTTTGATAAAAATAGAAAAGTTGTTCAAAGTCGTTCAAGGTTTGGCCGTGGGATGTCCCTCGATTAATCTGAAATTATGGGGTATTTATAATCCATAAACATCTCTTCAGATTTGTGACCATTGATCCAAGAGGTTTGAGGAACAATTGCAATGATTTAGAGTTGATTCAGAACTGAAAAATTGCATTGTTTCCAGTTGTATTCGAATACAGGATGTATGTATTCGAATACACCTCTTTGTAACGTTCAAATTTATTCAAATTTAACACTGTGTAGTCGAATACACATGTATGTAGTCGAATACACATGTATGTAGTCGAATACAGATTGATCAATTTTGCCACTGACTTGTTGGTTGTAGTCGAATACAACATGATGTAGTCGAATACAACAGGATGTAGTCGAATACAGATGAGAGGCTTTTGCTACTGACTTAGCAATTTTCATCTGTATTCGAATACACTTAGGTTGTATTTGAATACACCTTTGTATTTTGTCAAAAATATTAATTGTAACACTTTGTAAATATAATTTTGACTTTTGAAAATACTTTTTATGCATATGTAAAGACGAAAGGTTCTCATGTACTTGATCTTGTGATTGTATCATTTACCTTTACATTTAAACATCTAATATGTTTGAAGTCTAAAGTTTATCAATGAGATATTTTGGACTTCTTCTTTTTGAGCTTGTTGTCTTGATCATCATCATCATCATTGGTCTTTTGTCTTCATCAAAAACATGTATTTTACAATTTATGATTCAAGCGTTCAACCAATTAATTTACTTCTATTTTTAAAACATTTTCATTTCATAAATTAAAATTGAAAATTCATCTACTGACAAAACAAATATGAAAAGTATTGAAAATTGAAGGGAATCTGAATAGAGGTAGAATAAGTTATACCGAATTAAGTTTTACAAACTCTAAGTCTGATTTACTTTTAAAATATTAAGTTAGAGTATGTCTTATTATTTGTTATAGGTCAATTTTTAAATTTTGATTTGATTTTTTTTCAAATTATGACAAATTTTAAAAATCAATTTAAAAATCTATTGAGTGTCTTTCTAAGAGAATCTATCTCATTCAATTGGTGAGTGAAATAAATTTTTATAAATAGATTAACAAAAGTTAATATTTCAATAAATTTAAATATATATTAATATGTAATAAAATAATTTATTTATATTCAATTAAATATATTGATCTCTCAGATTATTTTTTAATGAACAAAAAAATTTAATATTTTTAGTTAAATAGACTTTTTAAGAAGTGTTATCCAATCTTATGTAAAATATCTGGTTAATGATGGATTTGATTGATTGGGCAAACTTATTTCCACCGTTATGTGAATAAAGATGGATCCGACTACGGTGGGCAACCCCTGCATTCACACAATTCACATGGATAATAATTGATTTTAATCCGACGATACATATTTAAATTCAGTTTGAAATTACAAAATAAAAGATAAAAAATCTGATCTATTGGACAATCCGATCCGATCAAAACAGTAAGATCATTAATGTCGTGACTGCAATAAATGCAGGTAAAAACAATTCCATTAAATCCAAATCCGAATAAGTACATATCATTTTTTTTTGGATTAAAATAAGTGCATATATCATATATCATATATCACATATGGCTGTCCTGATTCCGAATCCATGGCCATTTAATCCCGAGGGCCACATACATACGATTACACTATATTCGCCACTCCTCAATCATATAAATCCAAATTAAACACCAAAAATAAAATAATAAATAGAACTAGAAAGGAGTTAGAAGCAGAAAGAAGGATTCAGCATCAGAAGCAACTAAGAAGATAAATAGTATCACTTTTTTTCAAAAGTGCGTTCCCAAACATTATCCTCTCTCTTTCTACTCGCACCGTTGAATTTGATACTAGTTTTTTTTTTTTTTTTTTTTTTTTTTTTTTTTTTTTTTTTGCATTATAAGATTGAATACGTATATCTTAATACATTTTTTTATTAAATCTTTTTGTAATTTTGTGTGTGACGCTGTCACGTTGAGGTGTTTGTATAATTGTTGTTTTCTGTCGCAACTTTTTTTTATCATTCTTTTTCATGATCCTATAAGCTTCTATTCTATTTAATGTGAATACATGAGATTTGAGTTTAATAATCATTTGAATTTAATAATTCAGATGCTTGCATCATTTATGTATATTTTATATATATTCATTGAGGGCATTTTGTTTCTACGTGGTGTTGGGGAATTTTCTTGAGGATAGGTTTAATGTGGTTGTTTGATTATTCACAAAGTTGATTATATTATTTTCTTTTGTTCTTCAAGAATTTCTAACAAGTCAATTGTTTTGTTACTTTTCCTCTTCGATATTCCTTATCTTGTATAATGCTGAATTTTTTTGATTTATATGTTTCAGAGTTTTCATCCTCTATTTGCTTTGTTGTGCTTTTAACCTAATTTTGAGATATGTGTTGATTTGAACTTTGAGGTGTATTCACGAATCGTGAATCGGGGACCTTGTCGGTATAAAGGTAAAATGTACTTTGTTCATTGCTTTCGTGAATAATGTTTTGAAAAAGGAACATTTGTTTATAATTTGTTCATATGCTCTTTCTTGTCGTACAAATGTGAGTCTTTTGTTGGAGCTTGTCCATTCCTATTGAAATATCACTGAATTTTGGTCAGAAACTCCGATTACAATTTGATTAAAGTTTTACCCCCTTTTGAGTTCTTAATTTTGGAAACTGGAAAGCTAATGTATAATTTTGCACTTTAGTTGCTAGTTATTAGTTGTTTTGTTTTACATAATTATTTTGTAAAGGAACTCTTTATACCTGGGTTTTAAATCTGTTTTGCCAGTTTGTTCTTGTAAATTAGTCATTCTTACTGAGAGTATTGTGCTTCAATTTTGAAAAATTGTGGTACTCTTGCATTAGCATTACCTTGCAAAAACTAGTTAGTAAATCATAGTGATCATTCTGTTGCAGCAACCAAGCGACTAGTTTAAATATTTAATAATTGTTATCAATTTGTGTTAGTTGAGCAAGTTTGTTATCCAATTTGGTTAGATAGTCGGAAACTGTGTAGACATCCCAATGTATATTACTAATTGAAGAGAGGAGAGGAGGGGAGTTTTTGGTAATTTAAGAGAATTGGGGACTTTTGGCATTAGGAGGTCGCCGAGGGTGTCTGATAAGGGAAGAATTTGCTTTGATTACAGAACAATGGCAGAGTTTGGAGGGTCTGTCCAACTATTTCCCTAACACAAACAAATACATTACTAATCCATTAACCAACTAAGTCTCTTAGCTGCAACAGATAGACCTATGACCCTCAATGTTCACAGAACCGCTAATGTTTATGAAAGAAGGAAAAAGAGGTTGGGAGTAGGAAATCAAAACCAAGATAGGGAGAGAGGAGAAAATAACTTACTGCTGAGGTAGTGGGGCGTGTGGGTGTGCTGAGGTGTCTCCAAGGCACTAAAAGTGTGAGTGAGCTAACAATAAAAAGGTGGAAAGCGACTGAGAAGGTTGGCATGGAAATATTCATTTGGTCTTGGGAGACCTAGGCTTCTCTAACTGCCTAGTTTACTTTCTTCTATTGCATTTAAGCTTTCTTTTGTAATCACAGAATTGGTATTACACTGTGAGCAAATCCTGATTTTCGTACTCAATGTAACAGTAATTCAGTGTTGTCCCTTATTCTTTTTTTTTTTTGGTACCTATTAACAATTTCATTTGCTTATACATAACTTCACCCTTATAGGGTTATTACATAATAAAGCAATTACTTTTTAAGTATTTGAGCTGGGGCTGAAGTTGCAACTAGATGCTTTCTGATTTGATTGATTATTAGTCACAATATGTTCTGAGCTATTCGTAACATTTATTTTTCAAGTAGGAATATCATTTATGGCTTATGGTTCCATAGCCCTAGTCATTTGCTAAGTACTTCAATAGCACTTTTGATGTTTGTTTCATATAGCTGAGCATAGAAACCTCAGTATCCATTTGATGCAAATGAATATATAATTAGCTTTCCTTTTCATATTGCAAAAAAAAAAAAAAAAATTCACAGCTGTTGGCTGATGATTTCATTCTGTGTATTCTTGTTATGTTTGTTTTCTCTATCTTGTCCGTATTCCTGTCCCTTGTTGGTAGTAGTTGCAATATATCTTGTTTAAACCAGTCCTCGAGGTCTACTTATTTTGCTGTTGCTTTCAGTTTTCATCTATATCAGTATAGCTGTGCTAAAGTTTTATTCAATTGACTCTCCACACAAGTTTGTCTGACACTTTTAACTGAAAAATGATCATTCTATTTAGTCATATGAAATGGATTTATTTGACTCTGATATTTTGGTCAAATTTCTCAAATTATTGCCTATGGTCAGATATTTTGAAAATGTTAATACTTATTAATGATTTGTTATGTCTATCAAAAGGTGAAATGTTAAACCATTTATTGAAAATTTGCTGGACATCCATCCATTTAATTTGTTTGCTATTTGATCTTAAAATATCTCTTCAAGAGGACTGTGTTAGCCATATGTTAAAATATCTCTTCAAGAGCTCAAAATGTTTTATAAAATCATAACAACTAATGTTGATCTTAGATGTTTAGTTGGATAATGGTTGATGCAACTGCTCATTTTTTTTTTCCATTTTTCTTTTGATTACTTATTCTACTTCTGGAGCAGTGTATCTTGGGATGAATTTGTAAAAGATATACTGTACAAAGTTATTGATGGCTTATTTAATATTTCCTTGTTTCCATTTAATGCTTGGAAGTGTATACTTCTGTTGTCTGGTTTATCACTAACTCAAGAAATGTTGCATTTTCATTAATATATTGCAGATGGAGGCACAAAGCACTCATCATCCGCAAATAATTGAAATCAGTGGAGATCTTCCTGATGTAGGAAAGAAAATTTGTGGGGCAGCAACATGTGAGTTCTCAGATGCTGGATCCATCTCGAAGGATTCTGAAGAAAGGTCGACTTCGATGCGAAAGCTTTTGATAGCCGTGACCCTTTGCGTTATTTTCATGGCCGTTGAGGTAGTTGGTGGTATTAAGGCTAACAGTCTCGCAATATTGACTGACGCAGCACATTTGCTTTCCGACGTTGCAGCATTTGCCATCTCATTGTTTTCTATATGGGCTGGGGGATGGGAACCAAATCCTCGCCAATCGTTTGGATTTTTTAGAATAGAGATTCTTGGCGCTTTGGTTTCTATGCAATTAATATGGTTGCTTGCTGGGATTTTGGTATATGAAGCCATTGCTAGACTCATTGCAGGTCCTCAAAATGTGGATGGTTTTTTAATGTTCATAGTTGCTGCATTTGGTCTTCTGGTTAACATCATTATGGCTTTGGTATTGGGTCATGATCACGGCCACGGCCACAGCCATGATCACGGCCACGGACATGATCATCATGGCCACAGCCATGGACTTTCCGTTTCTACCCATCATCACGATGTAAAGCATACAAAAGATGAGCATCATCACAGTCATGACGATCACACTCACCATCATGATGATGAAAAGCATTCGAATGATGCACACCAACATATTCATGAAGATCATGAGCATCATCATGACCACAAAGAGGTTACTCAATCACTTCTCAGTGAATCAAATGGCAAATCCAAGAAAAAGAAACGGAACATAAATGTACATGGCGCTTATCTCCATGTACTTGGGGACTCTATCCAGAGTGTTGGGGTAATGATTGGAGGAGCAATCATATGGTATAAGCCTGAATGGAAAATAGTTGATTTGATTTGCACTCTAATTTTTTCTGTAATTGTTTTGGCCACAACTATCAACATGCTGAGAAACATTTTGGAAGTCCTAATGGAGAGCACACCGCGCGAGATAGATGCTACTCAGCTTCAAAAGGGGCTGTTGGAGATGGAAGAAGTAATAGCTGTTCATGAACTGCACATATGGGCCATTACAGTGGGGAAGGTATTGCTAGCTTGTCATGTTAAAATCAATCCCGAAGCAGATGCTGATGTGATGCTGGACAAGGTTATAGACTACATCAAGAGGGTTCATAACATCAGTCACGTAACTATACAGATAGAACGCTAGTTTTTCTTTTTTGAATCTTTTATTGGTTGTGATGATTATGATGAGAAATATTTAGTTAGACTAGATGCATTATGTTTCTGAAATTCAACTTTCTTTATATCACAATGATACTTCTGTACACTCCTTGTTTCTAGCAGTTTAAGAGTGTGGATATGAGCAATGTTACATTGTATATTATTTGCATGCCAAATTTTTATATCTGTGATATTGTTGTCAACTATTTCATTGCCACTTGGTCTATCCGGATTTGTAGGTATTTTACTAAGTCAGGTGAAACTTTGTTTGTTACAGCTGATGCAAATTTTGTCTCACTTAAATGCATTATTGCTTTTGTTCAGGTAAGACTCTGATAAACGTTGTTTTTTTGTTTTTTTTTTTTTTTGGTATTATGGACAAATTCTGTGTTTTATACCCTCATGAGATTGTAAAGGATATTAGCTGTCTATTTCATTGACAGTCTCAATTGAATTTGTTGATGGGGGAAACTCTTTTTTAAGATGCAACATATTACTTTTGGCTTACCATCTAGTTACAAGTTATAACCTATCTTTATCTATATCTTTCAATACGTTCTTTCTTAATACCTATACTTTATATAACAAATGACCAAAATATCTTAAGGAGTTATAAGGTGATTTGGTGTATTGCTCAAAGGACTTAGGATTGAGAGATATAAGATGTTGGATTTTATCCTCGTCCACTAACATTTAAACAATTATGAAGAAACTTTGATTGTTAAAAAAAACCAAAAAAACCTTTATGGAGAGATCAAACTCTTTGTATCTTAACGTGATAGACTCTTATAGAATGCATCTTTAACAAATATGTACTTTTGTTTTTCATTTAATTAATATAGTAAACACTACTCACATTCACATATAGTCTTCAATAAAATTATACATGTTTTGTAGTTTCAATTATAAGTAAATTTAACTAGTGAAACTCTAACTAATAATAAATTTTATTTATCCGATAGGTACATTCAGTTGATAGTTGCAAGGACATTGATATGAAAGAGTTCAAATTCAAACTCGATATTCCCTACTTCTCCACACTTGTGTGTGAGTCTAACTATTAGACTATTTGACAAAAAACTAATAAGTTTTATTTTGTACCAAAAAAGTTAATAAAAGTTTTATTTTCACATGGGGAGAAAACAAGTTTTTGGTTTGATCTTTGGTTAGATGGTGTACCATTGTGTGATAGGCTTAGCATATTGGTGAGGATTGTGATTGATAAAGATATGTCGGTAGCTAATATGTTTATAATGGGTTGGGGATGGGGGGTTAGGTTAAGGGAGGCATAAAAGGTTATTTCAATGGAAAGAGGAGTTAGTCAGGGAGTGTTATGTTTTGTTGGCTAATATTGTTTTGTAGGAGGATGTACACAATATATGGATTTGATACAAAGATCACAACAATGAATACATGGTGAAAGATGTAAGACACTAAGACCCGCATTTTTCTTTATTATTAGTAATGTGTGAAATATATTTTTTATTTATCTTTTTATAATTTATAATGTGGTTGTTGTTGTTGTTGTTATTATTATTAGTATTATTATTATTATTATTACTATATTTTATTTGATTATTATTTTTGAAAAGTATATATGTGTATGACATGATATATTTAATTTGACTAAATATTTCTGCTAAGTATTTGAAAAAAAATGCTTATAATAATGACACGATTTAACTATTTTTAGAAAGAAAAAAAAATTAGATTAGTCAACCGCCCAAATGTTAGTTAGTGAGAAAAGTCATATAAATCTCTATTTGGTTAGGTTAACAAGACACAAGGAGAAAAAAAAATGTATAAGTCCTAATTAATAGCTACTGTAGGTTAGAAAAAAAATAAATATTGAAACCTAAATAGTGTGCGAGAGAGGGGAAAGAAACATTAGTGCATCCACGATGAGATAAGGAAGGAAAATCAGTTCCGGTTAGGCATGGGAATAGGCCAGGCCGACTGACAAGGGTCTAAGGCCTAGCCTAGGTCAGACTTCTTTTTAAACAGATAAAGTCAAAGCTTCTAAAAAAGCCTATTTAGTTAAAATGGTCAGGTTACAAGCCACATAATAAGTCTTTTAGGCCTATTTAAATAAATATAAATAATATATTTTTACTACAATAATTATTATATTAAATTTTGATCTTTTTATTATATATTCAACTTTTAGTAATTTACGCATAGTAACCTCATTTAGTTTTTGACATATTTAAAAGTATTATAATAAAATATAATTTAAGTATAATGTATATAAAGTCATATTCTTCAAAATGTGATGTTAAATATCAAAATAGAACTTAATTTTATTGACATATTAACTCGTTAATCTATTTAAAGATATGTTTGATTACTTATTCAAAAATGTTAAAATGAAATAGGCTTTTAAGTAGACTAACAGGTCATACCAGGCTTTTATCAAGGTCAGACTCAGGCCTAAAAAGTAAGCATATGACAGGCGACTTAGGCCTTGAATTTTTTGACAGGTTAGACTCATACCTAGCGAAGCCTAACTCGGCCCAACCTATTCTCACCCCTAGTTCTAGTGGTCAATGTTATCTTTACATTTGAATTTGACTTATTAATATAATCTATTAATATTTTTACTTTCTTTCTCTGATTCAATTTGATAAAATCTTTGATTTTGAAATGATAATATTTGTATACAAAAATTTATGTTTGTAAATTAAAAAATTTGATTCTTATGGTAAAGTTGTTATTGTTGTTACTAGTCAAAAACTGATTTTAGTAAATAGCTTTAAGATGATGCATAATTTTGAAAATGATGTTTGATATTATTATTATTATTATTATTATTATTATTATTATTGTGTAAGAAATCATTTTTTAGTTTTAAAAGCAAAATTGTGATATGAAATTTATTTTCGTAGAAGTGTTCTTGATTTTCTTATGATATTGATATAGAAACCTATTTTGATTATAGAAAATGTTTATTTATGTCAAAAATTAATTTTCATCAAATAGAAGTCGTTATAAAAGACTAGATCTATAAAGATTAGACTGTGTTTCAATCAATAGAAATCATTATTGGCTAAAAACTCAATTTTTATTTTGGTTAAAATTTGATGTTGTGATAGTTTCAATGTTGAAGAAATTTTTAGAAACCTTATTGATGTTAATTATAATCATTTTTCTATAAACGTTTTGAAAGTTGTTGTTATAGTTATTTGTTTTAGAAGATTAAAGTTGTGTTGTTTATGAGACAATTGTGTGGAGGTTGTGTTGATTTATAAAATAATAATAATGATGATGATGATGATGATGATGATGATAATAATAATAATAATAATAATAATAATAATAATAATAATAATAATAATAATAATAATAATAATAATAATAATAATAATAATAATAATAATAATAATAATAATAATGTGATTGTTTTAAAAGAATTTGTCTAAATCTTAAATTAAACCCAAACTTTATTTGAGTAGGAGTTACTAGTTGAAAGACAATTAAATATTAAGTTACTTATTACTTATTTAAAGGTGTGAACCGAGTTGAACAAATGTTTGTGGTGCATAATTCTCTAAACAACTTTGGTAAGAGTAACGACATTACTCCATTCTCTTTCCTATTTGAATTATATGTGATATAAATGTAATGTGATGTTGTGTATTGGTTCTGTTTCTGTTTTATCTTCAAAATAATGTTATATGATACGTTGTTATAATGGTTGTGCTTGACATGTTCAAATTGTGGAAAATGAATGTTATATGATATGTTGTTATAATAGTTGTGTTTGACATGATGTGGTTAATTCTGAAGGTGCAAATATGTTGTCGTTAATAAGTTAATCTCGCATAATATTGGTGATTTACTACAAAAGTGCCTACATTCATGCATTCATAGTTGTGTGGCGCGTCCATAATTGGTTGGAGCTTACATATCTTTGTGGGGATTTTGAGTTAGTAGTGTTGCTTGGAATGACCTACGAAGCCCTTGCGGGGGAGGCGATATTCCAAATGCATTGTCATATAGTCTAACAAATAAGATTTGTGCTTTGTATCTTTGGTACTTTGTGATTTTAACTGTTAAATGAAGTATATGATTTAATTATATTTTAGCTATAACAATTATATATGCATGTTTATTTGCCATGTGTTTGTTTTTAGGAGATGACCCTTACATTTGACAAGACATCACATAAAGTGTTACTTGAGCGAATAATGTTGCGGGGCCAACATAGTAGGAGAAATGCAAGGAAATTGCATGCAGTTGGAGGCTCCGATATACTTTTGTACTGGTGTTAGACTTGTTGGGAGAGTTTTCCACAAGTGTCCAGAATTATGACTAACTAGGATTTATCTTTGGGTAGAAAAATGTCAAGAGTTTTGGTTTTATGAGTTTCTTTTGTTTTATGCATTAACTTTACTTTTTGTAATTGTGAATACTCTAATTCATTATTTTTGAAAATACAATTGAAAAAGTTATTAATTGGTATTAAAGTAAATGAGTATTTAAGATAATCTTATAAATATATAATAAAAGAAAAAACGAATTTGTATCTTTACGTTTAGAATTTCATTAGTTAATGTCTCGAAAAAGCGGGATGTTACAAAAGAGGTGCACAAAATGTTGGTGTCGAATGTTGAAGGTGAAACACATTCATCATATGAAGTTATTTGGAAAAAATTGGTCCCTCTAAAGGTATCGCCTTTTGTGTGGTTGGTTCTTTCACAATCGTTAACTCACGAAGGACAACTTATTGAAGACAGGATCTTTGGATGCGAACTCAAGGTTTTGTGTGGGGGTTGCTGAATTAAGAAGCACAACATGTGTTCTTTGATTGCCCTGTGATCAGTTTTGTGTGAGGGACTATTTTGAAGTTGTGAAATATTCAGTGTGCTCTTCCGAATAATGCTTTGGATCATGCTATTCTATTTAGCGGCTTGGGGAGGCGTGGAAAGAATAGTCATCAAGTCTTTAATCTTATTTGGTTAGCATTGGTTTGGTTGATATAGAAAATGAGAAATCAAGTTATTTTTCGTCAACAAACTTTTGATGTTGATGGCATCCTGAATAATATTACATTTGTTTTATGGCGTTGGTTTAAATTTAAAGACAAAAGTTTTCCTTGTAATTTTATTCAATGGTGTTTACATTATGTTATATTCAAATTTTTAGTTGTAATAAAAC
Source organism: Cicer chorassanicum (assembly GCA_037974735.1). Taxonomy (NCBI): domain Eukaryota; kingdom Viridiplantae; phylum Streptophyta; class Magnoliopsida; order Fabales; family Fabaceae; genus Cicer; species Cicer chorassanicum. The sequence continues at coordinate 10,626,405 of JBBPBP010000002.1, forward strand.
TCTTTTTTTTTTTTGGAAGATGATGTCTTGCTTATAAACCTTTTGTATTTTATATTTTTGACACTGTTTAGAATATCTATATCAATATAATTTATTTGGTCTTTTAAAAAAAAAATCTTAATACATTCAATTAATCGGTTCTATTTATAACCAAAACCGGAGAGAGGAAGTAATTTTAAGTCACTCTCACATATTTTATTATTATATAAAAAAATCTAACAAGGAATTGACTCCAACACAAAAAGGAAGACTTCACTAGTATAACAGTCTTCCAACAAAATGGATCCTTAGCTGAACATTAACAACACGTCAACACCAATTGCAATCAAATAATAAAAACACGTTTTGATTAAAAAGCCACAATCTTCCATAACTTCACGGAGCTTTCAATATATTATATAGTCTCCACATTATTGCCACACACATCATTTTCAATATCCTCTAGATTTTTCAAAGTAATTTCACAATTAAATTTCTATCAAATTTAATATCACACCCATCATTCAATTTGAATTCTTATCTATTATCCAATGTCAACCTCTGATGACACTTCAATTCCGATTCTCATCGGCATAGGTACAGACATATTTTTCTTCTTCTATTATGTAATGATCTTTTTTGTTTTTATTAAAAATCCGTAGATCAAAGGAATTAATAAACTCTAATTACACATTGCAGGTGTCTTTTTTGCGATTGTAATTTTAAGTGTGTTTGTATGTTCATTGCCCGAATATGGAAGAAGACATAGACGTAGACCGGTTAATGGAGACTCACACTTCATCACAAATGTGATGTATATAGTTTTGTTATGTTGTTATTTGAAATTATTGGTAGGAGAAGAAACCATGATGTTAGTCTTTCAGATAGCCAAGAATGGCTTCCAATGTGGGTTTGGAAAAAATTTGATGCTGAAAGAATGGAAGAGTTGGTAGCATCATGTGAGATAGAGGAAGAAAATAAAGAGATTGTAGAGATAATGGTTAAGGTAGCTTTGTCATGTGTTCAGTATAGGCCAGAATCAAGACCAACAATGAGTGTTGTGGTGAAAATGTTGGAAGGTTTAGTTGAAATTCCAAAACCTTTGAATCCTTTTCAACACATGATTGATGGAATTTTCCATGCTCTTTTAGTGCCAACATCAAAGATTAATATTGATACAAGCAATGGTTCTGTTTCTAGCTCTTCTATGATGGTAACTGAATCTAGTCTTGAAAGTGCAACTCACTAGATCGAGTTAGCCTCTACCTATAATGATAAATGTATAGCTTTCATATAAAAACAGAAAATGAAACCGAGATGGGCTTGTTGGGGTTTGTAATTACATACCGATGAAAGTTATCAACAAAAAATAAGAAAAGAAGTCTAAATGATCATATAATCTTGAAGTCTAGGACTCGGGTGTAGATTGTTTAAAATCTACACAATTGTTTCCTCAAGCCTTTGTAAAATTTTAGTTTTAATAATTAAAAAACATAGCATTGTGGATAATTAAATTTTAAATTAACTCTTTGATTAAATCCAACAAAATTTATTTGGTTAAATCCCTCTTATTTAGTTCTTTTGAATTAGACAAAAATTTCTGTTAATTTGACTTGTATGAATTCAAGTGAAAAAGTTTGAGTCCAATCACACATTCAAGTTAGATAGTCCATTTTTTAGTGTTTGAGATGCCACTAAACAATTCTCTAATTCATGTTAAGTTGAAGGTATGCTTAATTCATTCATATATTTATTCCAATTTTATTTTGCAATGAATTGTGATCGAGAAAAGTACATAATATAATAATTGTATTATTTCTCTCATAAGAAATGATAACACAAATATCAAATAGAGTATCATCCCCTATACTGCAATGTAGGGGAATGAGTGAATATACTTATGATAGAAAATGGCTAACTTAAAGTAATACTAAATTTGATTGAATGCATATGAAATTAACAACAAGCTTTGAATAAGGAAATAGATAGTGAAATATGATAGTCGATACTTTACTAAGATTAAACAAAACTATAATCACACAAAGTCTACTTCATCACACTTTGCTTTTTGTCATTCTATTTCTTGTTCCAATTGAAGTGTAAAATTGAGTTTTTCAAAATATACAAACTCCCAAACACCCACATGGTTCACGAGGTTAATAACTTGATTTACCTATCTCAATAAAGTCTATGATTGGTTCGAAGAACGTCTTGAGATTCAGGCGATTGCCGATGATATAACTAGTAAATACGTTCCTCCTCATGTCAATATTTTTTATTGTTTAGGAGGGATTACACTTACTTGTTTTTTAGTCCAAGTACCTACGGGTTTTGCTATGACTTTTTATTATCGTCCGACCGTTACGGAGGCTTTTGGAGACACTACCTAAAAAATTATGTTTATTTAAATGAAAGTTCACTTCATCTGTAATTGCACCTTATCATTTATTGCTAATTGAATCTCTTTACATATAAAAAATGTTGTGTTTCATGTTTTTTATTTTTACTATTAGTTATAACTTATTTTACAAACCAATAAGAATATATATTTTCACTTAATTATGCCTGATAAGTTTTTCACATATAAGTTACTTTATGCCTATATCTTCACGGTATTTTGCATATCTTCACTGAAAACTTGCAAAGGGTGATCACACAATTCATTATATGCATCTGCCTTTGAATACCATCGAGTTGGGGTCCTATTCTTGTGCTCTTGGTTTGTGCTTTTGCAATAGCACTTCGATAGCTAACAACGCAAAAGAACCAAATCAGAAGAAAATATGACAAATTTGGAATTGCCTCAAGTACAAACATGTTATCAAACAAAACAAAGTTGTGTAATAATAAAAGATGAGCCATATAAGTCTCTCTTGGAGGAATGTGTTGAAAGAATAAAAAATAATCGGTGACTAAAATGATGGCATTACCAGACATAGTCTTTATCTTCTTCCTCTTCAACTCTCTAAGAACCCAAAGAATATTATAGTGTTCACCCTCTTCATATGCAATCTTAATTAAAACATATACAAGTTTCTACTCTTTTGAATTCAGAGTCTTCGTTAACTTCATTTGTGCCTCTCTGATCCTCTCTTCATCTATTATTTTTTGGGTTATGTAATTAATGATTAAACACGTACAAATTATAAAAAAATTATTTTTGGTATTCAATAATTTAAATTGGAGATTTAAAAAAAAATAAAAATTATTGTGTTTATTTCACGTAATGAAAATCATTTTTTTTAAACAGTTCAATTATAAAAAAAAAAGTAAAAAGTGTAACAAACAAATGAAAACTTTAAAAAATGATGAATTTAAAAAAAAATGATTTTTACAAAAAAAACTTTAACAACCGAATACTAAAGAATTCCAATATTTAAGGATGACATAAAAGTCTATTAAAATTTCCACCATCTATTAAAAAGGTGAAAAATGAAATAAAATGATAAGTGCGATTTAAAGATGGAGATTTAATAACACAAGAAAACATAAAGAAAAAAAATGGAGAGGATCCATTCCCCTCTAAAACACAAGTAATAGTCCTCCAAAAAGTTATTGAGACTTGAGAGCAAAGTTGGAAAATTTAATTATCCATTTAAAAATTGAAAAGACACTTTAAAAAAAAATATTTTGAAAGACTATTAAAGTAATAATATGACTAAATTTTATAAGAAGATCGACCAAACATAATCAACATGAATCAATTGTTTTTTTTCAAGATAACCAATCACAAAATTTTGTGAGGAGACCAAACAAAATCAATATGAATTCATTGTTTTTTACCAGGTAACAAATCACATAGCATTTATATTAGAATATTTTTTTAAAAAAATTGTCGTGACATATCCATTTCCCTTTGTTTCACTACTTGATGGTTATGAATACTGAATCAAGTATAATTACGTCTGACTGATTTTCATAATTAGATAATTAGATGTTAATTCATGCGTTGTACGGTAGAATTTAATAATAATAATAATAATAATAACAGTAATAATAATAATAATATATAATTTAAAAGTAATGTTATTTTTGTTTTAAAGTAGAATATACTCAAACATTTATATGCCTAAAGATAAACATATTTTTGAATAATTACATATAAGTTAGGTTTGGTTTAATACAAAGGAAAATGTAAAACATTGTTGTCTAATATAATTCATGTAAAGTATATTGAAATATGAGACTATTCATAAGATTTTATGACTTTAGAGATGCAATTTTTGTCTTTAATATTTTTTAAATGTGGAGTTAGTTTATTCAAGCTTTTTGGTTTCATTAAAGTGTTCCTTCTAATAATATATTTATGTGGAAGATCAACAATGTATAGCAGGTTCTGGGGAAGTTGAAACAGTCGGTCATTTGTTCTTTGTGTGTCCTCTTTTTTGGATCCGTGTGGTATGGTGTTTTGAATTAGTTTGGATTATTTGGTGTATTTCATAAGGATGCAATCAACCACGCTAACCAATTTGACGGTCTTTCTTCATGCAGTCATGTAACACGTCAAGTAATTAATTTAGTTTGGTTTGTGGTGATGTGGGCAATTTGGAAATTAAGAAATGAGGCGATTTTTCGTTCGCATGTTTTGAATGCAAATCTTATTATTGAGCGGGTCAAACTTTTAGTATGGAGGTGGATCAAATTGCATGTAAAAAAACTGTTATTGGTATCGCTTGTGGTTAATTGTTTTACTTCTTGTTTGAGTAGTGTAGTTTGTATTTTTGTTTTGTTTTGGTCATACAGTAGAAACATTGTAAAATTTCTTTTGCTCTTGCTCTAAGCACTTCTTGTGCTTAGAACGTTTCTTGAATATATTTATTTTTGGCTTGTTCAAAATATATATATATATATATATATATATATATATATATATATATATATATTTGTTACATAGTTATGTATTTCTTTATTGTTAATGTTGTAAATTTAACTATAATATTTTCTTCATTTTATATAGTTTATATTACTTTTGAAACATTAGATCTATAAATTTACGTACTTTTTGACATTTTCAATTTTATATGCTCATTGTAATTCTGTCAATCTCACTATGCACTAAATTATATTGTGTGTCTTATGAATTATTATAACATTCATTCGTGAATGATAGTTTGTTAAAAACAATGTTCATAATACCATTCAAAATATTGAAACAATTCTTCCCGTGTGCAAATATAGATGATATATATGGAAAAAATACTACAAAGCAAAATAGAAATTTCTTAAAGTTCAAAAACCTTAAATAATAATAATAATTGTTTTTTACATAATAAAAATGTTAGTTACACAAAATTGTCAAGCCAAATAAATATTTAATACATAATGTAACCAAATTCTACACTACGCGAAAAAACGCATTATACAACGTTTTTTCAAAAAAATAAGCGCTGTAGTATTTAGTGCTGTAAAATAGGTGGATATATTGTGCGTTTGTTATACTCGTTTTACAACGCTTTTTTGAAAAAGCGCTGTAAATCCCTGTAACAGCGCTTTTTAAATCCCTGCAATAGCGCTTCATATGTATGCACCTATTACAGTGCTTATGTGAAAAAGCGTTGTAATAGGTGCATTCATATAGATGCATTGTTATGCAACTTTTACAGTGCTTTTTCCAAAAAGCGTTGTAGTAGGCGCATTCAATAGATGCATTATTATGCACCTTTTACAGCGCTTTTTTGAGAAAGCGCTGTAAAAGGTTTTTTTTTCTTATTTTAGTTTTATTAAAAATGCTGTAAATTTTAAAAAGCGCTTTTTGGTTTTTTATGACATTTTTTTAGAAAGCGCTGTCTTTTAATTTTGATTCCAAAATCATTTTCCTCTAGAATCAGTTCACAATCAGTTCTCACAATTAGTTCACACAATCATTTCACAATCAAATTAACTTTATAACTATACATATTTACATAATCAGTTCACAACAAATTACATAACAGCACATAACAAATTACAACATATTAGAATACATATTCACAGTTTTTCACATATATACTACATATTCATATCAGAACAAATTACAGATTCATATAACTACATATTCAAAACATATTCACAGCTATTCAAATGTGTCCTATTCATATGACTACATATTCATATACATATAACTGTCAGAGAAGTACATTCCAGAACAGAACGACTCCTTGTAGCATATAATTATCCTTTGCAGCATGCCATTTCCCAGCAAATCAAATAATCTTCTTTCAATCACATACTGACATCAGTCTTCCTTTATTTCAATTAGATCTCTTTCAGAGTATGTTGGACATGAATTGTCAAAGTACTGTGCGATATAAAAATTGAACTTAAATAAGTTAGAATCAAATATATATATATATATATATATATATATATATATATATATATATATATATATATATATATATATATATATATATATATATATATATACACATAGTTTATATATGAAAATCAAATAATGAAAATATTGTACCGTTTCTAGGATTATAATTTGATTCTTATCAACAATCTCCTTCATCAATCACAATACATAGTACCCACAGTCGATGTTGTTAGTTTGACGAGGGCACTATAAAATAAAACATATAAGTCAATAATTATTTTAGCATTGATTGTAAATGAGATTTTAAAAGCATATATTTCAAACATTTATTGTAATCCATATGATGTTATTTGACTTTTGCTTCGACACTGTAGCACCTCTTTGAGCTCGAAAAACTTGTAAAGCACTATCGAATAAATAAATGTGATTATTATAGCATTAACAAACACTATATATATATGTAAAAAATAAATGAATATTACTTACGTGTCGAACATAGTCTTTATCTCGGGATGATTGTTGTAATGGCCGTGCAAGGGATCTAGGAAGTATATAACTTCAGAGGTCGCATTGATTGCAAATAGCACCCAACGTGTCCTACAACAACAAAAATTTGGTTTACACAACTAATAAATTAAGATCTCATAAATTAAAAAAGATATAAATAAAGAATATATAATTGCGTACCCTGAATTATATGGTTCAAGGAACAACTTATCCTTCTCTTTATTTCCTAATAGTATATCTACAACGTATTTCTTTACATTCACTGGATCGTGTTTAAGCATCGAAATCTTATGCGGAGACAATAATGAAAATCTATTTGACAATTTGCGCCTGCACACGAACTTCTCATACAAAAATCTTAAATGAAAATTTCAAATTAGATTAATTACCAATAAATTAAATTAATTACAAATAAATGCAATTAAAAGTAATTTTTACCTCATGTATAAGCTGATGACTGTAGCACTCAGCTCCTTATGGTCGAGAAGTTCGTATATGTGCTCTTTTTCTAGAAATTCTTCATACTCATCTCTGAATATAGCTTTATCCATGCTTATTATTCGCGAATGGTTGTCGCTGCCCATATTTGTTTTTGCCTGTATCTCAAGACACGACCCATATCGAGCAAGTCGTGGCTGACTTATTTTAGGAGTAGGAGCAACAACTGATTTTACACGATCCGGTTTTTGAGCAGCAACTTTGGCCGCTTTATTATCCTCCAATTTTTGAAGTTTGTCGACTTTATTTTTACCAAGAACATCCAATTGTGGTGCGGCAGCTGGCTTGCTGGCTTGCTGTGCGGGTGGTTTATTGGATTGAATTTGAAAAAATGAGGTTAATCAGTTGGTTAGTTTAATGAATCTAAAAAAAATGACAAACCTTACAGAATAAATGTGACAAACCTTTTCGGGCAATGTGACTGACTCATTTCTGGGAATCTTCTTATCATTCCCTTTAGACTTTGTTTGAATCTAAATAAATGTGAAATTAAAGTTAACATCAGGAAAAAATTCAGCAATTAAATATAATCAATTAAACATACATTTCAATTAATTAAACATACCTTATCAAGAGCAACAAGATGTTTGGGCCATGCCACGTAACTGCCAATTGCTTCGCCCAAATACTTCAGATCTGCATCGTTGTCCGGTATAGGCAACAGTGCATTTGGTTCCAAAGTAATACCTGGTGATACTTTGACATGGCCCGCAGGGATCAGTGTGTTGTGCAATACTTCGCCCAGAGTATTGCACATTGTTCCTTTTTCGACCTTGCGATGAGTAGGGGAGGATAAGTACAACACGCATGGAGTGACACCCTAAATCAATGGTTAATACATAAGTATGTGAAACAATTAGCTTGGATGAATTTCTTATTTTATTAAGTAATTAATTACCTCAGGAAGACTTTTGAGACCAACGTTGCAACTCGCGTTTTCACTCTCCATTTGATTTTCACGTTGGAGCTGATCTGCAAGTTGCTTGTCTTTATTCGTCTTCACCAAGAATGTCACTTGCTCTGTTAATACTTTGACCTTCTCTAATACTTCATCGTTAGATGGTTTTTGGCGCTTCTCTTGTGAAAAATTGCTTCTAGGAGTTACGCCAAATCCTTTCCCCCTCACGCGGCCAGAATATTCAGGAACATTAAACACTTTACCTAGTATGTCCCTGCAACTAGCCTTGTTGTCCTCTTGATTTTCCGAACTTTGTTCGAGATTCGCCTAAATTATATACACGTAGGATTAAAAAGATAAATTCAATATCATTTTTAAAATACAATATTAAAAAATATTAAAGTGATAAATATACTTACACAAAGTTCTATTACTTTTTGAACATTTTCGTTATTAACCACTCCGTCTTTATTTACGCGAGCTTCCTTCCACAATATATGACGACCCAACGGTTGATCGGATTGGGTGTCTTGTAGTTATTATCGTTAAGATCATAAACAAAATATTAGTTAGAAAGTATAGTTTATAATGTACCACATTATATAAAAGAGATGTTTAATTACTTACAAGTTTTTGCTCTAGACGTGCATATCCCATACGAGATTTCTTGTATGGGTGGGGAATAATTTTTGCCCTCTCGCGATTTGCCTTACTAATATTCTATATAAAAAAAATAACAATCTTGTAAAAATTTAAAATACACTATGAATATGAATAATAAAACAGAAATGCTAATAAATTAATCACTTACAACAAACACGGGGTCCGAACGTTTTGCTACGAATGGGCTCCATTCCTCATTTGATATATAATGTTTATATATTTTTGGAGCTTCTGCATTCATATTTCCATCTTGGTCTCTTAGATAGCAATTTGAGAGGTGAGATCTAAAACCCCGGTGTATTTTCCCGGCAACTCTCAGCACGTAACTCTTTCTCACCTCGTCAACATAAAAAGCTGTCTGCAAATCAAATAAAGATATAGTTTGAGTAAAGTACTTCAAAGCAGTTTGTAAAAAATTATAAGTAAAAAAGTGGAGTAAAAAACTACTTGTATATCACCCCACAATACATCTTTTGCATCCTTCAATGCCTTATCTCTCCAATCGTCTATTGTGATGGGGATATTCTGACGAACAACAGCCCCAATATAACTTACAAACATTGAACTGTTGGGGTCAATTGACTGACCACTCTCATTTCATCCCACCTAATAAACTCATATAGTAAGTACCTCAAATTATAAACTGCAAACAAAGTAAATAACAAACAAAGTATAGTATAAATAGCAAACAAAGAAAACAGCAAACAAAGTATACCTCAAATTTTTGCCTAATACTTCTTGCTTTTATAACATTTTGCATTATGGTTGCACCACATTTGATTTCATTTTCGTAAGTCTTGGTGTTGCCAACTTCTTCATTTTGACATTCTAAATCTTTGTTGGTATCCATTTATCTACAACAAGTTCAACATACAGTTCAGTATAACTTCAACAAGTTCAACATGCAGTAGTCTAAGTACGTAGCAGTATAAGTTCAACATGCATTTAGTGGAAAAAAAACTAATAAATACAATACCTGAAAAGTGCGAAGAAATACTTAGGGTTACGGGTTCTTAGGGTTAAGTTAGTAACAAAGAATAACAAGAACAACGCAGAAGACGAACGAAGACGAAACGATCGTATGGTTACGGGGTTCGCAGAAATACGTAATAAGGGTTACTAAAAATATATGGTTATGTAATGAGAAGGAGGATGAAGATGAGGAGGAAACAAGTGTATGAAGTTTACGTAATGAGGAGGAAACAAGGGTAGGGTTCGTAGGGTTCGCAATGAGAAGAAGAATGAAGAGGAAACTGAAACATTCGTATGAAGTTTACGTAATGAAGAGAAAACTGAAGAGGTTTACTGTTATATATTAAACTCTATTACAGTGCTTTTTTGAAAAAGCGCTGTAATAGGTCTCATTATTTTATTTTTTAAAAGCCTATGACAGCGCTTTTTTAGAAGTCTTTTAAAGCGCTTGTGAAAAAGCGCTGTAAAAGACCTCGTTATTTTTATTTTTTTAAAAGCTTTTTACAACGCTTTTATACAAAGCGCTTTAAAAGGCTTATTTGTTTTATTATATGCAAACGCTATGTGACCCTTTTACAGCGCTTATGCAGAAAGCGCTTTAAAAGACCTCCTTATTTTATTTTTTTAAAAGCCTTTTACAGCGCTTTTGCAAAAGAGCGCTGTAATAGGGTTTTATATATAAAATATCTCTTTCTTTTATTATATGCAAACGCTGTGTGACTCTTTTATAGCGCTTTTGCAAAAGAGCGCTGTAATAGGGTTTTATATATAAAAGGCTTCTTTGTTTTATTATATGCAAACGCTATGTGACCCTTTTACAGTGCTTATGAAGAAAGCGCTTTAAAAGACCTCTTTATTTTATTTTTTTAAAACCCTATTACAGCGCTTTTTCAAAATAGCGATGTAATACGGTGTTATATATAAAATGCCTCTTGGTTTTATTATGTCCAAGGGTTGTGTGACTTCATTATTTTGGGATGATCAATTAAGTTCAAGAAAAATTCCAATTAATTTTGTTTTCTTCCAAATAGTTAAATTATTTTTTCTTCCAAATAATAATTTTTTTCTTCCAAATTAGTTAAATTATTATTTTTTCTTCCAAATAATAATTTTTTCTTACAAAATAATATTTTTTTTATTCCAAATAATACCTATATATATATCAATGCTAAATTTCATGATCAGCTCATATTGAAATGACCAGTTCAAGTTCAAGAAAAATTCTCAGTATAAGCAGAAAATCAGTGTACAATTACATACAGTATAAGCAGAAAATTACATACAGTTCAAGCTAATACCAAAATGCTCAATTTTGGCAGATCAAACAATTAAATTACATGAACTCAGTTCAGATTACATAGCTTAAAAACAATTAAACACATTAAGATGTCGTTCTTCTTTTCTTGGTGGGATTCACATTTGCTTGTGCATTAATGATGCGAAACGATGGATTAATCCAAATTTCCTCATCATGATCATCTCTAAGATATAAACCATCACCAGTTGAATCAATTTCATGTGGTTGTGATGTTGCAAAGAAAAGATCATTACCAGCATCTTCATCATTATTGTTATCATCACTTATTTTATTGGTCGATAGGACAACGGACCATATATCATCAGCAGGATCAGTGACATAAAACACTTGTTGAGCTTGCGACGCTAAAATAAAAGGCTCATCTTTGTATCCCACCCTATTAAAATCGACAAGCAAGAACCCTGACTCATCAATCCGAACGCCATTATTATTATCGACCCACTTGCAACCAAATATGGGAACACGAAACATTGTGTAGTCTAGCTCCCATATGCGCTCGATAACCCCAAAATATGATAGATTTGCATATATTGGGTTCTTGTCTTTTGCACTTGAGATATGCATCGCTTCAGCTACGAGAGTGACTCTGCTATTTTGCATAGTGGTTTGATCATCTTGTTCTTTGGTATAAAATGTGTAGCCGTTAATTACATAACTGGTGTAAGAAAAGACATAGAAACTCGGACCATTTGCTAGCCACCTCAATCTCTGTGAAATTGATCCGGGGTCTACATCAAACTTTGACTTTATGTGATTTTTTAACCATGTTATGAAACTTCGATTGTGCTCTCGAGTTATCCAATTTTGATTCCTATTCATGTTCAAACTAGATAACTGATCCATGTGTATTGTAACATACAGTTGAACCTCATCATCATTGTGCAGAACATACAATTGTGTCAGCTCCCATTCTGTCCTTGATATAGTCATTAGTCTATTTCCAATTATCCTTCTCCTGATAATCTTCCCGAATGACGAGATATGGGAAGCCCTTTGGATTCAACATTGGACAGATATTCAGTACAAAATTCAGCAGCTTTTTCGACAATGTACCGTTCAGCAATACAACCTTCTGGTCGACTTCTACTTTTTACATACCTTTTTAATATTTTCATATATCGTTCTTTCGAGTACATCCATCTCATATAAGCCGGCCCACAAAGTTGTGTCTCCTTAACAAGATGAACAGTAAGGTGAACCATTATATCAAAAAACGAGGGTGGAAAATACATTTCAAGCTCACACAAAGTAACAACAATTTCCCTCTGCAATGTCGGTAATTTCTGAGGATCGATCACTTTACTACAAATTTCCCTGAAGAAGAAACATAATTTAGTTATGGCTCAGCAAACTTTTTCACATAAAATTGAACGTATACCTATTGGTAGCAAATGCTCCATTAGAATATGACAATCATGGGTCTTCAAACCTTTTAACTTGAGGTCTTTCATACAAACTAAAGTTTTAATGTTTGAAGAGTATCCTTCTGGAACTTTAACTTCGTGTAGAAATTTACACAAAACAATTTTTCCTTTCTATATAGAGTATGAGCGGCTGGAGGTAGATATGTGCGATTTCCTTTCTTTATGGGACCCAATTCATTTCTTATTCCCATATCGACCAAGTCCAATCTTGCATTGATGCCATCCTTAGACTTTCCTGGTACATTGAGTAACGTACCAATAACACTATCAAATACATTTTTCTCAATATGTATCACATCAAGAAAATGTCTTACATACAATGACTTCCAATATGGCAATTCAAAGAAAATTGACTTTTTCTTCCACCCAGTTTTGACCAGCTCTCCCGCAAAAGGTTTCCAAATTTATTGGTCAAACCTTGTACTTTTTCAAGTATTTGATATCCAGTCGGTGCTGCAGGAGCTCTATCTTTCTCTGATTTTCCATTGAATGCATTTCTCCACCCACGATACTGATGACTATAAGGTAAAAATCTACGATGTCCAAGAAATACATTCTTCTTACAATGTTTCAACTGCATCCAATTTGTACTATCTTCACATATAGGACATGCACACTGACCTTTAATGCTATATCCTGATAAATTACCATATGCTGCAAAATAATTAATTGTGCCGAACAACATAGCCCTCAAATTGAAACATTCTTTCTTATACCCGTCATAAACTTCCACACCTGTCTCCCACATAATTTTTAAATCTTCAATTAAAGGAGCCAAGTATACATCGATATCATTCCCCGGTTGTTTGGATCCAGAAATTAACAGAGACAACATCATAAACTTACCATTCATACATAACCATGGAGGTAGGTTATAAATCAACAAAATCACAGGCCACATGCTGTGTGAGATGCTTTGAAGACCATGTGGATTCATTCCATCAATAGAAAGTACAAGTCATAGATTTCTTGACTCTATCCCGAATTCAGGATACTCGTGATCAATTTTTGCCCATTGTGGAGAATCTGCAGGGTGTCGAAACTTTCCATCTCTAATTTTTTCATCTGCATGCCATGTCAAGTGTTTTGAATCTTCTTCACTGCGATACATGCACCTAAATCTTGGTATTATAGGAAAATACCACTAGATGGGCGCACAGTAGAGGAGAGGAGGGTTCGCAAAGTAGAGGAGATGAGAGTTCGTAGGGTTAGGACAACGTATTAAATTTGTTTTTATTTATTTAAAGTGAATGATTTTTATTTAAAATGAATGATTTTACAACGCTTGTACATGAAGCGCTCTAATAGGTCCTTTAATAATGTGAAAGCGCAAGCCTTTTACAGCGCTTGTATGAAAAGCGTTGTAATAGGTCATTTTATTATGTGAAAGCGCAAGCCTTTTACAACACTTTAACAAGAAGCGCTTTAAAAGCTATGTAACATAAGGTGGGAGCGCTACATTTTACAGCGCTTGTGTTTAAAGCGCTCAAAAAACGATGTAAAAGGCTATGTGAGAGCGCTTCAATTTACAACGCTTTTTAAAAAAGCGCTGTAAAAGAGTTGTAAACATTATGTGCAAGCGTTTGTGACCCTATATGATCCTACAACAGCGCTTGTCAAAAAAGCGTTGTTGTATCCTCCGTAATTTTTAAAAAATTATACAATAGCACTTGTATTTAATAAGCGCTGTAAAAGACGCACTATAAAATGTCATTTTTGGCGTAGTGTTTATATATATGGTATTTTGGATGGAGAACAGTTTCAATTACTTAAACTATTGTTTCATCTAAATATTTAGAATGTGAAATGTTATTTTCAAATAATTATTTGACACGGTCAATAAACTTCAAGAGTGGGTTGCCAAAATTTATAGGCAAGAAAAATTTGTGAATGTTTAAGACATAGAAAGTTTTGATTGAATAGTGAAATAGTTAGAAGTTATTCATTTTCAAATATTTAATTTTATTCATTTTTTTGTTGTTTTGATTATGATTTGTGTTTTTTAATTATAAAAAGAAAAAAAAAATGCTATGAGAGACGCATTCAACATCATAGGGAAAAAAATTCATCTTCTATGCAATAATAATTATATATATGATCTTGAACAATAATTGACAACAAAGAAACAACATTATTGAAATATGTGAACTGACAATGTGTCACACAAATAGGTATAGTTTAGATGCATTTCATAATGTCATTATCATTGTTTAAACTGAGATGTGCAAGAGAGTGGTTGAAAAACAGAAAATAGATCTTGTGTGTATGTAGTCGAACTTGCATTATTTGAAGATATTGGATGGTTTATTTTTTTTTTATTTTTTATATGAGTTATTGAAATGAAAGTTTTGATGAGTAATTAAGATGAGTCATTAAATGATAAATTAAAGCTGAAATTGCATAACGTATGGAATAATTGTATTTGGACGGGCAAGTGAAAATATTTGCAATTACATATTAGAGAAACAAAATAGAATAGAAGTAGAAGATGGAAAAAATAATGTACTTTAGAAGATGCCACATCATAATTTTTATGAGTTGACAAATATTAGAGGATGTGACATAGATGAAGATGAGTTGTCACAATTAGAATTTGGGATTCTGTTTTAATACACTATAATAGATAGATTTATGCTTCCTTGTTTTATGTTAAGAATTTATAGCGATAATTTTTATTGATTAGATGTGTGTCAGATATTATTAGTTCTTTTTATTGTAAATTTAAATTGTTATGAAATTGTTTTATTTACTTACTTAAACGATAACTTGTTGTTTTTGCGTATTTTAAGAATATAGGTTAAACATAAAAAATATTTTATTGTTCAATTATGTGTTATGTTTAAAGTTTTAATTTTGAATAAAAAATATTTATTTTCGATTTTAATTTGGCTTTAGCAGAAATGCTTGTGATTGTTTTCATTACTATTATTCTATTATTGTTTGTTTAAAAATAATGTTGT